>JADGRZ010000013.1:340000-363106 GCA_017140255.1 Eucalyptus paniculata subsp. matutina | reverse complement strand
CCTAAACCCTAAACCCTAAACCCTAAACCCTAAACCCTAAACCCTAAACCCTAAACCCTAAACCCTAAACCCTAAACCCTAAACCCTAAACCCCTAAACCCTAAACCCTAAACCCTAAACCCTAAACCCTAAACCCTAAACCCTAAACCCTAAACCCTAAACCCTAAACCCTAAACCCTAAACCCTAAACCCTAAACCCTAAACCCTAAACCCTAAACCCTAAACCCTAAACCCTAAACCCTAAACCCTAAACCCTAAACCCTAAACCCTAAACCCTAAACCCTAAACCCTAAACCCTAAACCCTAAACCCTAAACCCTAAACCCTAAACCCTAAACCCTAAACCCTAAACCCTAAACCCTAAACCCTAAACCCTAAACCCTAAACCCTAAACCCTAAACCCTAAACCCTAAACCCTAAACCCTAAACCCTAAACCCTAAACCCTAAACCCTAAACCCTAAACCCTAAACCCTAAACCCTAAACCCTAAACCCTAAACCCTAAACCCTAAACCCTAAACCCTAAACCCTAAACCCTAAACCCTAAACCCTAAACCCTAAACCCTAAACCCTAAACCCTAAACCCTAAACCCTAAACCCTAAACCCTAAACCCTAAACCCTAAACCCTAAACCCTAAACCCTAAACCCTAAACCCTAAACCCTAAACCCTAAACCCTAAACCCTAAACCCTAAACCCTAAACCCTAAACCCTAAACCCTAAACCCTAAACCCTAAACCCTAAACCCTAAACCCTAAACCCTAAACCCTAAACCCTAAACCCTAAACCCTAAACCCTAAACCCTAAACCCTAAACCCTAAACCCTAAACCCTAAACCCTAAACCCTAAACCCTAAACCCTAAACCCTAAACCCTAAACCCTAAACCCTAAACCCTAAACCCTAAACCCTAAACCCTAAACCCTAAACCCTAAACCCTAAACCCTAAACCCTAAACCCTAAACCCTAAACCCTAAACCCTAAACCCTAAACCCTAAACCCTAAACCCTAAACCCTAAACCCTAAACCCTAAACCCTAAACCCTAAACCCTAAACCCTAAACCCTAAACCCTAAACCCTAAACCCTAAACCCTAAACCCTAAACCCTAAACCCTAAACCCTAAACCCTAAACCCTAAACCCTAAACCCTAAACCCTAAACCCTAAACCCTAAACCCTAAACCCTAAACCCTAAACCCTAAACCCTAAACCCTAAACCCTAAACCCTAAACCCTAAACCCTAAACCCTAAACCCTAAACCCTAAACCCTAAACCCTAAACCCTAAACCCTAAACCCTAAACCCTAAACCCTAAACCCTAAACCCTAAACCCTAAACCCTAAACCCTAAACCCTAAACCCTAAACCCTAAACCCTAAACCCTAAACCCTAAACCCTAAACCCTAAACCCTAAACCCTAAACCCTAAACCCTAAACCCTAAACCCTAAACCCTAAACCCTAAACCCTAAACCCTAAACCCTAAACCCTAAACCCTAAACCCTAAACCCTAAACCCTAAACCCTAAACCCTAAACCCTAAACCCTAAACCCTAAACCCTAAACCCTAAACCCTAAACCCTAAACCCTAAACCCTAAACCCTAAACCCTAAACCCTAAACCCTAAACCCTAAACCCTAAACCCTAAACCCTAAACCCTAAACCCTAAACCCTAAACCCTAAACCCTAAACCCTAAACCCTAAACCCTAAACCCTAAACCCTAAACCCTAAACCCTAAACCCTAAACCCTAAACCCTAAACCCTAAACCCTAAACCCTAAACCCTAAACCCTAAACCCTAAACCCTAAACCCTAAACCCTAAACCCTAAACCCTAAACCCTAAACCCTAAACCCTAAACCCTAAACCCTAAACCCTAAACCCTAAACCCTAAACCCTAAACCCTAAACCCTAAACCCTAAACCCTAAACCCTAAACCCTAAACCCTAAACCCTAAACCCTAAACCCTAAACCCTAAACCCTAAACCCTAAACCCTAAACCCTAAACCCTAAACCCTAAACCCTAAACCCTAAACCCTAAACCCTAAACCCTAAACCCTAAACCCTAAACCCTAAACCCTAAACCCTAAACCCTAAACCCTAAACCCTAAAAACCCTAAACCCTAAACCCTAAACCCTAAACCCTAAACCCTAAACCCTAAACCCTAAACCCTAAACCCTAAACCCTAAACCCTAAACCCTAAACCCTAAACCCTAAACCCTAAACCCTAAACCCTAAACCCTAAACCCTAAACCCTAAACCCTAAACCCTAAACCCTAAACCCTAAACCCTAAACCCTAAACCCTAAACCCTAAACCCTAAACCCTAAACCCTAAACCCTAAACCCTAAACCCTAAACCCTAAACCCTAAACCCTAAACCCTAAACCCTAAACCCTAAACCCTAAACCCTAAACCCTAAACCCTAAACCCTAAACCCTAAACCCTAAACCCTAAACCCTAAACCCTAAACCCTAAACCCTAAACCCTAAACCCTAAACCCTAAACCCTAAACCCTAAACCCTAAACCCTAAACCCTAAACCCTAAACCCTAAACCCTAAACCCTAAACCCTAAACCCTAAACCCTAAACCCTAAACCCTAAACCCTAAACCCTAAACCCTAAACCCTAAACCCTAAACCCTAAACCCTAAACCCTAAACCCTAAACCCTAAACCCTAAACCCTAAAAACCCTAAACCCTAAACCCTAAACCCTAAACCCTAAACCCTAAACCCTAAACCCTAAACCCTAAACCCTAAACCCTAAACCCTAAACCCTAAACCCTAAACCCTAAACCCTAAACCCTAAACCCTAAACCCTAAACCCTAAACCCTAAACCCTAAACCCTAAACCCTAAACCCTAAACCCTAAACCCTAAACCCTAAACCCTAAACCCTAAACCCTAAACCCTAAACCCTAAACCCTAAACCCTAAACCCTAAACCCTAAACCCTAAACCCTAAACCCTAAACCCTAAACCCTAAACCCTAAACCCTAAACCCTAAACCCTAAACCCTAAACCCTAAACCCTAAACCCTAAACCCTAAACCCTAAACCCTAAACCCTAAACCCTAAACCCTAAACCCTAAACCCTAAACCCTAAACCCTAAACCCTAAACCCTAAACCCTAAACCCTAAACCCTAAACCCTAAACCCTAAACCCTAAACCCTAAACCCTAAACCCTAAACCCTAAACCCTAAACCCTAAACCCTAAACCCTAAACCCTAAACCCTAAACCCTAAACCCTAAACCCTAAACCCTAAACCCTAAACCCTAAACCCTAAACCCTAAACCCTAAACCCTAAACCCTAAACCCTAAACCCTAAACCCTAAACCCTAAACCCTAAACCCTAAACCCTAAACCCTAAACCCTAAACCCTAAACCCTAAACCCTAAACCCTAAACCCTAAACCCTAAACCCTAAACCCTAAACCCTAAACCCTAAACCCTAAACCCTAAACCCTAAACCCTAAACCCTAAACCCTAAACCCTAAACCCTAAACCCTAAACCCTAAACCCTAAACCCTAAACCCTAAACCCTAAACCCTAAACCCTAAACCCTAAACCCTAAACCCTAAACCCTAAACCCTAAACCCTAAACCCTAAACCCTAAACCCTAAACCCTAAACCCTAAACCCTAAACCCTAAACCCTAAACCCTAAACCCTAAACCCTAAACCCTAAACCCTAAACCCTAAACCCTAAACCCTAAACCCTAAACCCTAAACCCTAAACCCTAAACCCTAAACCCTAAACCCTAAACCCTAAACCCTAAACCCTAAACCCTAAACCCTAAACCCTAAACCCTAAACCCTAAACCCTAAACCCTAAACCCTAAACCCTAAACCCTAAACCCTAAACCCTAAACCCTAAACCCTAAACCCTAAACCCTAAACCCTAAACCCTAAACCCTAAACCCTAAACCCTAAACCCTAAACCCTAAACCCTAAACCCTAAACCCTAAACCCTAAACCCTAAACCCTAAACCCTAAACCCTAAACCCTAAACCCTAAACCCTAAACCCTAAACCCTAAACCCTAAACCCTAAACCCTAAACCCTAAACCCTAAACCCTAAACCCTAAACCCTAAACCCTAAACCCTAAACCCTAAACCCTAAACCCTAAACCCTAAACCCTAAACCCTAAACCCTAAACCCTAAACCCTAAACCCTAAACCCTAAACCCTAAACCCTAAACCCTAAACCCTAAACCCTAAACCCTAAACCCTAAACCCTAAACCCTAAACCCTAAACCCTAAACCCTAAACCCTAAACCCTAAACCCTAAACCCTAAACCCTAAACCCTAAACCCTAAACCCTAAACCCTAAACCCTAAACCCTAAACCCTAAACCCTAAACCCTAAACCCTAAACCCTAAACCCTAAACCCTAAACCCTAAACCCTAAACCCTAAACCCTAAACCCTAAACCCTAAACCCTAAACCCTAAACCCTAAACCCTAAACCCTAAACCCTAAACCCTAAACCCTAAACCCTAAACCCTAAACCCTAAACCCTAAACCCTAAACCCTAAACCCTAAACCCTAAACCCTAAACCCTAAACCCTAAACCCTAAACCCTAAACCCTAAACCCTAAACCCTAAACCCTAAACCCTAAACCCTAAACCCTAAACCCTAAACCCTAAACCCTAAACCCTAAACCCTAAACCCTAAACCCTAAACCCTAAACCCTAAACCCTAAACCCTAAACCCTAAACCCTAAAAACCCTAAACCCTAAACCCTAAACCCTAAACCCTAAACCCTAAACCCTAAACCCTAAACCCTAAACCCTAAACCCTAAACCCTAAACCCTAAACCCTAAACCCTAAACCCTAAACCCTAAACCCTAAACCCTAAACCCTAAACCCTAAACCCTAAACCCTAAACCCTAAACCCTAAACCCTAAACCCTAAACCCTAAACCCTAAACCCTAAACCCTAAACCCTAAACCCTAAACCCTAAACCCTAAACCCTAAACCCTAAACCCTAAACCCTAAACCCTAAACCCTAAACCCTAAACCCTAAACCCTAAACCCTAAACCCTAAACCCTAAACCCTAAACCCTAAACCCTAAACCCTAAACCCTAAACCCTAAACCCTAAACCCTAAACCCTAAACCCTAAACCCTAAACCCTAAACCCTAAACCCTAAACCCTAAACCCTAAACCCTAAACCCTAAACCCTAAACCCTAAACCCTAAACCCTAAACCCTAAACCCTAAACCCTAAACCCTAAACCCTAAACCCTAAACCCTAAACCCTAAACCCTAAACCCTAAACCCTAAACCCTAAACCCTAAACCCTAAACCCTAAACCCTAAACCCTAAACCCTAAACCCTAAACCCTAAACCCTAAACCCTAAACCCTAAACCCTAAACCCTAAACCCTAAACCCTAAACCCTAAACCCTAAACCCTAAACCCTAAACCCTAAACCCTAAACCCTAAACCCTAAACCCTAAACCCTAAACCCTAAACCCTAAACCCTAAACCCTAAACCCTAAACCCTAAACCCTAAACCCTAAACCCTAAACCCTAAACCCTAAACCCTAAACCCTAAACCCTAAACCCTAAACCCTAAACCCTAAACCCTAAACCCTAAACCCTAAACCCTAAACCCTAAACCCTAAACCCTAAACCCTAAACCCTAAACCCTAAACCCTAAACCCTAAACCCTAAACCCTAAACCCTAAACCCTAAACCCTAAACCCTAAACCCTAAACCCTAAACCCTAAACCCTAAACCCTAAACCCCCAAACCCTAAACCCTAAACCCTAAACCCTAAACCCTAAACCCTAAACCCTAAACCCTAAACCCTAAACCCTAAACCCTAAACCCTAAACCCTAAACCCTAAACCCTAAACCCTAAACCCTAAACCCTAAACCCTAAACCCTAAACCCTAAACCCTAAACCCTAAACCCTAAACCCTAAACCCTAAACCCTAAACCCTAAACCCTAAACCCTAAACCCTAAACCCTAAACCCTAAACCCTAAACCCTAAACCCTAAACCCTAAACCCTAAACCCTAAACCCTAAACCCTAAACCCTAAACCCTAAACCCTAAACCCTAAACCCTAAACCCTAAACCCTAAACCCTAAACCCTAAACCCTAAACCCTAAACCCTAAACCCTAAACCCTAAACCCTAAACCCTAAACCCTAAACCCTAAACCCCCTAAACCCTAAACCCTAAACCCTAAACCCTAAACCCTAAACCCTAAACCCTAAACCCTAAACCCTAAACCCTAAACCCTAAACCCTAAACCCTAAACCCTAAACCCTAAACCCTAAACCCTAAACCCTAAACCCTAAACCCTAAACCCTAAACCCTAAACCCTAAACCCTAAACCCTAAACCCTAAACCCTAAACCCTAAACCCTAAACCCTAAACCCTAAACCCTAAACCCTAAACCCTAAACCCTAAACCCTAAACCCTAAACCCTAAACCCTAAACCCTAAACCCTAAACCCTAAACCCTAAACCCTAAACCCTAAACCCTAAACCCTAAACCCTAAACCCTAAACCCTAAACCCTAAACCCTAAACCCTAAACCCTAAACCCTAAACCCTAAACCCTAAACCCTAAACCCTAAACCCTAAACCCTAAACCCTAAACCCTAAACCCTAAACCCTAAACCCTAAACCCTAAACCCTAAACCCTAAACCCTAAACCCTAAACCCTAAACCCTAAACCCTAAACCCTAAACCCTAAACCCTAAACCCTAAACCCTAAACCCTAAACCCTAAACCCTAAACCCTAAACCCTAAACCCTAAACCCTAAACCCTAAACCCTAAACCCTAAACCCTAAACCCTAAACCCTAAACCCTAAACCCTAAACCCTAAACCCTAAACCCTAAACCCTAAACCCTAAACCCTAAACCCTAAACCCTAAACCCTAAACCCTAAACCCTAAACCCTAAACCCTAAACCCTAAACCCTAAACCCTAAACCCTAAACCCTAAACCCTAAACCCTAAACCCTAAACCCTAAACCCTAAACCCTAAACCCTAAACCCTAAACCCTAAACCCTAAACCCTAAACCCTAAACCCTAAACCCTAAACCCTAAACCCTAAACCCTAAACCCTAAACCCTAAACCCTAAACCCTAAACCCTAAACCCTAAACCCTAAACCCTAAACCCTAAACCCTAAACCCTAAACCCTAAACCCTAAACCCTAAACCCTAAACCCTAAACCCTAAACCCTAAACCCTAAACCCTAAACCCTAAACCCTAAACCCTAAACCCTAAACCCTAAACCCTAAACCCTAAACCCTAAACCCTAAACCCTAAACCCTAAACCCTAAACCCTAAACCCTAAACCCTAAACCCTAAACCCTAAACCCTAAACCCTAAACCCTAAACCCTAAACCCTAAACCCTAAACCCTAAACCCTAAACCCTAAACCCTAAACCCTAAACCCTAAACCCTAAACCCTAAACCCTAAACCCTAAACCCTAAACCCTAAACCCTAAACCCTAAACCCTAAACCCTAAACCCTAAACCCTAAACCCTAAACCCTAAACCCTAAACCCTAAACCCTAAACCCTAAACCCTAAACCCTAAACCCTAAACCCTAAACCCTAAACCCTAAACCCTAAACCCTAAACCCTAAACCCTAAACCCTAAACCCTAAACCCTAAACCCTAAACCCTAAACCCTAAACCCTAAACCCTAAACCCTAAACCCTAAACCCTAAACCCTAAACCCTAAACCCTAAACCCTAAACCCTAAACCCTAAACCCTAAACCCTAAACCCTAAACCCTAAACCCTAAACCCTAAACCCTAAACCCTAAACCCTAAACCCTAAACCCTAAACCCTAAACCCTAAACCCTAAACCCTAAACCCTAAACCCTAAACCCTAAACCCTAAACCCTAAACCCTAAACCCTAAACCCTAAACCCTAAACCCTAAACCCTAAACCCTAAACCCTAAACCCTAAACCCTAAACCCTAAACCCTAAACCCTAAACCCTAAACCCTAAACCCTAAACCCTAAACCCTAAACCCTAAACCCTAAACCCTAAACCCTAAACCCTAAACCCTAAACCCTAAACCCTAAACCCTAAACCCTAAACCCTAAACCCTAAACCCTAAACCCTAAACCCTAAACCCTAAACCCTAAACCCTAAACCCTAAACCCTAAACCCTAAACCCTAAACCCTAAACCCTAAACCCTAAACCCTAAACCCTAAACCCCTAAACCCTAAACCCTAAACCCTAAACCCTAAACCCTAAACCCTAAACCCTAAACCCTAAACCCTAAACCCTAAACCCTAAACCCTAAACCCTAAACCCTAAACCCTAAACCCTAAACCCTAAACCCTAAACCCTAAACCCTAAACCCTAAACCCTAAACCCTAAACCCTAAACCCTAAACCCTAAACCCTAAACCCTAAACCCTAAACCCTAAACCCTAAACCCTAAACCCTAAACCCTAAACCCTAAACCCTAAACCCTAAACCCTAAACCCCCTAAACCCTAAACCCTAAACCCTAAACCCTAAACCCTAAACCCTAAACCCTAAACCCTAAACCCTAAACCCTAAACCCTAAACCCTAAACCCTAAACCCTAAACCCTAAACCCTAAACCCTAAACCCTAAACCCTAAACCCTAAACCCTAAACCCTAAACCCTAAACCCTAAACCCTAAACCCTAAACCCTAAACCCCCTAAACCCTAAACCCTAAACCCTAAACCCTAAACCCTAAACCCTAAACCCTAAACCCTAAACCCTAAACCCTAAACCCTAAACCCTAAACCCTAAACCCTAAACCCTAAACCCTAAACCCTAAACCCTAAACCCTAAACCCTAAACCCTAAACCCTAAACCCTAAACCCTAAACCCTAAACCCTAAACCCTAAACCCTAAACCCTAAACCCTAAACCCTAAACCCTAAACCCTAAACCCTAAACCCTAAACCCTAAACCCTAAACCCTAAACCCTAAACCCTAAACCCTAAACCCTAAACCCTAAACCCTAAACCCTAAACCCTAAACCCTAAACCCTAAACCCTAAACCCTAAACCCTAAACCCTAAACCCTAAACCCTAAACCCTAAACCCTAAACCCTAAACCCTAAACCCTAAACCCTAAACCCTAAACCCTAAACCCTAAACCCTAAACCCTAAACCCTAAACCCTAAACCCTAAACCCTAAACCCTAAACCCTAAACCCTAAACCCTAAACCCTAAACCCTAAACCCTAAACCCTAAACCCTAAACCCTAAACCCCTAAACCCTAAACCCTAAACCCTAAACCCTAAACCCTAAACCCTAAACCCTAAACCCTAAACCCTAAACCCTAAACCCTAAACCCTAAACCCTAAACCCTAAACCCTAAACCCTAAACCCTAAACCCTAAACCCTAAACCCTAAACCCTAAACCCTAAACCCTAAACCCTAAACCCTAAACCCTAAACCCTAAACCCTAAACCCTAAACCCTAAACCCTAAACCCTAAACCCTAAACCCTAAACCCTAAACCCTAAACCCTAAACCCTAAACCCTAAACCCTAAACCCTAAACCCTAAACCCTAAACCCTAAACCCTAAACCCTAAACCCTAAACCCTAAACCCTAAACCCTAAACCCTAAACCCTAAACCCTAAACCCTAAACCCTAAACCCTAAACCCTAAACCCTAAACCCTAAACCCTAAACCCTAAACCCTAAACCCTAAACCCTAAACCCTAAACCCTAAACCCTAAACCCCCTAAACCCTAAACCCCCTAAACCCTAAACCCTAAACCCTAAACCCTAAACCCTAAACCCTAAACCCTAAACCCTAAACCCTAAACCCTAAACCCTAAACCCTAAACCCTAAACCCTAAACCCTAAACCCTAAACCCTAAACCCTAAACCCTAAACCCTAAACCCTAAACCCTAAACCCTAAACCCTAAACCCTAAACCCTAAACCCTAAACCCTAAACCCTAAACCCTAAACCCTAAACCCTAAACCCTAAACCCTAAACCCTAAACCCTAAACCCTAAACCCTAAACCCTAAACCCTAAACCCTAAACCCTAAACCCTAAACCCTAAACCCTAAACCCTAAACCCTAAACCCTAAACCCTAAACCCTAAACCCTAAACCCTAAACCCTAAACCCTAAACCCTAAACCCTAAACCCTAAACCCTAAACCCTAAACCCTAAACCCTAAACCCTAAACCCTAAACCCTAAACCCTAAACCCTAAACCCTAAACCCTAAACCCTAAACCCTAAACCCTAAACCCTAAACCCTAAACCCTAAACCCTAAACCCTAAACCCTAAACCCTAAACCCTAAACCCTAAACCCTAAACCCTAAACCCTAAACCCTAAACCCTAAACCCTAAACCCTAAACCCTAAACCCTAAACCCTAAACCCTAAACCCTAAACCCTAAACCCTAAACCCTAAACCCTAAACCCTAAACCCTAAACCCTAAACCCTAAACCCTAAACCCTAAACCCTAAACCCTAAACCCTAAACCCTAAACCCTAAACCCTAAACCCTAAACCCTAAACCCTAAACCCTAAACCCTAAACCCTAAACCCTAAACCCTAAACCCTAAACCCTAAACCCTAAACCCTAAACCCTAAACCCTAAACCCTAAACCCTAAACCCTAAACCCTAAACCCTAAACCCTAAACCCTAAACCCTAAACCCTAAACCCTAAACCCTAAACCCTAAACCCTAAACCCTAAACCCTAAACCCTAAACCCTAAACCCTAAACCCTAAACCCTAAACCCTAAACCCTAAACCCTAAACCCTAAACCCTAAACCCTAAACCCTAAACCCTAAACCCTAAACCCTAAACCCTAAACCCTAAACCCTAAACCCTAAACCCTAAACCCTAAACCCTAAACCCTAAACCCTAAACCCTAAACCCTAAACCCTAAACCCTAAACCCTAAACCCTAAACCCTAAACCCTAAACCCTAAACCCTAAACCCTAAACCCTAAACCCTAAACCCTAAACCCTAAACCCTAAACCCTAAACCCTAAACCCTAAACCCTAAACCCTAAACCCTAAACCCTAAACCCTAAACCCTAAACCCTAAACCCTAAACCCTAAACCCTAAACCCTAAACCCTAAACCCTAAACCCTAAACCCTAAACCCTAAACCCTAAACCCTAAACCCTAAACCCTAAACCCTAAACCCTAAACCCTAAACCCTAAACCCTAAACCCTAAACCCTAAACCCTAAACCCTAAACCCTAAACCCTAAACCCTAAACCCTAAACCCTAAACCCTAAACCCTAAACCCTAAACCCTAAACCCTAAACCCTAAACCCTAAACCCTAAACCCTAAACCCTAAACCCTAAACCCTAAACCCTAAACCCTAAACCCTAAACCCTAAACCCTAAACCCTAAACCCTAAACCCTAAACCCTAAACCCTAAACCCTAAACCCTAAACCCTAAACCCTAAACCCTAAACCCTAAACCCTAAACCCTAAACCCTAAACCCTAAACCCTAAACCCTAAACCCTAAACCCTAAACCCTAAACCCTAAACCCTAAACCCTAAACCCTAAACCCTAAACCCTAAACCCTAAACCCTAAACCCTAAACCCTAAACCCTAAACCCTAAACCCTAAACCCTAAACCCTAAACCCTAAACCCTAAACCCTAAACCCTAAACCCTAAACCCTAAACCCTAAACCCTAAACCCTAAACCCTAAACCCTAAACCCTAAACCCCCTAAACCCTAAACCCTAAACCCCCTAAACCCTAAACCCCCTAAACCCTAAACCCTAAACCCTAAACCCTAAACCCTAAACCCTAAACCCTAAACCCTAAACCCTAAACCCTAAACCCTAAACCCTAAACCCTAAACCCTAAACCCTAAACCCTAAACCCTAAACCCTAAACCCTAAACCCTAAACCCTAAACCCTAAACCCTAAACCCTAAACCCTAAACCCTAAACCCTAAACCCTAAACCCTAAACCCTAAACCCTAAACCCTAAACCCTAAACCCTAAACCCTAAACCCTAAACCCTAAACCCTAAACCCTAAACCCTAAACCCTAAACCCTAAACCCTAAACCCTAAACCCTAAACCCTAAACCCTAAACCCTAAACCCTAAACCCTAAACCCTAAACCCTAAACCCTAAACCCTAAACCCTAAACCCTAAACCCTAAACCCTAAACCCTAAACCCTAAACCCTAAACCCTAAACCCTAAACCCTAAACCCTAAACCCTAAACCCTAAACCCTAAACCCTAAACCCTAAACCCTAAACCCTAAACCCTAAACCCTAAACCCTAAACCCTAAACCCTAAACCCTAAACCCTAAACCCTAAACCCTAAACCCTAAACCCTAAACCCTAAACCCTAAACCCTAAACCCTAAACCCTAAACCCTAAACCCTAAACCCTAAACCCTAAACCCTAAACCCTAAACCCTAAACCCTAAACCCTAAACCCTAAACCCTAAACCCTAAACCCTAAACCCTAAACCCTAAACCCTAAACCCTAAACCCTAAACCCTAAACCCTAAACCCTAAACCCTAAACCCTAAACCCTAAACCCTAAACCCTAAACCCTAAACCCTAAACCCTAAACCCTAAACCCCTAAACCCTAAACCCTAAACCCTAAACCCTAAACCCTAAACCCTAAACCCTAAACCCTAAACCCTAAACCCTAAACCCTAAACCCTAAACCCTAAACCCTAAACCCTAAACCCTAAACCCTAAACCCTAAACCCTAAACCCTAAACCCTAAACCCTAAACCCTAAACCCTAAACCCTAAACCCTAAACCCTAAACCCTAAACCCTAAACCCTAAACCCTAAACCCTAAACCCTAAACCCTAAACCCTAAACCCTAAACCCTAAACCCTAAACCCTAAACCCTAAACCCTAAACCCTAAACCCTAAACCCTAAACCCTAAACCCTAAACCCTAAACCCTAAACCCTAAACCCTAAACCCTAAACCCTAAACCCTAAACCCTAAACCCTAAACCCTAAACCCTAAACCCTAAACCCTAAACCCTAAACCCTAAACCCTAAACCCTAAACCCTAAACCCTAAACCCTAAACCCTAAACCCTAAACCCTAAACCCTAAACCCTAAACCCTAAACCCTAAACCCTAAACCCTAAACCCTAAACCCTAAACCCTAAACCCTAAACCCTAAACCCTAAACCCTAAACCCTAAACCCTAAACCCTAAACCCTAAACCCTAAACCCTAAACCCTAAACCCTAAACCCTAAACCCTAAACCCTAAACCCTAAACCCTAAACCCTAAACCCTAAACCCTAAACCCTAAACCCTAAACCCTAAACCCTAAACCCTAAACCCTAAACCCTAAACCCTAAACCCTAAACCCTAAACCCTAAACCCTAAACCCTAAACCCTAAACCCTAAACCCTAAACCCTAAACCCTAAACCCTAAACCCTAAACCCTAAACCCTAAACCCTAAACCCTAAACCCTAAACCCTAAACCCTAAACCCTAAACCCTAAACCCTAAACCCTAAACCCTAAACCCTAAACCCTAAACCCTAAACCCTAAACCCTAAACCCTAAACCCTAAACCCTAAACCCTAAACCCTAAACCCTAAACCCTAAACCCTAAACCCTAAACCCTAAACCCTAAACCCTAAACCCTAAACCCTAAACCCTAAACCCTAAACCCTAAACCCTAAACCCTAAACCCTAAACCCTAAACCCTAAACCCTAAACCCTAAACCCTAAACCCTAAACCCTAAACCCTAAACCCTAAACCCTAAACCCTAAACCCTAAACCCTAAACCCTAAACCCTAAACCCTAAACCCTAAACCCCCTAAACCCTAAACCCCTAAACCCTAAACCCTAAACCCTAAACCCTAAACCCTAAACCCTAAACCCTAAACCCTAAACCCTAAACCCTAAACCCTAAACCCTAAACCCTAAACCCTAAACCCTAAACCCTAAACCCTAAACCCTAAACCCTAAACCCTAAACCCTAAACCCTAAACCCTAAACCCTAAACCCTAAACCCTAAACCCTAAACCCTAAACCCTAAACCCTAAACCCTAAACCCTAAACCCTAAACCCTAAACCCTAAACCCTAAACCCTAAACCCTAAACCCTAAACCCTAAACCCTAAACCCTAAACCCTAAACCCTAAACCCTAAACCCTAAACCCTAAACCCCTAAACCCTAAACCCTAAACCCTAAACCCTAAACCCTAAACCCTAAACCCTAAACCCTAAACCCTAAACCCTAAACCCTAAACCCTAAACCCTAAACCCTAAACCCTAAACCCTAAACCCTAAACCCTAAACCCTAAACCCTAAACCCTAAACCCTAAACCCTAAACCCTAAACCCTAAACCCTAAACCCTAAACCCTAAACCCTAAACCCTAAACCCTAAACCCTAAACCCTAAACCCTAAACCCTAAACCCTAAACCCTAAACCCTAAACCCTAAACCCTAAACCCTAAACCCTAAACCCTAAACCCTAAACCCTAAACCCTAAACCCTAAACCCTAAACCCTAAACCCTAAACCCTAAACCCTAAACCCTAAACCCTAAACCCTAAACCCTAAACCCTAAACCCTAAACCCTAAACCCTAAACCCTAAACCCTAAACCCTAAACCCTAAACCCTAAACCCTAAACCCTAAACCCTAAACCCTAAACCCTAAACCCTAAACCCTAAACCCTAAACCCTAAACCCTAAACCCTAAACCCTAAACCCTAAACCCTAAACCCTAAACCCTAAACCCTAAAAACCCTAAACCCTAAACCCTAAACCCTAAACCCTAAACCCTAAACCCTAAACCCTAAACCCTAAACCCTAAACCCTAAACCCTAAACCCTAAACCCTAAACCCTAAACCCTAAACCCTAAACCCTAAACCCTAAACCCTAAACCCTAAACCCTAAACCCTAAACCCTAAACCCTAAACCCTAAACCCTAAACCCTAAACCCTAAACCCTAAACCCTAAACCCTAAACCCTAAACCCTAAACCCTAAACCCTAAACCCTAAACCCTAAACCCTAAACCCTAAACCCTAAACCCTAAACCCTAAACCCTAAACCCTAAACCCTAAACCCTAAACCCTAAACCCTAAACCCTAAACCCTAAACCCTAAACCCTAAACCCTAAACCCTAAACCCTAAACCCTAAACCCTAAACCCTAAACCCTAAACCCTAAACCCTAAACCCTAAACCCTAAACCCTAAAAACCCTAAACCCTAAACCCTAAACCCTAAACCCTAAACCCTAAACCCTAAACCCTAAACCCTAAACCCTAAACCCTAAACCCTAAACCCTAAACCCTAAACCCTAAACCCTAAACCCTAAACCCTAAACCCTAAACCCTAAACCCTAAACCCTAAACCCTAAACCCTAAACCCTAAACCCTAAACCCTAAACCCTAAACCCTAAACCCTAAACCCTAAACCCTAAACCCTAAACCCTAAACCCTAAACCCTAAACCCTAAACCCTAAACCCTAAACCCTAAACCCTAAACCCTAAACCCTAAACCCTAAACCCTAAACCCTAAACCCTAAACCCTAAACCCTAAACCCTAAACCCTAAACCCTAAACCCTAAACCCTAAACCCTAAACCCTAAACCCTAAACCCTAAACCCTAAACCCTAAACCCTAAACCCTAAACCCTAAACCCTAAACCCTAAACCCTAAACCCTAAACCCTAAACCCTAAACCCTAAACCCTAAACCCTAAACCCTAAACCCTAAACCCTAAACCCTAAACCCTAAACCCTAAACCCTAAACCCTAAACCCTAAACCCTAAACCCTAAACCCTAAACCCTAAACCCTAAACCCTAAACCCTAAACCCTAAACCCTAAACCCTAAACCCTAAACCCTAAACCCTAAACCCTAAACCCTAAACCCTAAACCCTAAACCCTAAACCCTAAACCCTAAACCCTAAACCCTAAACCCTAAACCCTAAACCCTAAACCCTAAACCCTAAACCCTAAACCCTAAACCCTAAACCCTAAACCCTAAACCCTAAACCCTAAACCCTAAACCCTAAACCCTAAACCCTAAACCCTAAACCCTAAACCCTAAACCCTAAACCCTAAACCCTAAACCCTAAACCCTAAACCCTAAACCCTAAACCCTAAACCCTAAACCCTAAACCCTAAACCCTAAACCCTAAACCCTAAACCCTAAACCCTAAACCCTAAACCCTAAACCCTAAACCCTAAACCCTAAACCCTAAACCCTAAACCCTAAACCCTAAACCCTAAACCCTAAACCCTAAACCCTAAACCCTAAACCCTAAACCCTAAACCCTAAACCCTAAACCCTAAACCCTAAACCCTAAACCCTAAACCCTAAACCCTAAACCCTAAACCCTAAACCCTAAACCCTAAACCCTAAACCCTAAACCCTAAACCCTAAACCCTAAACCCTAAACCCTAAACCCTAAACCCTAAACCCTAAACCCTAAACCCTAAACCCTAAACCCTAAACCCTAAACCCTAAACCCTAAACCCTAAACCCTAAACCCTAAACCCTAAACCCTAAACCCTAAACCCTAAACCCTAAACCCTAAACCCTAAACCCTAAACCCTAAACCCTAAACCCTAAACCCTAAACCCTAAACCCTAAACCCTAAACCCTAAACCCTAAACCCTAAACCCTAAACCCTAAACCCTAAACCCTAAACCCTAAACCCTAAACCCTAAACCCTAAACCCTAAACCCTAAACCCTAAACCCTAAACCCTAAACCCTAAACCCTAAACCCTAAACCCTAAACCCTAAACCCTAAACCCCTAAACCCTAAACCCTAAACCCTAAACCCTAAACCCTAAACCCTAAACCCTAAACCCTAAACCCTAAACCCTAAACCCTAAACCCTAAACCCTAAACCCTAAACCCTAAACCCTAAACCCTAAACCCTAAACCCTAAACCCTAAACCCTAAACCCTAAACCCTAAACCCTAAACCCTAAACCCTAAACCCTAAACCCTAAACCCTAAACCCTAAACCCTAAACCCTAAACCCTAAACCCTAAACCCTAAACCCTAAACCCTAAACCCTAAACCCTAAACCCTAAACCCTAAACCCTAAACCCTAAACCCTAAACCCTAAACCCTAAACCCTAAACCCTAAACCCTAAACCCTAAACCCTAAACCCTAAACCCTAAACCCTAAACCCTAAACCCTAAACCCTAAACCCTAAACCCTAAACCCTAAACCCTAAACCCTAAACCCTAAACCCTAAACCCTAAACCCTAAACCCTAAACCCTAAACCCTAAACCCTAAACCCTAAACCCTAAACCCTAAACCCTAAACCCTAAACCCTAAACCCTAAACCCTAAACCCTAAACCCTAAACCCTAAACCCTAAACCCTAAACCCTAAACCCTAAACCCTAAACCCTAAACCCTAAACCCTAAACCCTAAACCCTAAACCCTAAACCCTAAACCCTAAACCCTAAACCCTAAACCCTAAACCCTAAACCCTAAACCCTAAACCCTAAACCCTAAACCCTAAACCCTAAACCCTAAACCCTAAACCCTAAACCCTAAACCCTAAACCCTAAACCCTAAACCCTAAACCCTAAACCCTAAACCCTAAACCCTAAACCCTAAACCCTAAACCCTAAACCCTAAACCCTAAACCCTAAACCCTAAACCCTAAACCCTAAACCCTAAACCCTAAACCCTAAACCCTAAACCCTAAACCCTAAACCCTAAACCCTAAACCCTAAACCCTAAACCCTAAACCCTAAACCCTAAACCCTAAACCCTAAACCCTAAACCCTAAACCCTAAACCCTAAACCCTAAACCCTAAACCCTAAACCCTAAACCCTAAACCCTAAACCCTAAACCCTAAACCCTAAACCCTAAACCCTAAACCCTAAACCCTAAACCCTAAACCCTAAACCCTAAACCCTAAACCCTAAACCCTAAACCCTAAACCCTAAACCCTAAACCCTAAACCCTAAACCCTAAACCCTAAACCCTAAACCCTAAACCCTAAACCCTAAACCCTAAACCCTAAACCCTAAACCCTAAACCCTAAACCCTAAACCCTAAACCCTAAACCCTAAACCCTAAACCCTAAACCCTAAACCCTAAACCCTAAACCCTAAACCCTAAACCCTAAACCCTAAACCCTAAACCCTAAACCCTAAACCCTAAACCCTAAACCCTAAACCCTAAACCCTAAACCCTAAACCCTAAACCCTAAACCCTAAACCCTAAACCCTAAACCCTAAACCCTAAACCCTAAACCCTAAACCCTAAACCCTAAACCCTAAACCCTAAACCCTAAACCCTAAACCCTAAACCCTAAACCCTAAACCCTAAACCCTAAACCCTAAACCCTAAACCCTAAACCCTAAACCCTAAACCCTAAACCCTAAACCCTAAACCCTAAACCCTAAACCCTAAACCCTAAACCCTAAACCCCTAAACCCTAAACCCTAAACCCTAAACCCTAAACCCTAAACCCTAAACCCTAAACCCTAAACCCTAAACCCTAAACCCTAAACCCTAAACCCTAAACCCTAAACCCTAAACCCTAAACCCTAAACCCTAAACCCTAAACCCTAAACCCTAAACCCTAAACCCTAAACCCTAAACCCTAAACCCTAAACCCTAAACCCTAAACCCTAAACCCTAAACCCTAAACCCTAAACCCTAAACCCTAAACCCTAAACCCTAAACCCTAAACCCTAAACCCTAAACCCTAAACCCTAAACCCTAAACCCTAAACCCTAAACCCTAAACCCTAAACCCTAAACCCTAAACCCTAAACCCTAAACCCTAAACCCTAAACCCTAAACCCTAAACCCTAAACCCTAAACCCTAAACCCTAAACCCTAAACCCTAAACCCTAAACCCTAAACCCTAAACCCTAAACCCTAAACCCTAAACCCCCTAAACCCTAAACCCTAAACCCTAAACCCTAAACCCTAAACCCTAAACCCTAAACCCTAAACCCTAAACCCTAAACCCTAAACCCTAAACCCTAAACCCTAAACCCTAAACCCTAAACCCTAAACCCTAAACCCTAAACCCTAAACCCTAAACCCTAAACCCTAAACCCTAAACCCTAAACCCTAAACCCTAAACCCTAAACCCTAAACCCTAAACCCTAAACCCTAAACCCTAAACCCTAAACCCTAAACCCTAAACCCTAAACCCTAAACCCTAAACCCTAAACCCTAAACCCTAAACCCTAAACCCTAAACCCTAAACCCTAAACCCTAAACCCTAAACCCTAAACCCTAAACCCTAAACCCTAAACCCTAAACCCTAAACCCTAAACCCTAAACCCTAAACCCTAAACCCTAAACCCTAAACCCTAAACCCTAAACCCTAAACCCTAAACCCTAAACCCTAAACCCTAAACCCTAAACCCTAAACCCTAAACCCTAAACCCTAAACCCTAAACCCTAAACCCTAAACCCTAAACCCTAAACCCTAAACCCTAAACCCTAAACCCTAAACCCTAAACCCTAAACCCTAAACCCTAAACCCTAAACCCTAAACCCTAAACCCTAAACCCTAAACCCTAAACCCTAAACCCTAAACCCTAAACCCTAAACCCTAAACCCTAAACCCTAAACCCTAAACCCTAAACCCTAAACCCTAAACCCTAAACCCTAAACCCTAAACCCTAAACCCTAAACCCTAAACCCTAAACCCTAAACCCTAAACCCTAAACCCTAAACCCTAAACCCTAAACCCTAAACCCTAAACCCTAAACCCTAAACCCTAAACCCTAAACCCTAAACCCTAAACCCTAAACCCTAAACCCTAAACCCTAAACCCTAAACCCTAAACCCTAAACCCTAAACCCTAAACCCTAAACCCTAAACCCTAAACCCTAAACCCTAAACCCTAAACCCTAAACCCTAAACCCTAAACCCTAAACCCTAAACCCTAAACCCTAAACCCTAAACCCTAAACCCTAAACCCTAAACCCTAAACCCTAAACCCTAAACCCTAAACCCTAAACCCTAAACCCTAAACCCTAAACCCTAAACCCTAAACCCTAAACCCTAAACCCTAAACCCTAAACCCTAAACCCTAAACCCTAAACCCTAAACCCTAAACCCTAAACCCTAAACCCTAAACCCTAAACCCTAAACCCTAAACCCTAAACCCTAAACCCTAAACCCTAAACCCTAAACCCTAAACCCTAAACCCTAAACCCTAAACCCTAAACCCTAAACCCTAAACCCTAAACCCTAAACCCTAAACCCTAAACCCTAAACCCTAAACCCTAAACCCTAAACCCTAAACCCTAAACCCTAAACCCCCTAAACCCTAAACCCTAAACCCTAAACCCTAAACCCTAAACCCTAAACCCTAAACCCTAAACCCTAAACCCTAAACCCTAAACCCTAAACCCTAAACCCTAAACCCTAAACCCTAAACCCTAAACCCTAAACCCTAAACCCTAAAAACCCTAAACCCTAAACCCTAAACCCTAAACCCTAAACCCTAAACCCTAAACCCTAAACCCTAAACCCTAAACCCTAAACCCTAAACCCTAAACCCTAAACCCTAAACCCTAAACCCTAAACCCTAAACCCTAAACCCTAAACCCTAAACCCTAAACCCTAAACCCTAAACCCTAAACCCTAAACCCTAAACCCTAAACCCTAAACCCTAAACCCTAAACCCTAAACCCTAAACCCTAAACCCTAAACCCTAAACCCTAAACCCTAAACCCTAAACCCTAAACCCTAAACCCTAAACCCTAAACCCTAAACCCTAAACCCTAAACCCTAAACCCTAAACCCTAAACCCTAAACCCTAAAAACCCTAAACCCTAAACCCTAAACCCTAAACCCTAAACCCTAAACCCTAAACCCTAAACCCTAAACCCTAAACCCTAAACCCTAAACCCTAAACCCTAAACCCTAAACCCTAAACCCTAAACCCTAAACCCTAAACCCTAAACCCTAAACCCTAAACCCTAAACCCTAAACCCTAAACCCTAAACCCTAAACCCTAAACCCTAAACCCTAAACCCTAAACCCTAAACCCTAAACCCTAAACCCTAAACCCTAAACCCTAAACCCTAAACCCTAAACCCTAAACCCTAAACCCTAAACCCTAAACCCTAAACCCTAAACCCCCTAAACCCTAAACCCTAAACCCTAAACCCTAAACCCTAAACCCTAAACCCTAAACCCTAAACCCTAAACCCTAAACCCTAAACCCTAAACCCTAAACCCTAAACCCTAAACCCTAAACCCTAAACCCTAAACCCTAAACCCTAAACCCTAAACCCTAAACCCTAAACCCTAAACCCTAAACCCTAAACCCTAAACCCTAAACCCTAAACCCTAAACCCTAAACCCTAAACCCTAAACCCTAAACCCTAAACCCTAAACCCTAAACCCTAAACCCTAAACCCTAAACCCTAAACCCTAAACCCTAAACCCTAAACCCTAAACCCTAAACCCTAAACCCTAAACCCTAAACCCTAAACCCTAAACCCTAAACCCTAAACCCTAAACCCTAAACCCTAAACCCTAAACCCTAAACCCTAAACCCTAAACCCTAAACCCTAAACCCTAAACCCTAAACCCTAAACCCTAAACCCTAAACCCTAAACCCTAAACCCTAAACCCTAAACCCTAAACCCTAAACCCTAAACCCTAAACCCTAAACCCTAAACCCTAAACCCTAAACCCTAAACCCTAAACCCTAAACCCTAAACCCTAAACCCTAAACCCTAAACCCTAAACCCTAAACCCTAAACCCTAAACCCTAAACCCTAAACCCTAAACCCTAAACCCTAAACCCTAAACCCTAAACCCTAAACCCTAAACCCTAAACCCTAAACCCTAAACCCTAAACCCTAAACCCTAAACCCTAAACCCTAAACCCTAAACCCTAAACCCTAAACCCTAAACCCTAAACCCTAAACCCTAAACCCTAAACCCTAAAAAACCTAAACCCTAAACCCTAAACCCTAAACCCTAAACCCTAAACCCTAAACCCTAAACCCTAAACCCTAAACCCTAAACCCTAAACCCTAAACCCTAAACCCTAAACCCTAAACCCTAAACCCTAAACCCTAAACCCTAAACCCTAAACCCTAAACCCTAAACCCTAAACCCTAAACCCTAAACCCTAAACCCTAAACCCTAAACCCTAAACCCTAACCCTAAACCCTAAAACCCTAAACCCTAAACCCTAAACCCTAAACCCTAAAAACCCTAAACCCTAAACCCTAAACCCTAAACCCTAAACCCTAAACCCTAAACCCTAAAAAAACCCTAAACCCTAAACCCTAAACCCTAAAACCCTAAACCCTAAACCCTAAAACCCTAAACCCTAAACCCTAAACCCTAAACCCTAAACCCTAAACCCTAAAACCCTAAACCCTAAAACCCTAAACCCTAAACCCTAAACCCTAAACCCTAAACCCTAAACCCTAAACCCTAAACCCTAAACCCTAAACCCTAAACCCTAAACCCTAAACCCTAAAACCCTAAACCCTAAACCCTAAAACCCTAAACCCTAAACCCTAAAAACCCTAAACCCTAAACCCTAAAACCCCTAAACCCTAAACCCTAAACCCTAAACCCTAAACCCTAAACCCTAAACCCTAAACCCTAAACCCTAAACCCTAAACCCTAAACCCTAAACCCTAAACCCTAAACCCTAAACCCTAAACCCTAAACCCCTAAACCCTAAACCCTAAACCCTAAACCCTAAACCCTAAACCCTAAACCCCTAAACCCTAAACCCTAAACCCTAAAAAACCCTAAACCCTAAACCCTAAAACCCTAAACCCTAAACCCTAAACCCTAAACCCTAAACCCTAAACCCTAAACCCTAAACCCTAAACCCTAAACCCTAAACCCTAAACCCTAAACCCTAAACCCTAAACCCTAAACCCTAAACCCTAAACCCTAAACCCTAAAACCCTAAAAACCCTAAACCCTAAACCCTAAAACCCTAAAAAAAACCCTAAACCCCAAAAAAAACCCTAAACCCTAAACCCTAAACCCAAACCCTAAAAACCCTAAACCCTAAAACCCTAAACCCTAAACCCTAAACCCTAAACCCTAAACCCTAAAACCCTAAACCCTAAACCCTAAACCCTAAACCCTAAACCCTAAACCCTAAACCCTAAACCCTAAACCCTAAACCCTAAACCCTAAACCCTAAAACCCTAAACCCTAAACCCTAAACC
>JADGRZ010000013.1:0-330000 GCA_017140255.1 Eucalyptus paniculata subsp. matutina | reverse complement strand
AGAATCAATTTGGGATTCTACTTCTATCACTCAATAGCTACCAAATCTTCTAGATACATATTTATCCATTGGGTAGATTGGAAGACGATCCTCGAGATACTGTCCAATGGCTAGTTTGGAAGTTGAGGAATATTTAAGGAGATGAAGGATCCTCGTATAATTTATAATTCCAAAGTCTGAGCGACCTTCGATCATACACTTGTCTCTTGTGAGCTTAAACGTTTGTGATCGTGAGAGGAATACAAAAAGAGTGACTTAGTGAGATAGTGTGATCTACTACTAAGTGTTTGCACTCAAAGTGATAATCTCTTGTTGATTGCATAGTGGAATCCAGCTAGAAGGCTGTTAGTGTGGGAGACTGGACGTAGGCTTGACCTAAGCCGAATCACTATAAACTTTGTGTTCTCATTCTCTTCCTTAAACTCCTTGATTTTGTTCATAATTCTATTTAACTGCTAAAGTCCTATCTCACTCAAAGTCCGTTTCTCTTCGTACTCAATTTCAAAAGTCTCTGTTATTCTTCATACTCGCTTTGGAAGAAAAATATTTATGCTGTTCTTTGCGAAAAAATTTCTTCAAACTTATTCACCCCCTCTAGGTGTTCGTGCTAGCCCTATGAAGCTCAACACAGGAGAGATTGAGAAGCTTATCAACCTTGGAAAAGGAAAAATAGCATTGCTCGCATCACGCTTTTGAGCTATATGTAAGGTGATTTCATGTGTGAGTTTGAAAGTTATGATAAACCTCAAGCTATGTGGATTGCCTTAGAAGATAAGTTTGGGGGTACATATGCCACTAAGTTGAGGAGACTTACCATCAAGTTTGACACATACCGGAAGCGCCCAAATGTAACGATGAGGCAGCATCTTCGGGAGATGTCAAACATGATTCGTGAGCTGAAATCGGCAGATCACTCCCTTACTAATGAACAGGAAGTTCAAGCTGTTATAAGATCTCTTCCCAAAATTAGGAGCATAGAGGATGAGCGCATAATGAGAATATTGTAACTTTTGATGATATAACGTGTCATTTGGAATTAGGGGATGAGTGCCTAGAGGCCGCAAGATCCTCTACCCATGCTTATGTTGTTGAATTGAGTTCGTGCAAAGCTTCGGGCTTCAAGCGTAAAAGAAATCATCAATTTAACAACAAAGGAAAGAAAAACGATCATGCACCTAAGAGGGCTAAGACCTTCCAATGCAATAAGCGTGGTGGGAAGAAGGACAAGGCTAAGATTAAGTGTTACAATTGTGGCAAGATGGGTCACTTTCCTCGTGAATGTATTGAGTTGAAAGAGGTACCATATTACTCCATTACTTTAAGTAATGCTACTCCATTACTTTAAGTAATGCTATTGTTGGGAATAACTCAATAATTGAAGTGAAGGATATCGGCACATGTAAATTAATTTTACATGGTGGACTCAAACCTATTCTTACATGATGTTCTCTATGCTCTAAATATTCAACTAAACTTGGTCTCCATAATTATTCTTCTTAACCTAGGTTATGTATTAAATTTCCATGGTGATTGTGTTAACATTTTGTTTAGAACAATTTATTATGGTTTGGGTCATGTATTGAATGGTTTTATGGTGTTAGACATTGACTATGATTAGTACAATGTTAATATCGATGGTTGTTTTTCTTTAATTGTATCTTCTAGTATTGTTGAGATTGATACAAGTACTTGGCACGCTATATTAGATTACATTGGGTTGCAAAGAATGCAAAGATTAGCTAGAGAATGCCTTTTCGGCTCACTTACTAATGTTGATTTACCTATATATGAACATTGTCTAGCGGGAAAAGTAACTAGAAAACCATTCGGTAAAAGGGACTAGAACCGAATTTCCATTGTAACCTATACATTCTAACATTTGTGGTCCTTTGAATATGAGGGCAAGGCATGGAGTCTCATATTTCATCACTTTTATAGATGACTTCATGTGTTTCGATTATGTCTTTCTGATCTCCCATAAGTGAGAAGCATTAGACTGTTTTAGACGATATATAGCGATGGTAGAGAATCAATCGAACAAAACAATAAAGGCATTGAGAACTGATCGCGAATGTGAGTATCTATCGTAGCAATTCAAGGCTCTTTGTGATGAAAAAGGAATTGTATGACAATTGAGTATTCCTGGACTCCGCTACAAAATAGAGTAGCTGGGAGAAGGAATAGAACCCTATTGGAAATGGTTAGGTCTATGATGACGCAAGCAAATTTACCTACCTCCTATTAGGGGGATGCGTTATTGACTATTACCTATATACTTAACCAAGTGCTCTCAAATCGATCACTTCCACCCCTTATGAATTATGGATTGGTAGAAAACCATACTTAAGTATTCTACGTTCATGGGGATGTGTAGTTTATGTTCATGATTATTCCAATAAATATGGCAAATTAGGTCCTAGAGGGAAGAAATGTGTCTTTATAATATATTCTAAACACTCCAAAGGGTATGTGTTCATAGGTGAACAAGCTGATGGAAGTGCGACCAAAATGGAGTCACTAAATATCACGTTCTTGGAGAACGATTTTCTTTGTAGAAGTGAGATTGATAAGGACTTTCCTAATAACACACCCACTAATGTTGCAGAGGGAAAGGAAGATTTACTTTCTTAACATGCAAGAACTAGTGGGAGTGTTACATTGCTTGACGAATTGAATCCAAGTGAAATTCAATTGCGTAAAAGTAATTGTAGAAGTATTCCATGTCATCATTTTGAGATTAAAGGGGAAGCATTTATGATTGTTCAGAAAAATGATGTTGAGCCTAAGACTGTTCAAAAGGCTCTCTCATCCTCTGATAAAGAATAATGGAGAAAAGTTTTGGAAAATGAAATGGAGTCAATGAGGGTAAAACATGTATGGGACTTGGTTGAGTTACCACCTAATCACAAGGCCATTGGAAACAAATGGGTTTTTAAGATTAAGCGAAGAGCGGATGGATCCATTGAAAAGTATAGGCTCATCTTGTGGCGAAAGGTATAGACTATGAGGAAACATTTTCACTAGTTGTAAAGTTTGCCTCAATACGCCTTATCCTGGCCATCGTTGCACATTTGGACCTTGAATTACATCAAATTGATGTAAAGACGGCATTTCATAATGGAGAACTAGATGAGGAAATCTATATGAAGCAGCCAATAGGTTTCATAGTTAAAGGTCAAGAGCATAAAGTTTGCAAGCTTCATCACACAATATTGTGTTATCTAGACAATGGTATGTTCATTTTCATCAAGTCATAACCACTTTGGTTTCATGATAATCGAAGAAGATCACTATGTATATATCAAGCGGTCCGAAGATAAATTTGTGATTTTATCACTTTATGTGGACAACATTTTATTGGCTGGAAATGACAAGGTTTTGGTTATCACCATAAAAGAATGATTGTCCTCCAATTTTGAAATGAAAGCTATGGGAGAAGTAGCTTATATATTAGGAGTTAAGATCGAAAGAAATCGATCAAGGAAACTCCTTACTTTATCACAAGAGTCTTATATAATTAAGATTCTTGAGCATTTCAATGTGCAGCATTGTAATCCTATTGATACCCCTGTCATGTAAGGTGAAGGCCTAAGTACTGAGATGTCTCAAGACTCTAGAAGAAATTAAAGTGATGGAAACCGTTCCTTACACTAGTGTGGTCGGAAGTTTGATGTATGCTATGATGTGTACTTGACCTGATATATATTATGTCGTGGGATTGGTGAACTGATATCAATCAAATCCTAGTCAAGCACACTGAAAAGCAGTGAAGAGAATCCTGAGATACATGAAGGGCACCATGGACTATCAACTTTGTTACTAAAGGAATGATTTACGCCTTTTGGGCTATTCAGATGTTGATTGGGGTGGAGACCTCGATGAGCATAAATCAACTTTTGGATATGCGTTCTTGCTCAATGGAGGTGCAATTTTTTGGAATAGCAAGAAACAAACATGCACGGCCTTGTCTATGATTGAGGTAGAATTTATTGCATGTCCTGCTGCAATGCAAGAAACAATATGGCTAAAACATTTCTTTGAAAATTCGGTCACTGTCACTAAGGTTCCAAGACCAGTAGTAGCTTATTGCGATAGTCAAGCAGCCATTACCTATGTGAAGGATCCCAAGTATCATGGAAGGACAAAGCATATTAACATAAAGAACAACTTCATAAGAGATATAATAGCGTAGAAAGAAGTGATCCTACAATACATTCCAACCAATAGAATGCTTGCTGATCCATTTACGAAGGTTGTTCTTAGAGACATATTCTTGAGCCACAGGATGTCACTAGGATTGCGTAGAATGTGATATATGTTATTGTAGAGGATCATTGGTTTATGTATATGTGAACATATGTACTGTACTTATTTGTTTATTGATAACTTGATATTTTATCAATAAGTACAAATATATTATTAAACTAGCACATGCACACATATATTATTGGAAAGTATGTCAAAGGGTAATGATTGACTCACTCACACGAGCAATCGCCTCAAGTGCTATAATTAGCACATTGAAATGAGACGTTATGTACAAATAAATGCTGAAGAGCTAGTTTGGTACATAAAATATGTCGCCTTGATTGGAATCAAGATAAGGTTTGTGATTTGTTTATAATAAGACCGAACATAATTGTCTCACAATCATGTATGCCTATAAGATGCCGGATGCGAGTACTTAATTAGGCGCTATGGAAAACGAGCTGATATAGCACTCGGGCTAAACATGAGTATGTGAGAAGAACGTGACTTTGTTTAGGCTAAGATCCGTATAGTGGATATATTTGATAAATGACATACGCTCTTATAGAAAGAGAAATCCGCTATAACATGTAATTCATGCTACATGTGCATTGTACGATAGACAAGTGAAAGATCAATGTTGCTACTGAGCATGTTACCGACGGTCATGAATAGATATGGTCTATGGGACCTGTCTAGGAAAGTAGTTATTTTGAAATGAAGAGAGACATGAGTGCGAAGGAAGACTATTGTTGTTTTACATCTCACATGTATTTAATAGTCAATTATAGCCTTTAAGGAACAGGTATACTTGGACTGATGTAACAAAATATATTTGGGCCACTGTAAGACATCGATTGTTTATTTCTTTTTCAGGGTTGTGGTGTGGCATCCCAAAAATTCAAGATGACCTCTAGATGTATTAAAGCCCATGATTAGGTAATGAAATTACCTATGGTTTATGCTTTAGCCATTGGTTTTCTCTTAAGACCAAGTGTTATATATTTGTGTTCATAAGTTATTAAAATTAGTATTATAGGATAAATTAATGAGAAGAATTTATTCTTGGCTATGCACCTCATAGATTTAATCCCTATAGATTAAATGTTACAAGATTATGGCCATGTGAAATTTAAAATTTGAAATGTATAAAAGAGAGAATTAAAGATGAATAATTAAAAGTGAAATTGGGGTTTATTAGGGTTAAACTTTGGGCCCAAGGGTATTGGACTTAAAGTGGTCCAAATTGGCTTGGCCCATGAAGCCCAAGGAGAGGGCTGCTGTCGGCCACAGGGGGGAGAGGCCGGCCCAATTCTTCCAAGCCCATTATGCATGGGTCTTGCCAAGTGGCAAAAAGGAGACTCCATTCATTGGCCATTGTGGGTGACTCTTAATCATTGCAAATGATTGTGATTAGGGGGAATAAAAGGGAGAGAGTGACCGGTTATGGGGGGTTGTCGCCCAAGCCAAGTGAGAGAGAGAGAGGGTTGCGAGAGAGTGAGGAACCGAGAGAGAAAGGGAGAAGCCGCGTGTGGGAGGAAGGTCCACTCGTCCGTCGCCGTCCGTCCGCTCGTCCGTCGCCATCTGTGTGCCATTGTTTGCTCGATTTTGGAGGCAAGTTGGGATCCATATTCTGCTCTTACATGTTGTCTCTTGCATGTGTGATTGAGTGGTGGTAAATCTCGGATGTTTAGGGTATGAGAAACCGAAGCTAGAGTGTGTTGTTCTTGAAAATGTATTCTGTTTTTGAGTGTGCCGCCTGACCCCGAACGTTGTAGAGGCTTGCATGCGTGGTTTGAGTCGGATTTTGGCTTCAAATTCTTCATGAAAGTTGTAGAAAACATCTCCAAGTATAACATACTAAAATGTGAGACAAAATGGTTGGGTTTTAAGGGGTGAAACCCTTCCTCTACAAAAGGCTAGATCTGAAACTGTTTTGTCGACCTCTTGGTGGTTTTGTGTGTTACATGTAACTTTTTACTAAGAATTTCACTTTGACTTATTCACTAAAGTTGTATAGAACATCCTGATGATTAACATAATCAAATTTGACGGAAAAATAACAAGTGTAGCCTAGTGAAATGATTTTCTTTTGAAGACGGCAGATCTGGAAGTATGATACTGGACTCCCGAGACTTAGTGAACTATATGGTGACTATCCTTTGAGAATCTCACCTAGATCTCTTAAAAAAAAGTTGTAGTGGACTTCTTGAGACAAAACATATCAAAATTTCAGAGGAAATGAAGAAAGATAAGTAGGCGAAACCTCGATTTTTCGGAGACAGCTAAACTGGACTGTTTGGTACTAAGAACAGGAGCTTCGACCGTCTATATTTAATTATCTAGAGCGAATCTGGCCTAGATGCCTTCATGAAAAATCTACCTTATGGCCTTGAATAAAACTTGGTAAAATTTCATAATTTTTGGAGGTCATTCGGTATTTTAATCGAAATATTTCAAGAACCGCACAATCTGATTTTATCCGAATTTTTGCATGCTGTATTGTGTGAACTATATCTTCTTGTGTGAAGCTCTTTTGGGCATGTTTTCTTCATGGAATTGCTACCTTTATGTCTTTTCTATCACATGCTCTGATTTTATGATTTTTGAAGATCATATGGATATTTAATTTACATGTTTTCCGAAATTGTGTAAGCTGGAATTTGGTAAATTTCGAAACGTCATGATGTATGGATTATTCTTGGTTGTATGGACCCCATGGATTGTATTGTCATAAGTGGTTGTATCTTGTTGCATGTATGATGATGATTGGAATGCATATAAGAATCAAATGATGAAAATGATCTTATTTGCCATCACATCATATGCCATGTTGACATTGAGCTATAATTGAAAATATGAACTATGATAAGTGAGAAGGCCGTCGGAGGTGTGAGCCGACGATGCCCCGGGAGTGTCGAGATGCCTGGTCAGGGAGTGTAAATGCCGGATGCCCGGTGGCCTTAAATGGCCGAATGCTGGAGGGTCCTCGCGAGTTTTGAGATACTCGGAGCGTGGGGAGCCGGAAGCCCGGAGGTTTGTGCCGAGGGATACCTCGTGATGCCAGTTGGGGTGCGAGATGCCTGACAGGTATTGTGCCGGATGCCTGGAGGTTTGTGCTGGAGGTTCCTCACGATGCTAGGATTGGATGCGAGCGATAAATGTGGGATGCAAATATTGATCCCGGGAAAAAGAGAAATGTGGTGGTTCAAAATGAAAGAAATAAAATTTGGAAATTGAATTTGAATCATGCACGGTATGGCAACATGTACGCATGGATGCATGATGATGAGTGCGTGATGCATGATGGTGAGTGCATGGATGTATGTGCACCTATGGCATGATGGTACATGTGATATGATGACGGTAAGTGCATGGATGTATGTGCACCTATGGCATGATGGTATATGTGACATGATGACGGTAAGTGTATGATATGATGGTGATGATCATATGAGGATGTATGTACATGCGGTATGATGACATGTGCATAGTATCAAGGTAAATTGTGCATGGATGATTGAATGATATGTGTCATGCTATGATTGTTATGATTGTATTGTCTGATGCATTGAGTGGTTTACTGGGTCCTTTACCTGCTGAGTGGCTGTACTCACCCCTTTGGGGACCAACATTTCATATTAGAAAGATGCCGCTTCCTTCTGTCATGCGGGGCATCTTTTATGGCCTTCCTTCAGATGTGGAGGTCGAGTGTGTGGAGATCGACTATCCCACCATTCCCGGTCTTACGTTCATTCGAGTTCGCGCATTAGTGATGTATGATGTGGGCCTGGTTGAGGGCCCTATCATTCAAGAGTTCATATTTGTTCACGTTCGTCGAGACGGAGTGATGCGGGGGATGTTGCCACCGCCACTGCCTGGCTCACCGGAATGGGTGTGACGGCCCGTGCGTGAAGAGTAGGAGCTGTAACTTTTTGGGATGATAGCCGGCACTAGTTGATGGAGGATTTTGCATGATCGACATAGTGGGTCGAGTGTCTCTTTTTAGGGTTATGGCCGAGTATAGTCAAAAGTCTTGGCCTTTCTTTTGATGTACTGACCCGAGAAAATCCATCATGAAAATATGTAAATAAAAGTGTTGTGGCTTTACCTTTTCTTATGATGTTTAGTGGTGTGCAATTGTATCATGGTTGTTGGTGGGAGAATTAGTAACACTTGATTATGCTTCCGCAAATAAGATGCGATGGGACCATTATATATAAAAAAAAAAAAAAAAAATTGCCTAGGAATTAAGGTTCTTCTTTGGTATCTCGTGGTGACCTCAAAGCGCTTCGGTGCCACATGTAGCCATTATGTCATCCTTAACAGGTGCATAATTTGAGCTCCCAAGTGTAGGTGTACTCACTGATCGCATGGCTTACTTGCCAGTATGAATTGTTTTGTAAAGTTGATGAATGTTGAATGCTTATATTCTTGATAGAGCACTGTCAAGCCCATCATGTCCGAGTGGGAGATGTTGTACTGAATTAGTATGTCCATGATGGGGTGCGGTGAGAATGCATCGTTTCACCTTGATACGCTATGATGGAAAGACACCAATTAAAGGGGTGTGATAGAGTCATATAAAAGACTCCAGAAGACAACCGTTAAAGTACGCTTGGTAGAATGTATGCTCAGAATTCTCTCCTAGTCTTGTCCCATTTCTATCAAAAGAAAATGAAGCATTACATTTCTCCTTTATAAGAACAATCGGCATTTATGCTGTGGAAATTAGATGTTTTCCTCGTGATTACATTCAGACCAACGTGAGGTAATATTGTTTGTGATTCATCCACAATTCAACGATCGTTCTAGGATAAATTGTTGATTGTGCATCGGAATCAAGTAAGTCGTTTTCTGCCGACTGAATTCCAACAGTCAGGTAGTAGAGGGCGATAGAACCTCGACTTAACTCAACGACAGATTTCGACGCAGTGCACGTGATATCCTAGATTTTCAACCCTATTTTCAATTGAATTAATGGGGTATTTCATTGAGGCGCCTATAGGAGTATGGCCTACTTGAAGTTCGGCGGTCAATTGGTGTAGCCAGGCATTGTCTCACCCCATTGAGCACGGCTACGTCTCTCAAAAACGGCTTTCCCGAAGGAGTATAGGTCCAGAATCTACTGTGACCCAAATCCCATTAAATGGGTATCCCATATAGGGTAACGTCCATCCGACACAGTTTGGGGACGGGTTCTCTTAACCATCATATGATCACTCAATCTCAGCCCAAGACACCATGCATTGCACTCAAAATTCTTGGTATTAAAAATACTGTGAAAAATAGTCGGTGTGGGCACACGATCAAATTAGACTCGAAAAATTCATAACATTTTTTTTAAAAATTCTACTAGTTTATATAGTATATAAAACCATTTTCGGCGTTAAAACCCAACACCTAAGATTTTCTGAATAAATATTGCAATTTCACAAATTTTGGAATAAATTACAAAAAATCCAATCGCACTAATTTGCACAAATTAACACTCAATGAAAAAATTTAACCACACCATTGCAATCAATACAAAATTCGATCATCGGGTTATCTCTGTTAATTTATGGAAAATATTTAATAATTAAATAATTTCTAAAATTAAATAAAAAAATTGCAATTAATTACCATAAATACTAACATAGGCCGAAATTGCTAAATTAATCGCCTAAGTGGGCTAGGAAAATTCCCGAACCTGTCTAGATAAATAGCACACCCTATTTAGGCCTCGATTAATTTAATCTAACCTAGGCAGCTTGGTTTTGAGCTTTCTGCTCCATACAATTTCCCATTGTCTCTAGCACCTGCATGATCTCGTCCACTCTCAGATCACCAGGGGCTGTTACTCGAGCACCAACTGGACATGGTGCTGCTCCACTCACGCTGGCCTGAGCTGGAGCTTTACCTCGACCACCTCGGGTACTAACCCTTGTCGGCGTCCTACCTCGAGTCACTGATACTATGGGCCTTTGCCTAGGAGTCCTCGGCTCCTGGTCACTCATCCTACAGGATCTTTATAGACACCTGTTTTCCGATTCCAATACCATATTAGAATTTGAGTGATGACCAAACAAGCTACCAAACAGCTATCACTCACATGCATTAGTATAAAATAGAGGTCATTCCTATTAACTATCCCAAGAACCCATAGCACCTTACCACTCCAAACACAAACTTCGCTCTGATACCACTAAACGAGGATGTCACGCCTCGAACCCTGAGTGTGTGCCCATCCCTTGGTGGTCGATAAAATTTTGGGACTTCCCAAGACGAATCGCCAACCTTTTCATTTTATTGAACATATGGAAGCGAATAATAAATCCCCTAATAGTAACCATCTTGGGGTAGAAAAGCAGGACAATAATTTCACAAATAAACATGCTTTTATAAACCAACTGAGTTATAGACAAAAGTCAGCAACCAAAAGTCAACAAAAGATGATTCTCCAAAAGAAGCTGTCCTAACTAACCTACTCTTCGAACCCTCTTAGCTCAGCTCTGGGTACTCTTCTCTATGGTCTTGAAAATTGAGCCCATGATGGGGTGAGATATAAATCTCAGTAAGTTCACGCTCTAAACCCTGATTAGAAGGGTAATACGCCTTGAGGCATCCTGATCACATAATCATACAATCACAGAGACTTACCTCGTCTCAGATCCACCCTGTAGGTCAGTACAATTCAAATTACAATGCATATTATCACATCACATGACAATTGAAATGCTTCATCCATTCAATTGATCATAGGGGTCCTTATTATAAGACCAAACCGTTGTGACACATCCCATACCATGTCGCATAGTTTTGTCTCATAATTCAACGTATCTATTTCACTTAACATGCATTCCAATTGGTAATTACGACCCTCTAGGGTACGGCCTACTTGGAGTTCAGCAGTCTATTGGCATAGCCAGGCATCGTCTCACCCCATTGAGCACAACTATGTCTCTCAAAGATGACTTTCCCGAAGGAGTATAGGTCCAGAATCTACTATGACCTAAATCCCATTAAATGGGTATCCCTTTTAGGGTAATGTCCATCCAACACAGTTCGCCGACAAGTCTCTTAACCAACACATGATCACTCAATCTCAGCCCAAGACACCGCATTGCACTCAAATGCCTCGCTTAAAATAGTAATCATGGTCTATTTTCTTTGTATTAAAAACCCGGTGAAAATAGTCATGTGTAGGCACGCGATCGATTGGACCCAAAAAATTGATAACCTTCTTTTTAAAAACCCCAGGGTTTATATAGTATATAAAACCATTTTCGGTGTTAATACTCAACACTTGAGATTTTCTGAATAAATATTGAAATTTCCCAAATTTTGGGATAAATTACCAAAAATCTAATCAGCATTCAATTTGCATAAATTAACACACCATCGGTAGAATTTAACCACACCATTGCAATCAGCATGAAATTCTAATCACCGACTATCTTGGTCTAATTTTCAGAAAATATTTAATAATTAAATAATTTCTAAAATAAATTAAATAATTGCAATTAATTACTATAAATACTAACCTAAGCCGAAATTGCTAAGATGGTCAGAAAATTCACAAACTCGTCTAGATAAATAGCATAACCTATTTAGGCCTCGATTAATTGAATCTAACCACCTATTATGCATAATTAACTAATTAAATCACTAATCTAATCTCATCTAACTAACCACCTAATTCTTAATTAAATTAAATTAAATACCCCTTAAACATCGTTAGCCTACTAAGAAGAGTTTAGTGCATAAACTGATGAGTTTAATGTGAAAACCGGTCCACCGTGATAGCGGCGCGACAGTGGCCGAAACCTGAATTTTCGGCAGCATTGACGGGCACTTAGGCCAAATCGAAAAGCCTTGCAAGCCCACAGCAATTGCTGGGCTTGGTTTTGGGCTTGAGCCTACTTCACGGGCTTCAAATAGGCTGGAGTTTGTGGCCTTGCTGGACAAAAGATGGGTTGAAGACAGGCTGAATTGGAGCTACAGAGAACGGGCTGGCGTTGGTGAAGGTAGGCTAAGAAGAGGCCGAAGACATGCAGAATGGAGCTGCTTCGGCAAGGATGGGCTGGCGGGCTACTTCAGTTGATTTCACAGGACAAGATGGAGGTAGTGAGCTAGGCAAACCGAGGCAGCAACGCAGGAGAATTCGTTGGAGTAGTGACGTGAAGTGAAGACACACAGCAGCAGAGTCAACAAAGGGGCTTTGAGAGAGAGAGAGAGAGATAGAAGTTGACCAGTGTGGGCTATGGACACATGGTAGGGAACGTGAATTCGATGGAGGTGTTGGCGTGGAGCTGCAGCTGGGGAATCGATGGAGAGAAGAATCGGTGGGCTTCGGGCTTCGTGTAGTCAACATTGGCTTTACTGTGTTGACTGGTGGAGACGCGCAACCATTGAATGATTGGCAACTGTGGCCAAAATGTGGAGTAGCAAACTCGGTAGGAAAGGTAGCAACTTTTGGGGAAAAAAATACGCATGCAGAGAGAGAGAGAGAGAAATATAGTGGAGAGAGGCAGCTTGCTTCGATGGTTGCAAATGAAGGAGGAATGAAAAGCAAAGCAGAGACTGATGGAGATGGGGTCGGCAAAGCCATCATGCTAAAAAAGATTTGAACAAATGGAAGGGCAAAGTCAGCTAGTGTTATCCTCTCAATTAACTCGCTTGCCCCCCCCCCCCCCAATTCTTTCTAGCTTAGAATTCCCACAATTAATCCAAATTGAAGTCCAATTTGAGGTCCAATTTTACTAAAGAAAAATCCCATACAATTTTCTGCCGTCCCCAACACCCAAAGGCTTAGTAAGGAGGCCAAAAATTGCTTCAATTTGTCACATCCGAATTTCCGTTCGTTTTCTGAATCGTCCGAATCGATTTTTCTAAAAAATCGCAGAATCGCCGAAAAATTCTTTAGAGGATGAATCGACATTCTTGGAATGAATCGTGACATGACAAAACTTTCAATTTCTGAAATTGGGTTCAAATTTGCGGTTGAATTCAATCTAGCGTGATTTTAGCATGACCTAGTCTACCAGGTAGCTTTTAGGAATTTTTAGTGCAATTGACCTGTGGTCGATTATTTTCAAGCCACATCGTACATCTTCGACACATTGGCGACTCGCGGTTGTTGTGAAAATCTCAAGCTTTCAAATATAGACACAGGGTACCCAAAACGATAAAAAAATCGGTCTAGTGCCAATCGATGAGAATTTTACAATCAGGTGGACTCACCCACACTTTGATCACATATCTTAGTCGAATCGACCTATCTCTGATCTCTTATTGATTTTGACAGTGCCGTAATGACTCTTGCAGACTAGCATGATCGAGCAATCAATTCATTGTCAAATTCTCAAGTCTATTGCGTTAAAATCCCTTAATGACTTCCCTAGATAATCTAGTTATCTCGTGAGTGATTAGCTCATAGAATAGCATTATCGGCGCATCGATGAAAGAACCGATTTATTTAATCGAAAAAAATATGAAAATTTAGGCTATCACGCTGAACAACAGAACGGGCTAAGCTGAACAACAGAACGGGCTGGAAACAACATGAGGGGTTGGCGGACGGCTGTAGTGGCCTGAGTGGAGGTGGACAGTGGCTCCGGTGACTCAGATGGTGACAAACGACTCTGGTTGACGGCTCACAGATGCGCTGATGGTGAGATGAGTGTGGGACCAACAGCGGACGATTGGATGCGGGCGGATGAGTAGATGGCGTGCAGGGTGCGACAGCGACGCGACAGAGTTGGTAGAGGTCGAACGGACATCGACGAGCAAGGAGAGGGGCTAATCTCGGTGTATTTGGGATTTTTGAAGGCTTCAAGCTTGATAGAGACGGAGGGCTTGACTGATGGAGAATAAGGGGACCAAACTAGCTTTGGATGGGGCCACTTTTCTCTCTTTCAATCCTCTTGTCTCCTTAGTTGACCCCACCTTGCTAGTTGGCTTCCTTAGTAGTTTTTCCAGCCCCAAAGCTTGCCTTAGAAGCTATTTTGATGGTCCAAAATGTCATGGACCAAGGGGCTACGAATTTTGAAGACATTTCCCCCAAATCCTCTTCAATTTCCACTTGAATCAATACAATCCAGCCCTAAAAAATTCCACCATCATGTCCTCGATCAAATTGGTATTTTTCCTCGTCAATAGAATCAATTTGCATCCCAAAAATGAGATAAAAAACTGTCCCCTGAATTTTTCGGATGAAAACGGCCCTATTTTGATATTTCACCAAAAATCTCGGTTTGCAGAAAAATCTTTGGAGAATGAGTCGACATTCCTAAAATGACTCGTGACATGACAGAACTTTCAATTTTTGAAATTGGCTTCAAATTCGCAATTAATTCAATATGGTGCGATTTTAGCATGACGTAGCCTACTAGGTAGATTTCAGAAATTTTTTGTACAATTGACTCGTGATCGATTTATTTCGAGTCATAATGTGCCTCGACACATTAGTGACCCTCAGTTGTCGTGAAAATCTCGATACTTCAAATACAGACACAGGGTACCAAAACTATAGAAAAATCGGTCTAATGCCAATCGACGAGAATTTTGCAATTTGGTGGAATCACCCACGTTTAGCCACACATCTCAATCGAACCGACATATCTATGATCTCTAATCAATTTTTATTTTGCCGTAATGATCTCTGCAAATGAGCATGGTCGAGTATTCAATTCCTAGTCGAATTCTCAAGTCTATTGTGATCTCTAATCGATTTTTATTGTGCCGTAATGGTCTCTGCAGATGAGCACGGTCGAGTAGTCAATTCTTAGTCAAATTCTCAAGTCTATTACGTTAAAATCCCTTAATGACTTCCCCAGATAGTCTAGTTATATCAAGAGTGATCAGCTCAGAGAATAGCACTATAGGCATGTTGATGAAAGGCTCGATTTATTAAATTGAAAATAGGACTGAAATTCCAGGAAGTCACAAATGAGTTAGTCATCATTTAAGGCCTTGCTTGTCTCCATTTTATTTGGTCACATGAGCACTTAGCTCATGATTAAGGGGACAACTCATTATGGATAGGTGGTGCTCTATGAGATAAGGTGGCATCAAGGCTAATATAATCACGCCATTCATTACAAACATATGTTTTTGTGATTGGTACATGACTTTGGTAATAAGTGTTCCGCTGACGACTCACTCATCTGTTTAATTGATTGAGAAATAAGGTCCAAAAAACCTGCATGCATGTCTAAATTTCTACAATACATATGACTTTTAGATGAATGGTGGGGTCAATGCATGATATCGAGGGAAATCCTAGGATCACATAGATTGCTTAGTTAGGAGACTTGGCCGTGCAAGAACACAATTGGTCGATAATTTTATGTCACAAAATGGATTGGGTAGGTGTCTTAGCGGCACCCACATATGAAAGACAAAGGCTGACCCCGAGGCCCCAAAATCTGATTTTTGCACTTAACTTTCTTTAAGTAATTATTCTTGATATGATGTCATGTTTTTGACTGTTTTGACATGTATGCTCATTTCTTTCCATTGTATGTACCTAGTTATAGATTTCCTAGATTAGGTTTAGAATACGACCCTGAAGATGGAGAAAGCGTGAAGATGGTAGAGGTTGATGTCCATTCCGACCATTATCATGTACTATTCATTTCCCCGACATATGTCTTGGGTTCCATTTATTGTATAAAGCCCAACGACTTGCAGGTTTTCTCTCTTTCTCTTATCTTTTTCAATTGTGTCTCACTTTTATATTTTCTAGGATTGCATGGTAGATTTACTGCTTTTCATGATTATTTACTTACTGTCTCGTAATTTCAATACCATTGATTGTTTTCTTTTCTCATTTTATAAAAATATAATAGTATGAAAATGACTAACCATGCATGATTGCTTAGTTTAGGACTAACAATCTTGAAAATGTAAGAAGAAATGCATGGACACGTTAGGTAAACATAACATATTGTTTAGGTACTAAAACGGCACTAATAGAGATATTAGCATAACCCAAGTGTAACATCCTCGATTCTAGGGCATAAGAATAAGGTATGAAGGTCAATCATGGGAATCAATGACATAAACCTTGGATGGACCAAGGCATGGCATGTTCGGCCATGGACCCGGTCTACTCGACCGAAACCCGGTTAGGGCAAATAACCAAGACTAACCACAAAGTTTATTTTAAGACATCCAATGGACCAATTCTAATTGAAAAAGATCATGAACAAGTTTAAGAAGGCTACCGACTTAGTCACACTCATTTGGTTAAAGTTTAGTAAATTTTGGTATGAACCTCGATTCTCATCAAACCGTCGATCGTGTACAAATATGAATGACTTCCTCAATTAGGCGACACATTATGTTAGTCTCACGATTGCCTTGGATGAGATTTTAACACAAATCAATTAATGCTTGGATAAATCATTGGACAAGTGTCGAGAGGTAATTGGGGGTTCTAGAATCTTTCGTAATCTTTTACCATAGTCTATTCTTATCCATTATATGCCACATCTCAATAGAGGGGAGAGAAAAATTGCTTCTCAAGTAGCTTGGAAAAAATATGTAGGCACTCATTTAAGGGCTTTTGACATTAGTTCATTAATAACTTTGATGAATCATCAACTTAGGTGTCCCCTAGAATCTTAGGTGAATCTTAGGGCATGATGGTCTAGATTACGTCCTTGATGAACAAGGCAAGAACCAACCAATTAGAAGAGGACATTATACATTAAAGGGGCTTATGTGTCCCTTAGGCGCCATAGGCAATGTGAGCCTAGAGTAAGCCTTGGAGGGTAAGTAAATAGATGGACCAATCACCATCAAACACAAATAAGCATAGGCACCAACCAAGGAGACTAGATAGGCCAACTCGTTCCTTAGGCTTAATATTGAGATTGTCACCAATAATTGAAGAGTAGGAGGCCTATAAATAGGAGAAGGCATCCTCACAATTTGGAGGCTTAGCCATTCTCTCCTATCCTCTCCCTCCCTCTCCTCTCTTTCATGCTATTCTCCTCCATGCTGCCCTAGAAGCCAACCAACTACCAAAGAAGCATCTTGGAGCTAGGTCCAAAAAGTTGTAAGTAGACTTTCCTAACTCTTCGATAGGGCGATGTGCTATGCGTTTTGATTTAGGATCTTGTCATCGCTTACTTATGTTTGCTTGTATGTTATGCTTGTTGAGTGTTTTCAATTAGTTGTCATTGCATCAAGTAAATCATGGTCTCGCATGATTATCGAGCACGCCCGGATGGCAAGGAAAGGTCTCGGCAAATTGGACATGTACCAAGGTGGGTGCACAGCCCACACTTGATCTCGGACATATTGAAGTGTGTTGTTACTTGAGACAAGCATTAAGTTGATGCCAAAGCCAAGGCGAACGATTCCAAGTCAAGATTACGAGATCGAAAAGCATCCAGAATGAGTCTAGTTTAGTAGGGCATAAAAGTCATTGATGCACTTTGTATGGCACGCCTTCTGGCTGTTCATTTAGCATATAATTTAAGATAAAAATGGATTGATTGATGTTTGAATGCATGGATACATGATGGAGTTTTACCACCGATGCTAGGGTATGCTAGGTTATTGCTTGGGGCAAAGCCTCGAATGCCGTCATGATATTGAGATTGTGGACAATGCTGGCCCAAGTGAGGCCGATGCCTAGGGATTGCCCTGGATGCCGTCCTGATAATGAGATCAAGACGATGTCAGTTGCCAAGGGGGACTAATGTCCGATTGATACTGGAAGAGTCGATGAATTTCGATTAACTAAATTGACTTAAATAAATTGGAAGTCCACGTGTGGTCCATGACTAATGCATGTATGATGCTTGAATTGATGCTTGCACCAATACTAGAATTGAGGCTTGCAAAAGCTGGGTTTGTTTGATATGTGTTGTTGAGTCCTTGCATCAATTTGAGCATATGTTTGCATTAGGTCACTTAGTGTTTGAATGAGTTTTATGTGATGCACACATCCCTCTTAGTGACTAGAATGATTGTAAGCCACAGATCTTTGGAGAGCCTGTTTTTATGCACTAAACTCCTTGTCTTTGATGCTTGAAAGTACATAACTAATTGAGAGCCCTTCATATGCCTAAGCAAGGCAAGGCACAAACCTTGCTATTGATTTGCCATCGACGAGTGGGTGATGATTTTATATTCGAGGATCGATGGCGAGATGTCCTCCTATATGAGGATTAGCGATTTCTACTTACTAAGTCGTTGACTTACTTTTGTTATTTTCACCATTTTAGGTTTAGGATGGGTGAACTGACCCTACCGCCTATCCGTCCTAGTCTTCCGATTGATATGGTTACTACCGTGACGGATATAGTAGACTTAGAAGAAGACATCACTTATCATAAGTATATTACCACTGTATGGGTCCAAAAAGGGGTAGACACCTCAATTCCCCATGTGTAGGACGCTTGGTGCCTCATTTTTTATGGGGACGTTTTAGGTCCCATTCAAGGCCTCATCCTTCTGGTGGATCCTACAAGAGCATTGTAGAAGAAGGACCTAGGATGGGGGCAATTTTTTGAGGACCTCCTAGAAGAGCTAGGCTACCCCAGCCTTTTAATCGTCGATGTGTGGTAATAAAGATAAGTAGCCTAGGACTAAGATGGACATGTAATCATAATAACTTTTGGTATGTATATATATGTATGAACATAAGTTGCTTTCGTTTGCTTGGCTTGTATACATGTTGTCGGACTTCCATGTTTGTTTGTGTATGAGGATTGTTTTTAATTCACTTCTGGATGTGCTTAATCAAAGATAAAATATTTTTGGGAAGATCGACGTGCCAGGGACATCAATGCTAACCCACTAGGTCACGCTCTCGCATTAGAGTTGGGGCAAGAGTGTGACACCTGTGGCATCCTAGAATTCCTTGCCAATCCTTAGGGGTGCTCTAATTCATGTCTTGCATTAAAACTTTGGCCAAGCTTTTGGTTGGTAATTATTTGATAGAAAAGTTATATTTTTGGCCATGTGGGATTATGGATTGGAATTTATTAAATTGGGTCACAAAGTTTTGGTGAAAAGTAAATCTCAATTAGGTGTATATATATAATTAAGGATTAGGTGAATTAATAGGATGGGGATGGGGTGGACAATTAAAGGCCCAGACCAGCCCATTACCTCACCGCATCTTCGGCTGGCCCATAAAGCCCAAGGAAAGGAAGCAGCTGTCGGCCCATGGATGGCCTCAAGCCTAGCCGAATGGAGCCCCATTGGGCCATCGACCAAGGAGGAACCAGCCCATGAGAGGCCCACTCTTTTTGCATGAAGATTTTTCCAAGTGTTCCCCCCTAGTCCAAGTGTCCTTCATGCAAAATCAATGATTGTTCATGATTGAAGAGAGGAAAATTGAGAGAACCGATTGATGGTGGGGGGGGGGAGGGAAGCGTTGTCGACCAATAAGGGAGAGAGAGAGAGAGTTACCGAGAGAAAGAGAGAAATCGAGAGAGAAAGGGAGAGTGAGTGTGCGGAAGAAGAAGGAAGCCGACGTCCATCGTCCGTCGCTGCCGTGTCCAGTCGTCGTGTGCTCACTGTTTGCTTGGTCTAGAGACAAGTGGGATCCTTGATCTGCTCTTGCATGTTGTGCCTAGTATGTGTGCTTGAATGGTGATAAATTTCGGATGTTTAGGGTGTGAAAAGTTGAAGTTTTATAAGGGGTGTTTAGGTTAGTAAACTGTTCTTGAGAAAACAGTCCGACCTTGAATGTTTTAGTGTCTTGCATGTGATGATCGAGTTGGATTTTGGCTTTGACTTCTAAATGAAAGTTGTTAAGGACTTCCTGAAGTACAACACTCAAATTTGGGACAAAAATAACAAGTATAAGTGGGTGAAATCTTTATTTTTCGGAGGATGTTGAATCTGGAAATTTCGGTAACTACCTTTGATGAAAGCATGTACTGTAAGGCTATCTTTCTGTTAAAATTTAACTTCTATTTCTTAACAAAATATGTAAAGGACATCCTTAGGTTTAACATATCAAAAATTTAGAGAAAACTAACAAAGATAGGTAGGTGAATTCGTGGTTTTTCGGAGAGACTGAATCTGTAGATTTCGGTACAAGGAACAGAAGTTTTAACCGCCTATATTTAATTATCTATGGTGAATATAACTTTTATTCCTTCATAAAAAATATACCTTAGGGTCTTGACTACCTCATAGTCGGATTTCATAATTTTTGAAGGTCATTAGGGTATTTAATCGGAAATATTTCAAAAACCGTGTATTCTGACACGTTCGGACTTAGTCAGTTTCAATGTGTGGGCCATATCACTTTTTATGAAGTTCTTTCAGAAAAGTGTTTTGCATGAAGTATCTTTCTTTATGTGTTCCCTGCAATATATTCAAATTTCATAATTTTTCAAGTTCATTTGGCTTATTTAACTGAAAATATTTCGAAAACTGTGCAAGTTAAGTGGTTATTATAATGGTGCTGTGATGTTCGGTCTATAACGCATGATATGAGGGTCTTTTGGTGTAGTGTTCTGCGCAAAATGTCTGCCTTTATGTCTTTACTATCACATGTTCGAATTTCATAGTTTTTAAAGGTCATTTGGGTATTAAATGGAAATATTTTCTAAAACTGTGCAAGCTGGATTGTGAGGACTTCAAAGGCTGCAATGCATTGACTATTCTGTTTTGCATGAGCCCCATAAACTGTATTGTTGTAAGTGACTAAATCTTGCTGCACATGTGATGATATTTGGCATTGCATATAGAACCAAAAGCTGAATTTGACTTTGTTGCCATTACATCATGTGCCATGTTGTTTATGAGACATAAATTGGTGAATATGAATTATGACGAATGAGGAGACTCTTGGAGGTGAGCCGACAATGACCTAGGAGTATCAGGATGCCTGGGATGGGGGGTGTCGGATGCCCAGTTGTATTACGATACATGCCCGGATGTCCTTGGGAGTTTCGAGATGCCCGGAATGGTTGGGTGTCGAAAGCCTCGAGGTTTGTGCCGAGGAATGCCTCGTGATGCCAGTTGGGATACGAGATGCCCGAAATGTGGGGGTGCCGGATGCCCGGTGGTGTGTGCCGGAGGTTTCTCGTGATGCCAGGTTGGGGTGCGAGTGATAAAATGTGGGATGCAATTACTGATCCCGTGGAAGAAAGATGTGGTGATCAAATTGAAAGATAAAAAGTGGAAGTTGAATCATGCATGGTATGGTGACATGATATGATGATGATGAGTACATGGTTGTATATGCACCTATGGCATGATGGTATATATGTGAATGCATGATGAAAGGGCACGGTTGTATGTGCACCTATGGCATGATGGTATATGTGTGAATGCATGATGATGAGTGCATGGTTGTATATGCACCTATGGCATGATGGTATATGTGTGAATGCTTGATGATGAGTGCATGGTTATATGTGCACCTATGGCATGATGGTATATGTATGAATGCTTGGTGATGAGTGCATGAGGATGTATGCACATATGGTATGATGACATATGTATGGCTGCAAAGTAAGTTATGCTTGAATGCATGGATGATATGTATTCTACTATGATGTTATGATTGTATTGTGTGATGCATTGAGTATTTTAATGGATCTTTTACCTGCTGAGTGGATGTATTCACCCGTTCAGGGACCAACATTTCAGATTAGGAAGATGCCTCTCTCTCCGGTCACGCGGGGTACCTTTTACAGCATTCCATCTGACGTGGAGGTTGAGTGTTCGGAGATTGATTGCATTACCATCCCTGGTCTGACGTTTATACGGGTTCGCGTGCTGGTCATGTATGATGTGGGCCTAGCTGGGGCCCGGTCACCAGAGTTCTTGTCGGTCCACGTCCGCCGAGATGGAGTGATTTGGGGGATGTTGCCGCCGCTACCACCCGATGCACCAGGATGGGTGTGATGGCCACGTGAGGAGTGGAGAGCTGACACTTTTTTAGGATAGCCGACACTTGTAGATGGAGGATGACACATGATCGATATAGGGGTCGAGATATCTTTTGGGTTGCGGCCAAGTGTATTTAAAAGTCTTGGCTTTTCTTTTTGGTTGTACCAACCTGAGAAATCCATCATGAAAATATATAAATAAAATTGGCTCAGCTTCATCTTTTCATATGATGTGTAGTTGGTGTGCATTGCATTATGGTTATTGGAGGGAGAGATGGTGAGACTCATTTATGCTTTTGCTAATAAGTTGCGCTGGGACCGTTTTCAAAAAAAAAAAAAAATGCCTAACGACCTTGGTCCTCCTTTAAACCCCCTTATGTAAAAGACAAGTAACGGATATCTTATAGAGACAGAGCGATTGGCAGGCTGTGGCGACCTTAGGTGTTTAGGGGTGCCACAACACCATATCCCTGAACCTAGATATCTAGTTGCGTAGGAATCAAGGGAACACTCCTGACCCTTGATTGGGTTTCTAGCCGACCCCTAAAAATGAGGCTAATGGAGACTCCCATCTTATATCTAGGTCGTCATAAACAACTAAATTGTATAAATGAACCAATCGTGTGGAGTATGAGTTTCAGTGAAACTCACCATGGTTTAGCATACTCGATGGGGCAGTACCCCAAAGGATAAAGTGATGACATCCTTATGGGCATAGTGTACTATTGAAGGAGCTACCATGGTAAAAGTACCTTAAATCCAATATTCATATCCGACCTTCTCTCCCATGGTATGTCACTCATGTGGATACGGGTCACGACACTCCACTATCACATAGGGTATGGGCTTGGTAGAGCTTGCGATCTCATGGAGGGAGCTCATGAGAGGCTTGACTCGAAAAGCGAGGTGATGACATCTTTCAGAACACAAGCTGTGTAGGAATTCTCAAGATCAAGTACCCCTAAATCCGAGCTTTCCCCCCTCCTTTTCATCGTGATGAGGGATCATGGGTGGTAAGATCGAGTCATGACATAGGTCACAATCGATACTTGAATACACCTCGAGCCTCCAAATCTAGAATGGCATTGGTATTAGGACGTGCGTAGAAATATGTTGGGCTAGGTCACTCTCTTAGTTTGGTGGTATTGAGGCATATCATATGATCTGGGTTTCACCTAGCCTAGTACTCGAACGTCACGAGTCAAGCCACGATTCTAGTTTCGTGCTCAACATAATTTATTGACGCATTTATGATAGTCCATGAGTTACACATCGCTTGGCATGCCCTTGGGGCATTCATACGTAGATTAATATGCAAGACAAAACCAGTTGCTTGTGAGCTTGATTTGTATGGTCACACAAGGGATTTTCTTCACTGAGATTTCGAGGTACAATGCCCCCATGTCAACAGGATAGCTCCATGTCCATAGGATATTTGTTCATGGGAGCGTTATATTGGAACGATGCCCAAAAGGATGCCCAATGGAAGTTTGGATATCATGCTTGATGAAGCAAGAAGATGTCCTAGAGGTTTTTGGAAGATCCAAAGGGTTTCGGCCACGTATGATTACTAATTGGACTCGATATAGCATGGTAGTATGAGATACTATGTGATTCTCAAGGCGCTAAATGTGTGTGAAGCATTTGAATGCTATGTGCATACTTTGGAAGTTTTTTTATGACTCGTGCATGTTTGACAAGGCCTTATATGAGATGCACGAGACACGCGCATGATTTAATTGTCATTTTTAGTGACTTAGAAGGCACGTGCATGCTATAATTGTTGTTATTTATGAAGTGAGAGGCATGTGAATGTTCTGAAAGTTGCTGTTTGAGTCTCAAAGGCTGACTGATTTTTTAGATGCTAATATCCGATAGGTGTAAATATTTTTGGCTACTATTCGCACTATTTGTGACACATGTGGATTTATATGCCTTTGTTTAGAACTCGAGAGACTTAGTTGATGATAGGTTTTATCATGTATATAGTTAAGGCAAAGCATAGGCTTTGCTATTGATCTACCATCGACATGTTTGGGTCGAGTGATCATAAGGCTTGGATGCAAAGCATATGCCTATATAAGGTTTAGGATTCTTGCTTATTGAGTTTTCAACTCGTTTGTTGTTGTCAAACCTTTTTCAGGCTTATAGGTATGGATCCTCTACCTCACCCTTCATGCGTATTGGAGTACGCATGAGCATGGAGGTTGTGGTGATGGACATGTTTAGGAGGATGCTGCCTTCTGAAAGATCACCACCACTGTCTAGGTCGATGAAGGGTATCACGACCTTGTTCCACATTGCTACTAGGCATGCTACACATGGTTTGATGGGGACCTCTTCGAACCCCTCTATAGGTTCCATGGTCCACTTGGATTGGTTGAGGATGCAGGCCTGCTAAATAGTCCTATGGATGGTACTTAGGTAGTAGGTCCTTCTAGGAGAGCTGCTTTTGGTTGGATCTCATTAGAGGAAATAGGCTCCACCTAAAACTTTTAACGCCACTATGTATTTTTGTATGGGGATGACCAGCTCAGAATGGCTCTAAAGCTGGGCTTGTAAATTTAAAATGTTTCGAGTAAATAAAGATAGCTCGGAATTTATGCAGTATGTATGTGTGTTTTTCTTTACTATCCATTGTTGTTGTTGATTGGGTGTTGGAGATTGCATCCTTCCACATGTATTTAATGGGAAGACAAAATCAATGGGACGGCGACACCTCCTCGGATGTGGCAAATTAATCCCAATGGGGTGCACGTCATGTTCCCATAGTGAGGGTAAGGTCTGAGGCATCACACAAATGATGCCTAGAAAGACTTGAACTCAGGAACTCTAACTCTAGTACCATGTGAAAGTTTGTTGAATATTTAAATAATAAATCACATCTTCAAGTGTTAGAATAATAAACAACGCCTTTATCTAGTAGCTTACACTTTTAAAACAGTTGACGGCAGTCCCACAAAATCTCACAAGGTATCAGAGTGAGGAGGTCCTGAGTTCGAATCTTCCAAGCCCTTATTTGCCTCCTTAATTAAATTTTCATGCTTACTACTATGTAAAAGACTAGACTAAGCATGAGGGTGAGTGTTAGAATAATAAAATACATATATCTGACAACTTAAGCTTTTCAAACAGTTGACATTGCTTCCATAAAATCTCACGATTTTTATATTGTTAACTCTTATTTGAAATATTTACTGACGTTTTTAAAATGGTTCCCACATTATTGTCGTTTATAAATTATCCCCTTCGAACTACATGCTCATCATCGGCAGGAAATTGGTTGCCTTACTGTCTCCTACACATTACCCTCTCTCTCGTGGTTTTTCCTTTTATATTCTTCCCGAGACAGGTCGTGGTGCAGAGAGTCCATCCGTCCATCAAGGGCAGCGTATTCAATCGCACACCATGCTCACTATTGATATGTTGCAACTCGGTGAGAACTGAACTCGTCTGTTGTGTTAGTACTGTCGAATAAGCTTGAAGAAGACGTTAACATCATCTCTGTATTTATTCATTATTCATCCACTGTATATATATCATGCCTTCTTTGCATAGCTAAGCCATCAGTAGCATTTTGCTTGTTAACCAATACTTCTTCCTCCAATTACTGCTACAGGCTGCGAATGCCTGCAACGTTACCTACTTGTGTTATTACTTTCTCTCCATTAGGCCTTAGTTCTCATCTCTGAATCAGTCATCATCGATTTATTTATCTTATGTCTTGCAGTTGTTACCGGCTTGGTCCTTACAACGGCACAAAGGCTGTGGGAGGTGATTTCTTCGGGTGATGCATGGAAGGAGTGGGAGCTGAGAGGCACGGTCTTCTTGAGCCTTGCCCTCCAAATCATCCTCATTTATTTTGGCAACCGCCGCAAGTACATCCCACACACATGGATCCGGGTGGTCACCTGGTCGGCTTACCTATCTGCTGATTCGGTTGCAATCTATGCCCTTGGCATGATCTCCAATGTTATCAGGGAAACCAAGACTTCCAAACCGATGAGCAAGTTGGACCCGCACTCGGAACTAAGCGCATTTTGGGCACCATTTCTGCTGCTGCACTTAGGGGGCCCTGACACAATCAGCGCCTATTCAATGGAAGACAATGAGCTCTGGCTCAGGCACTTGCTGACGCTGGTTTACCAGACGGGCTTGACTGTTTATGTCCTGGGAGTGGCATGGACTCGTCCTCTCCTATCATTCATCGCCATTTTGATACTGCTCTCGGGTTTCTACAAGTACGCCGAGAGGGTTTGGGTCCTCCGTGCTGTTAGCAATGAGAACTTCAAAGACTCCCTTGCAGAGTCCCAACCCCGCCAGAAGTATTCCAATAAGATTGTGGAGGAATGTGAGTTGAAGGGGGCTGAGGGGTACAACGTTGTGCCTCATCAAGTCATCGAGGTACGGGATGATGTGGCAACTATGATTGATGAGGTGATTGCCGATCTTTTGTCTGAAAGACTGAGTTCTGGGGCAGGCTTGGGGGAGCAACAATACGAGCACGTTTGGCGCACACTCCTAGCAGCTTGCAACTTGGTCAACACAACTCAGCGCCTGTTTGCGGATCAGTTGTGCAGCTTGGAGGAACGTGACGCTTGCATATCGATACTAAGAGATCAGCACTGTGGAGATGATTTGGGAGTTATTGAAATCGAATTGGGCCTCATCTACGACATGTTCTACACGAAGGCAAAGGCAGTCTATTCAAGTTGGGGCTTAAGTTGTAGACTCGCCATCTCATTCTTCATCTGTGTTGCCCTAGTGCTCTTCTCTTTAGCGACAAACAGCGATACTCGATGCCAGACCTATGCTTGACCTTCCTATTGCTAGGAGCAGCCATTTTCCTTGAGTTATACGCAGTGTCTCAAATTCTTTTCTCCGACCAGGTTGCCGGTTGGCTCATAAAGAACAAGCGATTGGCCTTGATTGGTTTCATCAACCGAATCAAACCGTTGTCGAAAAGGCGCAGGTGGGCCAATTCCATGGGCCAATACAGCTTAATGAGCTGCTCCTTCCAAAAATATGGCTCCTGCTGGTGGAGATTCTTAAAGCTATTTCACGCCGATGAGATGGTGGCAAAGTCACTCTACTCAGGCCGCCAGGACGTGGGGTGCGGTATCACCGAAATTTTGTACCAGATGATCAGAGACAAGGGAAACAGGGACATCCAGAAACTCCCTTCCTCATGGATCGACAGGGGAATCCACACGTTGAGTAAATATCAAGTGCTGGATCAGTTGAAATGGAGCATTGAGCTGGACTTCGACATGAGCATCCTAGTTTGGCACATAGCTACAGAGCTCTGCTATTATCCCGACAATGAAGCGGATAGCATTCAAGAGCTGGATAGGAATAACCAGACTCATGTTCTGTATAAGTCCGCTAGCAGTTTGCACTTGTCTCGGTACATGCTATATCTCCTAGCTATGTATCCTACGATGTTGCCGGTTGGAATCGGAAATATCAGTTTCCGAGACATTTACAGAGAGACCAAGAAGTATTTCGCCTTGTGTAGATCTGCTCCGGAGAGACTAGCTCGCCACTACAATGAGCATAGAGAGCACAATCCCGAGATCGCAAAGGCTTGCGATGTGTTGCGCAGCCAAGTCAAGACCAAATTCAATCTGAGCGTGGGAAAGGAGGACAAAATCAAGTACGTGCTGTTCAATGGGTGCCGGCTTGCGTTGGAGCTGGAGCGCATCAATCCTGAGGAGACAAAATGGGATGTCATCAGAGAAGTGTGGGTGGATATGCTGATGTACGCGGCCAACAAGTGCAAAGCAACGGATCATGCTCGGCAGATGCGGCGGGGTGGCGAGTTCATAACCCATGTCTGGGTCCTAATGGCTCATTACGGGCTGATCGATCACTTCAAGATAATGCATGCCCCGGCAATAGCAGAGATAATAGTGAATCCCTGGTGAATAGTGGTGACTGGAGATCCACAAGTTGGACAAATTTGTGTTTTATGGATTGTTGGTGCTTCAAATATTAACTTTGGGATGAGAATTGTTATTTTCAGTGTCTAGTTAATGTTCAGGAATGGAATTCAAGAATTAAAGAGCACATAAGAGTTCAACAACTAGTGTTGTACATCAATATCATCTATCGGACGTGTTAAGTCCATAATCACTTTACCAAACTCAGAATTGTCGATTATGAACGCGCATAATGATAAACATTTGATGCACTTGTTAGCATTGTTGATAGAGATTCAATTGGAGTTGTGTTGGTGCAGAAGGATATGTAAATTAAGGGAGAGCAAATCTAACATTAAGCTCACACATGAGGGGATATGTTAAAAATGAAATTATGAGTTATGTGAGAAAAGTTTCACATTAGACAATTAATGTGATGTGAATCAATTAATATAGCCTCATTTGCCTGTAACTCATTGGTATGAGCTTTTAAGTAATGATGGGCCCGACTAGATATATCGATACGCTCAGACTTGAGCTTCCTTTCGGCGATCTCTTTGGAGAACGTATCATATTTTTGCTACATGCTCCCAATAAGCATATTTCTTAAAGAAAGATAATTGGGCTTCATTTCATGATTTGCATTCAAGAGCTAGCGTTCAAGCCAATAAACTTTGTGGTAAGTTTTAATGTAATAGAATTAGGAAACACGAAGAGTGTTTGAGTAATTTGAGTATTGATTGTAATCTCTGTTATATTGCTTGAATTATATTGGGCTCTCCCTGTTGAGTAGGTCATATCAAACAAATCATGTAAATCTGCTAGCTAATTTATCATTGGGTTCGATTATTTGTGTTTTTGCAAAGAGCACACCGACAATTAACTCACTGCCAAAAGCTCCAATTCTCATTAACCAGCAAAAATCAACACCCACCTCTTATATATATATGAATATGATATTTGATTCTAGAATGGCAACCCATTTTTATAAACCTACTCAAACAAAGAAAGTATTCAAACTGAAAAAACCCACTTAAATTAAGACTCTGTTTGTAGTGCTCCCTGAACGATCGATTATATTTTTTTATTCCCTAGAACAAAATAAAAAATATAAAAATCCATTTGGTAAATTTTTATTCCCATAAATAAAAATCTGTTTTTTTTTCCCGAGAATAGATTTGAAATAAAATTAAGAAATAGAAAAAAGTAGCTTAGTGATGATCGGAACAATCAATAGCGACAATCGCCTTTTTGTTGTGCTAATGTGCTAGTGCCGCCTTACTCCCAACTTAGTGATGAACCTAAAAATGCCACATATCATAATCAATTCAGAATTATGTTTGAATGAGAGAGACAATAATATTGAAAATGCGTTTGCAATAGTGACAATCAGATTGAATTGAGCTAAAGATTGAAGTTTTGAAACAATTTCAAAATCAATAACAAAATTAAAGATCTGAAACAGTTTTAGATCTTATACCCATATTAAAGATCTTAAACAAGTTTAGAATAAGTGGTCACATTAATGAATTAAAGTGAGTTCAAAATCAATGGTTGCATTAATGGTCTGAAGTAAGTTTGAAATTGATGTGTGATGGGGTGAGTGATTCTAGAACGGAAATTTTTCAGAGGGGATTTTTCTAATTAAGTGTATGGAGTAGTATTTATGGTGAAGAAATGAAAAGGAATAAGAAAAGATAGAACGATCTTCTTCCAAGGTATAAAGGACATGCCACCAACCGAGGATGAGGATCAAGATCTACGAAATTCACCACCAAGGCCTAAACCTTCCACCAGCCAAGGATAAAGGGCTTTTTAGCTCACCACTAAGGAGTGATCTACGCTCCAAGGATAAAGAGATCGAAAGGAGTTATCCACTCTTCGAAGGAGTTCACTCAAGTAGAGGAAATCTCACCATTTTCGTTGATCAAACTCCTATCTCCCATACATTGGATAGTTTTTCCCTGTTTATAAGCCTTAGGAAATATTAAAAACAAACTTTAATGACCTAGGAACTTAAACCTTCGACTCTTGAACTATATAACAATAAAGACACCTGGGAACTTATGAAATGCCTTTATTAGCACAGGAACTAAATGTCTTTAATCTTTGGCTTTCCGCATTCTTGAACCTTTAGCTTTCTGTATTCTTGAATTGCATTCTTGAAACTTTGGCTTTTCATATTCTTAATGTGACATTCCGAATTTTGACCCCGTCCCAAATATATGAAATGGGCATTTCGCCGACACGCCTATGGTCCTTTTTCTCTGAGCTGATCACTCATGAGTTAACCAATCTATTGGTAAAGCTGTTTATGGATAACCGCGGTAAAATCCCTAAAAGCTACCCAATAGGTCGGATTGGACTAAAATCGCGTTCGATTGATTTTTAACCACGAAATTGAATTTGGTTTCGGGAATCGGATGTTCGAACATGTCACGGTTCATTTATAGGACGTCGTCTTGTCTTTTGGAGAAATTCCATCGAGTTCAGGATTTTTTCTAAAAATTGAATCGGACGCTGCGGAAAATAATGGAAATTCATATTTGGCATATTGAATGGATTTTTGGCCTCCTTATTGAGTCTTCGAGTGTTGGGAACTTATAGAAAGTTTGTGGGATTTTTCTTTGGCAAAATTGGACATCAATTGGGGAATTTTGTGTTGAAACTAAAGCTCATCTTAAAGAAATTTTGACTAGGCATGGGGGGTGCAACATTTAGTATCAAATTGAATTAATTGTGGATTAAAAGGCAAGAAAGAATTGGGGGACATAAGAAGATAATCATGTGGACTTGTGGGGCTAAGCTATGATGATTTTTGGATAATTATCTTTGTTGTAATTAAAAAGATACATCCATGATGGGGTGCGAGACATTGTTGAAAGGGTATGAAGTGAGAGGTATAAAAACCTCTTAGAAGACAACCGTTGGTCGTTGTTGTTGGCAGAAAGTACGTTTAGAGAGAATGTATGCTCCTTTCTCTCCCCTTTCTATCGAAGGCATTCTATTTCACTTTTACGAAAACGATTTGAATTTACGCTGTGGAAATCGGATGCTTTCCTCGTGATCACATCCAGACTGACGTGAGATAGTTTTTGTTCGTGATCTCATCGGCAATTCAACGTTCGTTCTGGGGCTATTTGCTATTTGTGCATCGGAATCAGGTAAGTCATCTTCCACCAACTCGAATTCCAACATTGGTATCAGAGCTTGGTCATGATTTCTGCCTTGTTTTTCATCGAGTTTTCTCATTTACCATTTGATATTGAGATCAAGAGATTGTATTCTACATTGTTTTTTGATGTTTATTGGTCGGAATAGCAATATGAAAACTAGAATTCGAACCGAAGCGAAGGACTGGTTCGGGATCGCGTTCACACATACGGTTTTGGCCATTTTTCGAAATAGTTTTTTGGTCAAAATTAATTTTTGAATATACAGGGTCAAAGAGCTCGTCAAGACAAGTCTGGTGATGGGTCGAGCGCTGCTGCGCGACACCGGACGCGCCCACATGCGCTGCTAGAAGCCGTTGCGCATGGGCGCCACGCGCCTGAAGCGTTGAGAACGCCAGTGCGTGCGTGACATGCGCCGGTCGGCGAACCGGCCCATGCGCGCGCGCACTAGCCGGCGAACCGACGCATGGTCACGTCACCGTGACGTCATTAAACGGTCGGTAACCGCTAGGATGATGTCACGCCAGCGATAGTTGGCCGACCGGTTATCGGCCTTGACCCAACCCGACACAAGACCCAAACTGATCCAAGATTCGACCCAGGTGACCCGACCCAACCCGACCGTTGATTGGTCAACGGTCGGAATGGTCAACCAATCCGGCAGTCAAACCGGTCAGACCGGTTGGACCATTCACCGGTTGGACCGGTCGGACCCGTCAGACCGGCCAGGAGCCGTTTGGCTCGCTGGCACGTCCGCCACACGCGCCGCGCACACAGGCGGCGCTTGCGGGCGCGTGCGGGCTCCAATTGGAGCGGGGTTAGCGGCGTTTGGTTCGTATGAGTGTCCTCTACACAATGATATAATTATTTTATACTTTTAAATTTTAGAAATGTATGAAAATGCATAGGAAACTCTATGTGCCTAGAGGCTGCGAGATCCTCTACCCATGCTTATGTTGCTGAATCGAGTTCGCGCAAAGCTTCGGGCTTCAAGTGCAAGAAGATTCTTCAGCTCAACAATAAAGGGAAGAGGACTGATCAAGCACCCAAGAGGGCTAAGACCTTCCGACGGAAGAAACGTGATGGGAAGAAAGACAAGGCCAAGATGGAATGCCACAATTATGGCAAGATGGGTCACTTTGCTCGTGAATGCACTGAGCCGAAAAAAAATACCCTATTACTCCATTACTTTGAGTAATGCTTTTGTTTCTAGTATTGTAATGCTTGCTGAGTCTCATCCAATGTGAACTGTAGACTTAGGAGCAACAGACCATGTAGCTAGAGACCGGGAAGCATTTGTGGAGTATCGTCGGATACCGCCTAGAAAAAGATAGATATATGTTGGAAATAACTTAAGAGTTGAAGTAAAGGGAATCGGTACATGTAAATTAATCTTACGTGGTGGTCGAAACCTATTCCCGCATGATATCCTTTATGCTCTAGATATTCGACGAACTTGGTCTCTGTAGTTGTTCTTCTTAGCTTAGGTTATGTATTGAATTTCCATGGTGATTGTGTTGACATTTTGTATGGAACAGTTTATTATGGTTCAGGTCATGTATCGAATGGTTTTATGGTGTTAGACATTGACTATGATCGGTACAATGTTAATGTTGATGGTTGTTTTTCTTTAATTGCGTCTTCTAATAACGTTGAGATTGATGCAAGTACTTGGCATGCTAGATTAGGTCACATTGGATTGCAAAGAATGCAAATATTAGCTAGAGAATGCCTTTTTAGGGTCACTCACTAATGTTAGTCTATTCGTATGTGAACATTGTCTGGCGGGAGAAACAACTAGAAAACCATTCGGTAAAGGGACTAGAGCTGAATTTCTATTACATCTCATACATTCTAACATTTGTGGTCCTTTTAATGTGAGGGCGAGGCATGGAGCCTCATATTTCATCACTTTCATAAATGACTTTCACACATTTTTGTTATATCTTTCTAATCTCTCATAAGTCAGAAGCATTAGACTGCTCTAAACGATATATAGCGATGGTAGAGAATCAGTTGAACAAAACAATAAAGGCATTGAGAACTAATCGTGGACATGAGTATCTATCGGAGCAATTCAAGGCTCTTTGTGATGAAAATGGAATTGTACGACAATTGATTATTCGTGGTACTCCACAACAAAATGGGGTAGCTGAGAGAAGAAATAGAACCCTATTAGAAATGGTTAGGTGTATGATGGCGCAAGCAAATTTACCTATCTCCTATTGGGGAGATGTGTTATTGACTACTGCCTATATACTTAACTGTGTGCCTCAAAATCGGTCATTTTTACCCCTTATGAATTATGGATTGGTAGGAAACCAGACTTGAGTAGTCTATGTCCATGGGGATGTGCAACTTATGTTCATGATTATTCCCATAAACATGGTAAATTAGGTCCTAGAGGGAAGAAATGTATTTTTATAAGATATTATGAACACTCCAAAGGGTACGTGTTCATAGGTGAACAAGCTGATGGAAGTGTGACCGAAATGGAGTCACGAGATGTCACATTCTTGGAGAACGATTTTCCTAGTAAATGTGAGATTGATAAGGACTTCCAATTATATGAGATGGAAGATCTTGATAACACACCTGCTGATGTTGTAGAAGGAAATGAAGATTTACCTCAACACACAAGACCTAGTGGGAGTATTGCATCGCCTGATGAACTGAATTCAAGAGAAATTCAATTGCATAAAAGTAATCGTAAAAGTATTCCCTGTCGTCGTTTTAAGATTGAAGGGGAAGCATTTATGATTGCTCAAAAAGACGATGCCGAGCCTAAGACTGTTTAAGAGGCTCTCTCGTCCTCTGATAAGGAAGAATGGAGAAAAGCTTTGGAAGATGAGATGGAGTCAATGAGGGCAAATCATGTCTGGGACTTGGTTGATCTACCACCCAATCGTAAGGCCGTTGGAAACAGATGGGTCTTCAAGATTAAGCATAGGGCGGATGGATCCATTGAAAAGTATAAGGCTCGCCTTCTGACAAAAGGTTATACTCAACAAGAGGGTATAGACTATGAGGAAACTTTTTCACAAGTTGTAAGGTTTGTCTCAATACGCCTTATTCTAGCCATCGTTGCACATTTGGACCTTGAATTATATCAAATGGACGTAAAGACGGCATTTCTCAATGGATAATTAGATGAGGAGATCTATATGAAACAACCAATAGGTTTCATAGCTAAACGTCAAGAGCATAAAGTTTGCAAGCTTCATCACTCAATATATGGCCTTAAGAAATCATCTAGATAGTGGTATCTTCGTTTTCATCGAGCAATAATAAATTTTGGTTTCACGATGATCGAAGAAGATCACAAGTGGTCCAAAGATAAATTTGTGATTTTATCACTTTATGTGGACGATATTTTGTTGGCTGGAAATGACAAGGTTTTGGTTATCACCATAAAAGAATGGTTGTCCTCCAATTTTGAGATGAAGGACATGGGAGAAGCTGCTTATATATTAGGAGTTAAGATCGAAAGAGATCGATCGAGTAAACTCCTTACTTTATCACAAGAGTCTTATATTATGAAAATTCTTGAGCGTTTCAATATGCAACATTGTAATCCCATTGATACCCCTGTCACACAAGGTGAAGGCCTAAGTACTGAGATATATCCTAAGACTCCAGAAGAAATTAAAGTGATGAAAACTATTCCTTACGCTAGTGTGGTCGGAAGTTTGATGTATGCAATGATGTGTACTCGACCCGACATATGTTATGCCATAGGATTGGTGAGCCAATATCAATCAAATCCCGGTCAAGCACACTGGAAAGCAGTGAAGAGGATTCTGAGATACTTGAAGGGCACCATGGACTATCGACTTTGTTACCAAGGGAATGATTTACGCCTATTGGGTTATTTAGATGCCGATTGGGGTGGAGACTTGGATGAGCGTAAATCAACTTCTTGATATGCGTTCTTGCTCAATAGAGATGCGATTTCTTGGAATAGTAAGAAACAGACATGCACAGCCTTGTCTATGATGAAGGCAGAATTTATTGCATGTTCTGCCGCAGTGCAAGAAGCAGTATGGCTAAAATGTTTCTTGGAAAATTTAGCCACTGTCACTGAAGTTCCAAGATCAGTTATAGTTTATTGCGATAATCAAGCAGCCATTGCCTATGTGAAAAATCCCAAGTATCATGGAAGGACAAAGCATATGACATAAAGAATAGAATGGTTGCTGATCCATTTACGAAGGCTATTCCTAGAGACATATTTTTGACCCATAGGATGTCACTAGAATTACATAGAATGTGATATCTGTTATTGTAGAGGATCATTGGTTTATGTATTTGTGGAAAGATGTATTGTACTTGTTTGTTTATTAATGATTTGATGTTTTATCAATAAGTACAAATCCACAATGAGACTAGCACAAACACACACATATTATTGAAAAGTATGTCTACAGGCAATGATTGGCTCACTCACACAAGCAATCGCCTCAAGTGCTATAGTTAACATGTTGAGATGAGACGTTATGTACAAATAAATGCTGAAGAGCAAGTTTGGTACATAAAATATGTCAGCTTGATTGAAGTCAAGATGAGGTCTATGATTTATTTATAATAAGACCGAACACGATAGTCCCACAATCATGTATGCCTGAAAAATGCCGAATGCGAGTACTTAATTGGGCACTATAGAAAGCGAGCCGATATAGCACTCGGGCTAAACATGAGTACGTGAGAAGCACGTGACTATGTTTAGGCTAAGATCCATATAGTGGATATATTTAGTAAATGACATACGCTCTTATAGAAAGAGAAATCCACTATAGCATGTAATTCATACTACATGTGCATTGTTCGACCGATAAGGAAAGGTGAGTAAAATTATCCCTATTTACTCATCGTGTGAGCCTTTGAGGTAATTTATAATTTGCCTCATTATGTGCCCTATATTACTTCTGACTATGTTCTTGAAGTGAAAGATCAATGTTGCTACTTTAGCATGTTACGGGCAGTCATGAATAGATATGGCCTATGGGACATGTCTAGTAAAACAGTTGTTCTGAAATTGAGAGAGACATGAGTGCGAAGGAAGACTATTGTTGTTTTACATCTATCACATGTATTTACTGGTCAACCAATTATATCGCTCTTTGTGGTTGCGGATATAATTGTAAATACATGGTGTTTTTCATAATAGTCAAGTATAGCCTTTAAGGGATAGGTATACTTGAATTGACGTAATAAAATATGTCTAGGGCACTGTGAGACATCCATTGTTTATTTCTTTTCAAAGTTGTAGCCATTATGTCATCCCTAACATGTGCATAATTTGGGCTCCCAAGTGCAGGTGTACTCACTGGTCACACGGCTTATTTGCTAGCATGAATTGTTTTGTAAAGTTGATGAATGTTGAATCCCTTATATTCTTGATAAAGAGCTATCAAGCCCATCATGTCCGAGTGGGAGATGTTGTAATTAAAAAGGTACGTCCAAGATGGGGTGCGAGACATTATTGAAAGGGTATGAAGTGAGAGGTATAAAAACCTCTTAGAAGACAACCGTTGGTCGTTGTTGTTGGTAGAAAGTACGTTTAGAGAGAACGTATGCTCCTTTCTCTCCCCTTTCTATCGAAGGCATTCTATTTCACTTTTACGAGAACGATTTTCCTTTACATTGTGGAAATCGGATGCTTTCCTTGTAATCGCATCCAGACCGACGTGAGATAGTTTTTGTTCGTGATTTCATCTGCAATTCAACGTTCTTTCCATGGCCATTTGCTGTTTGCGCATCGAAATCAGGTAAGTCATCTTCTGCCGACTCGAATTCCAACAATATTGACTTTTCTTCCCCCATTCACCGGCTTCTCACGCATGCTTTCTCCTTCTCCCTCACTCCTTCGCTAGCCAACTTCCCCTCCACACTGCCATTGCCCCTCTCCACCATCATTTGTTGCCAAGGATTCTTCCCTCTACCACACGTCCACACTTTGAACCCCACCAATCAACTAACTCTCCTTGAAGCCCCAAGTGTTGACTGCCTGTAAGCCGCCCATCTCCACGAAGCCACTCCACCGATTCTTCTCTCCACCGTTTCATTTGCTGCCACGTTCCAATCCACGCTCCATCTCTGGTCGGTTTGTTGACTGTGAGCTCCATGTTCAATCATCCACGATGCCACCGACCGAAGCAACTCTCTCTAAGGAAGCCTCAAACCAGCTGCCGTCCAAGCCACACATTCCCTTCGTTCGTATATCTTCGGCCCAAAGCCTGAGAATTCCAGCGAAGCAGCGGCATCGTTTGAGCCGCAAGTCCACCGGTCTTTAGCCACGTGAACAGCAACAGTCCACACCAATTTTCGTGGCCCAACAACGGCCTTTGCTGCTTATTCGGTTAGCCCAAGTCTTCAGCAAGCGGCCCATACGATTGTTCATTAGCCCATCAGCTCGAAATTGAAGCCCATCCTTGGTCCAGCCCATCTTCAGTTTTAGGTCAGGCTCATTTGAGGCCTAAGCCCAACGTCTGCAGCAAGCCCGTTTTCACATCAAATCTCAGTTTGGGTTGAGATTCGTTGGGCCTGTTTTAGGCCCGGCCCAAGTGTACGTCGTCACCGCCGAAAGTTCGGGTTTCGACCGCCGTCGTGCCACCATCACAGTGATCCTATCTCTGCTTTCAATCAAGTGAGTAATTTCACTAATTCCTGCTTAGTTTGCTAATTATTCTTAGGGATTGGCTAGGTTTAATTAAATGCAATTAGGTGGTTAGATTATAATAGATTAGTGATTATTAGACAATTGTGATGCATGTTAGATATTTTGATTGTGCAATTAGCAAGTAGACGTAGTCTACAATTTATTGAAAGCATATCGGGATTTTTCCCGACCCTTAGCGGGCTTTAATTAGACAATTTGGGCATCAATTGGATTTTTAGTAATTAATTACTAATTAATTAATTATTTATGTATTTTCCGGAAATTCAACTGGGATGGCCAGCGATCAGAATTTTATGCTGGTGATTGTGGTGAAGTCTGTTTATTTAATTGGGCTTTATTTTGAGCTAAATTGAATTTTTAATATATAATTAATTTCCGAAATTATTTATTTATTTATTTTTTCGGAAATTAAGATTGTGATGGCAATGATCGGAATATCGTGCCGATTGTCATGGCACAGTTCGTTTATTTAGTTGAGCTTTAAATTGTATGGAATTGATTTAAATTGTGAATTTTAGGATATGTCATTATTGAGTTGATTTGATTATTTGATTGAGAAATCATTGGGCATTGGTTGTTGGTATTGGAAGTAAGTTCATAATCACCTGAAAGAAAATACGTGACTCGGTGATCTAATGCATCACTTAGGTGAACTAGTGCCTTAGAGAATGCACATGGGCCTGACGTTCCGGAATGGCATCTAAAAGGACACGTCGCTCGGTGAATTGATGCATCACTTTGGTGAGTTAGCACCTAAGAGAAGGCATGTGGGCCTGGGCATCGCAAAAAAGACACGTGGCTCAGTGATTTGATGCGTCACTTTGGCGAACTAGTGCGTTAGAGAATGCACGTGGGTCTAGTATTCGGAAATAGCATCTAAAAGGGCACGTGGCTCGGTGAGTTGATGTACCACTTTGGCGAAGAGGTCGCCTTAGAGAATGCACGTTGGCCCAAGGTTCGAGGTACGTGGCTCAGAGACTTGGGATGTCGTCCTAGAGAATGCATGTGGCTTGGCTTTTAGATATTCCACAGTGGGGAATGATTTGTGTGACATGTAATTGACTGGTTCGATTTGTTTGGAGTAAATGGGTGCTTATTATGAATTGTACTGACTTGCATGTGGGATCTGAGACCAAGGTAAGTCCTTTGACCTGTGCGTGTTTAGGCAACCTATAGTATAATGGTTTACTAATCGGGCCTTAATGGGGTAGAACTCGTTGAGACGTAATTTCATCCCGGTTTGAGAAAAACATTTCAAGCCTGTAGATGAACCGACGAGGAGGTATCGGAGAAGGAGAACACTGAAGTGAAACCTGAGGAGGAGAAAGATAAGGGATCCTGAGTACGACTCGGATGGACTGAGATTCCATCTTCTTTTGGGAATCCTATTTTGATGTGAATAGAGTGAAATTAAAAAGTTGTGAATAGTTGTGAAGTACTCTGGTTTGTGTTTTGTATAAAAGTTTGGTTATAAGTTTCAATATAAAAAATATGGCGTTGCTTTTCTATCCCATTGTGTTATTGTCTGGGTATTTATAACTGCTTCTACATGTGCTACTAAAAATGAAAGGGTTGGCGATATTTAGTCATGGGATATCGCGTTATAAAATCAACCAAGTAGAAGGATGTGTGCGTGCCGAGGATCGGGGCGTGACACTTAAACTACATTTGCGAACCTTTAGGCTTCCAAAATTCGTGCTCCTCCCTTGACCATAAAATAATAATCCTGAAACTTCATTAATTGGTCAGGCAAGACGTCTAAAATGGCCTCCCAATGATAGTTATCGATATACCACCAAGTATCAATAAGTAATTAACGTTATTCATTCAAAATGATCCATCGAAGTACATAATGCCCAATTTCTTTCTTGGCTTGGATAAACATCGATGGTTATGAGTTGGTCGATGGAGTTACGTTGGATGCTCCCTCATCAGAAATCAATAGCCAAATTAAAGATCTGAAGCAATTTTAGACTTCTTGGCCAAATTAATGATTTGACACTATTTCAGAATCAATAGTCACATTAATAATCTAAAATGATTTCAAAATCAAATGGCAGTTAAATTATTTGAAATGGTTATGAAACAGTTTTAGACTTAACGATCGAATTAAAGTTTTGTAATAGTTGCTGTTGGAATTCAAGTTGGCGGAAAATGACTTACCTTTATTTGATGCTCAAATAACAATTAACCCCGGAACGAATGTTGAATTGCGGATGAATCACAAACAAAACTATCTTCACATCGGTCTGAATGCAATCATGAGGAAAGCACTCGATTTTCACAGCATAAATGCTGATTGTTATTTGTAATAGTGAAAATGGAATGCCTTATCCCTTTGATGGAAATAGAACAAACAATTGAGAGAATTTTTTGATCGTATGCTCTGCCAACCGTTCCAACGGTTGTGTTCGGGAGACTCTTATACATCTCCCTTCGTACCCTTTCAAGAGATATATTTCCATCATAGCATATCAAGTCGATACGGTGTGATCCAATCGCACCCCATCATGGACGTACTAGCTAAAGTACATCATCTCCCATTCAGACATGATGGGCTTGATGGCGCTCTATCAAGAATATAAGGCATTCAACATTCATCAATTTTACAAAACAATTCATACTGGCAAGTAAGCCGTGTGACCAGTGAGTACACCTACACTTGGGAGCTCAAATCATGGACCTATTAGGGATGACATAATGGCTACAACCCCAAAAAGAAATAAACAATCGATGTGTCACAGTGCCCTAGACATATTTTGTTATATTAGTCCAAGTATACATATCTCTTAAAGGCTATACTTGACTATTCTCACAACACCATGTATTTACAATTATATCCGCATCTACACAAGGCTATATAATTGGTCGACCGGTAAATACATGTGATAGATGTAAAAGAACAATAATCTTCCTTCGCACTTGTGTCTCTCCATTTCATAACAACTATTTTCCTAGACACGTGCCATAAGGCCATATCTATCCATGACCGTCGATAACATGCTAAAGTAGTAACATTGATCTTTCACTTCGAGAACATAGTCAAAAGTAACATAGAGCACAAAATGAGGTAAATTATAAATTGTCTCAAGGGCTCACACGACGAGTAATTAGTGATAATTTTACTCACCTTCCCTTATCGGTCGTACAATGCACATGTAGTATGAATTACATGCTATAATGGATTTCTCTTTCTATAAGAGCGTATGTCATTTATTGAATATATCCGCTATACAGATTTTAGCCTAAACATAGTCACGAGCTTCTCACGTACTCATGTTTAGCCCAAGTGCTATATTAGCTCGCTTTCTATAGCGCCCAATTAAGTACTCGCATCCGACATCTTACAGGCATACATGATAGTGCGACTATCATGTTCGGTCTTATTATAAACAAATCACGGACCTCATTTTGACTTCAATCAAGGTGACATATTTTATGTACCAAACTTGCTCTTCAGCATTTATTTATACATAACGTCATATCTTAACGTGCTAACTACAGCACTTGAGGCGATTGCTCGTGTGAGTGAGGGTTTCCAAAACCTCTTGCTCCTCAATGATGTACTAAACTTTTCGGTGTCAAATATCATAATTGTCACAATTCAGTTTATCACTCCTATTAAGGTCAGCCACAATGGTCTTGGATGTCGAAGTCATAATCAATTGTTTTAACACATTGACATAATAAACGCAGAATCAATACTAGCACATTTTTCAGAGTAACACACATACTTAATTTGCAACAAAGACAAACTAAATTAATGATAATTTAACAAAAGACACAAAAACAAAAGTTCACTACGTTCCCAATCAACTTTTATGTACAATTGTTCTATTATCATTAATCAGTTTAATTTGCGCAAATTTTAACTTCTAAGAGAAAACTCCTTCGAATTCTACTAACCTACGAACTCCCACTAGGAAAAATAATTACAAGACCTCATGTAATTTCTACTTTTTTCCATTAACACAAAAGCATAGCATGATTTAAGCCAACGTGCAAAAATAATCATGCTGTAATTACAATCAAAAACCGCAATTCAACTTGTAACGGAAAAACAAGGATTTCCTACCATTGTTTGAATTTTCTTAGAACTAGAAAATTGCAAGTATATTAAACTATATACATGCTACCATCGAAACAAGCTCTACTTAGCATATGTGATATCATTTTCATAGAGGCCAGCTACTGTATTTCCTAAAACATAAGAAAATAGAAGATAAAAAATAAATAAACTATGCATTTGTACCTTAAAATACGCGTACTTAGGGTTCCGTACACAATTTCATACATTTATAAATTTCAAACATACAAAATAACTATACCATAGTGTAGATAACATCCATACGAACCAAACACTGCCGACCACGCTCCAATCGGAGCTCGCACGCGCCAGCGAGCCTAAGGGCTCCTAGCCGGTCCCATCGGTCTAACCGACAACCGATCCGACCGGTTTGACCGTCGAGTCGGTTGACTGGTCCGACCGTTGACCGGTCAAGGGTTGGGTCGAGTCAACCGTGGGTCGGGTCGGTTCTTTGGTCTCACCAACCGCCGTCGGCGGTGACGTCATTCGGCAACTGACCATTGGATGATGTCATAGTGACATCATCATGCATCGGTTCATCGACGGAGGCGTGTTGCGCACGAGTTGGCGTTCTTAGCACTTCAGGCACGTGACGCCCACGTGCAGCGGCTTCTAGCTGCGCATGTGGGCGCGTCCGGTGTCCTTTGGTGGCAATCTACCAATCGTCGGACTCATCTCGACGAGTACTTTGACCTTGTATATTTGAAAATTGATTTTGACCAAAAAAATATTTCAAAAATTTGCCAAAACTACACTGATGCACGTGACCCCGAATCTGTTCTTCGCTTCGGTTCGATTTCGAGTTTTCAGATTCAATTCCAACCAATAAATATCAAAACAGTGTGGAATACAATCTCTTGATCTCGATATCAAATGGTAAATGAGAAAATTCAATGAAAAACAAGGTAGAAATCACAACCGGCCTCTAATACCAATATTGGAATTCAAGTCGGCGGAAGATGATGTACCTTTATCTGATGCGCAAATAACAATTAACCCTGGAACGAATGTTAAATTGCGGATGAATCACGAACAAAACTATCTTCACGTCGGTCTGAATGCAATCACGAGGAAAGCACCTGATTTCCATAGCGTAAATGCCGATTGTTATTTGTAATAGTGAAAATGGAATGCCTTCTCCCTTTGATGGATATAGAACAAACAATTGAGAGAATTTTTTGATCCTATGCTCTGCCAACCGTTCCAATGATTGTGTTCGAGAGACTCTTATATATCACCCTTCGTACCCTTTCAAGAGATATATTTCCATCGTAACGTATCAAGTCGATACGGTGCGATCCAATCGCACCCCATCATGGATGTACTAGCTAAAGTACATTAGTTACAGAGTTAATGCCCATAATAAAGTTTTGTAATGGTTACATAATTAATGCCTAGAGTAATGCTCTATAACAGTTATAGAATGAATGCTCAAATTTTTACTCTGAAATAGTTTCAAAATCAATATGTAGATCTAGACTCTAAAGCAAGCTCAAACATTATGGCTAAATTAATGTTATGAAAAGGTTTTGAGAGTTAATGAGCTGAATTAATTTAAATAAATGTGATCCGAGACTAATTATAAGAGATGATTGAGAGAGGATCACAAGTTGATTGGATGAGATGATAGAGATCAATCAAAATAGTCACAGGTGAGAGTAATTGCTAGCACTATTGAAGTGGTGAACTCTCTAAATCTCTCTCCTGTCGTGTGACGTGGAATTGGTGTTTCTTCTAAATTAGAGGTTCAACATTTGTGGGATAGGAACTGAACAACATTAGAACCAGAATACTTTAGGCACGCTATGAGAAGATTAGACATTTGTGGTTTGAATTTGAAGAATGTTTAAACTAAACTTTTTGAGCACAAGGATAATGTGATTAGTCCCCTTTTCATTTCTATGTGCTTTTTATTAAAATGCCTGAACATTGTTTTGCTGACTACATGTATTGGTGTTTTTGCTTATACTGCAAATCATTTTTTTCTCAATTTTACCTATGCACATTTCGTTGTTTTTGAAATAAAATTCCAACATCTCATTTCTTGGGTGTGACGAAACCAGACCAAGAACCAATCACTCCCGTAACAAAGCTTTGCTAGATCAATCCTCTCTTACCTCTTTACATCATTAAACAAATTAAGCCTTGGTTCTTGAGCTGACCACATGGGAGTACCTCTTCGTATTCACCACAGGGCCAACATAATAAAGGTCCAAATAGATTCGGTCTATATGATTTGTAGATCATGCAATACCAGGTCTTGTTTCAACGTGTGAGTCTGTTAAGTTATTGAGGTTCACTTCTCCAAGAAAAAAGACACGATTGGGGTTGATGGTCTTGTCTGCGCAACTTTTCTGGCTAAATAATCATAGTGCGAACGTGAATCCCGCAAGGCCAAGGATAACTGCCAAGTGTTTCAAATATTAGCAGGAGGAGAACTATGTAATTTTGAACACGCTTTCTCTCTTTCTTTCTTTATTATTATTATTATTATTATTTTTTTTTTGGGTCTGATCACGCTTTCTCATTTGCTAACTGAACAAAAGAACAACCTGTGAAATTGAAGAGCGGGGACAACTTATCCAACAAAATCTTGGCACTGTGCACTGCGCTCGATTATGGTTAATCTTTCGAGGTTGCATTTAATAAACTTTCACTCCCTCAACAACTTGGTTGGCAAAATCCCGGCATAGGGTACGGCACTCGATGCTTAATCCTTGGGGTGAACAAAAAGGCCGACGATGGCGATGGCCGATTTGAAAATCAGGCATGTCTCTCGTGACAAAATCAACATCACGATACCCTCACCAGCTCTTTTAGTTTAACCACTTTGAACAAGGAATTGTCTTCGCACTGACCCACGTGGGAGTACATAGCTGTCCATGTTCTCTGCAATTTAAGCTCTTATTTACTGTTTCGCATCACGTTTTGGGTTACCATTTGAAGTCTGCGTTGCCTCTTGGAGGACAAAAACTTTCTTCCCCACCCTCACCATCTTTAATTTAACCACATCGACTAAGGCATTCTCCCCACTCTGACCCACGTGGGAATATGTAGCTGTCCATGTTCTCCGCAATTTAGGCTGTTAATTAATGTTTTGAGGCACCATTTGAAATCTTACATGTCTCGTGAAGGGCAAAAGCTTTCTTTCCCACGTTCTACTCTCACCATCTTTTTTACTTTAACCACATTGAATGAGTCATTCTCCTTTTGCTGACCCATGTGGGAGTATGTAGCTGTCAATGTTCTCCACGATTCATGCTGTTAATTAATGTTTCGATGCACCATTTGAAAAATTACATGTCTCGTGGAGCACAAATTTTTTTTTTTTTTTACAGGTTCTACCCTCATCGTCTTCCTTAGTTTAACCACATCAAACAAGCGTTGTCCCAACGATGACCCATGTGGGAGTATCTAGTTGTCCTTGTTCTCCGCAATTTACGCCGCTAGTTATTGTTTTATGGTACCATTTGAAATCTTACATGTCTCGTGGAGACAAAAGCTTTCTTCCTCACGTTCTACCTCACCATCTTCTTTAATCACATTGAGCGATACATTGTCGCCACGTTGACCCACATTGGAGTACAGAGTTGTCAATACATCCGGCATGTCTCGTGGAGGACAAAAGCTCTCTTCCCCACTTTCTACCCTCACCATCTTCTTTAATTTATTCACATTGAACGAGGTATTGTGTCCATGCTAACCCACGTGGGAGCACGTAGCTATCGATATTCTCCACAATTCAGGTTGTTAATTAAGGGTTTGAGGCACCATCTGAATTCGTGTATGTATCGTAGAGCACAAAATTGACCTTCCTCAGGTCCTACATCTTCTTTAATTTAATCACATTGAACAAGGCATTGCCTCCATACTGATCCATGTGGGAGTATGTAACCGTCCATGATTAACGTTTCGAGGCCCCGATTTGTAATCTTCTATATAATCTCAGAGAAGACTTACTCAGGACACAATGTTAAAGGAATGTATATGATGCAATATTAAATTGAGTTGATGGAATCCACGTGAACCTCATATGGGATCCATATGATATGTGGTAGGAAATGTTTATAAATGCATTTCTAAGTCAACTATCAGTTAACAAGTACTCCGGAATACTAGTTAAGAATAAATTATTCACTTTTTCAAAGTAGTAATTATGCGTAGCATGAGATAGTCAGTGCACAAAAGTTGCATAGTTTGCTAAGTTAGTTGCTTAATGAGTGCATAACAAGGACAATTAGCTAACAAAATTCTGAAGTCGAAACACCCTTTTGTCTCGCTCTTTCGTAAGCACCAATATTGTCCCCAACATTTCCTCACAACAATGAAAAATTAGGGATACCATTGTCATCTGATGAGTGTTTAACCTCTATTTTATCATTTCGCTAACCTCATTTGTCCACCTACATAGGACGGTTCTCATCTTATCTCAAGGATGATGGTATAAACACATTGGCAAATAAAACTAATAATATTGTCTCAAGAATTCACATATATTCTGTTTCAAAATGACCAGCGACATTAGCGCATATTATAAAGTGCTTTCAAAGGTGTCATCTGGTGTGCAGACGGAAGCCCAATTCATGGATCTATATGTATATACAGAATCTATTTATGAAATAGCAAAAATGCACATTAGAAAGTGCTTTGCTCATATTAGCTTTTATTCTATCTTAATTTGCTCTAACATTTAGATACGGGCTTGTGACTTCAAATGACTGAATAGAAATAGAACAGGACCAACTCAGCCTTCGCTTGACAAAAAGGCTGGGCCAGATTAAGCTGAAAATGGGCTAAATGTAGGTCTTGTGAGCCAGATTATTATTACGGGCACTTTTGTCGGCCTTGTTTATTATATTGCAACGGACAAATTATCGTCTTTGTTGGTTTCTTTTTTAGTTTTTTCTGATTTTTTTCAGTGGTCTTGCAGCCTCAAATTTGACAACGACAATGATGATTGGGATGATTAGGACAGATATAATATATAAAAAGGAATAAGCTGACCATAAGAAAGGCATGTCTAATAATTTCTAATAGATGTCAAGTGAAATGCTATCCTTACTAAGGTTGACTAGCAAATTTGATAAAATAAGTGATCTGATAGACTCTTATTGATATTAAATACGTCCCATGTTTAAATGGCCATTTAATTGCAAATCTACTACATCATTCAGTATACCGACTTCATAAACCATTACTAATAATCCTCGTACTATTCTCTTTCTAATATGTCCACATGAGCCAAGGCCTTAAAAAGGACCACTCTTAAGGGGTGCATGACAAACCAAAATTTCTATTCCATAACAATTTTTCTATTCCATACTTGTTTTTGGAATAGAAATCCGTTTGATAAAATTATTTCATTTTTCTATTTTTGAAATAGATTCTTGTTCAAGAAATAGGTTTGGAATAGAAATCAGAAGTAAAAATTTTCTACTTTTCTATTTCTAGAACAAAAATGAGAAATAAAAATTCTTCTAATTGTTCGTCTTTACTACGAACCGGTCGTCCATTCGTCACCACTAGCCACCGTTCACCGATGGCTGCCACCGCCATCCATCAATTGCCGGCCGCCGCTACTGCCGCCATCCAAAAGGGAGAAATTTTATATCGTTATCAAACGAATTTCTCTTTTTATAGTAGAAATTTTGTGACGTTATCAAACGGGTGTTTTGGCTTAGAAAATCATCTAGAAATAGAAATAGAAAAATCTATTTCTTTTTCAGAAATCAATTTTTGGCCATAATGGTTATCATTCACGTCTTAAGTAATCATGAAGGTGATGACTATCTAAGGGTGGGGATTGAGATATAAATCACTAAACAATGTCTCTCTCATTTCTTATGGGACTTCTAATGTTACAAACTCCTTAACTCATCAGTTTAGACAGTGTTAGCCTATATCGCCAAGCGATATTGTCATGCCCCGATCTGTCGAGCACGTGCTTATCCCTCAGTAGTCGATTTAATAGCGACATCCCAGGACGCGTCACCAACCCTTTCATTTTAATGCGTATGTAGAATCGAATAAATAAATCCCTAGATAACAACAAGATGGGATAGAAAAGCACGGTCACAATTTTTCAAAACCACGCTACACCTTTATACATATCACAACAAGTCATTTACAATACTTGCCGATATATATACAAGGTTTGCAAAAAGGGAGGGGGCTAGAGGGCTACAGATCCTCTAATCAGTCGAGTCCTCAATTGAATACTCCGGGGTCCTTGGCTCCTATGGATTCGGGTCCACCACTGAACCACCTGGTGGGTCGGTTGTGCCTTTTCCAAAAGCAACCTCCAGTACCAACATAGGGACCTCAGACTCCAGTATGGGACCCTCATTTTGTTCATTCCGCTCATGACAATATCATGATTTGTATTAATGGGGTACCTTATGGGGTAGACTCGCATCAACCTAGACTACGAACCTCATGAGTTCATAGACCCATCCCCTTGGGTTCCCATGAAGCGGAATATAACATCTTTGCTTGGTGACCTTCTTCGGTTGGCCAAAATGCTTGGGATGAGCTGCTATCTAAGGACTTGAAAATGTTATCCCACAACGGAGTAAGATGACGTTTCAGCAAGTTTGCCCCCTAAGTCCCGACTAAGAAGAAAATATGCCACGAGGGCTGCCTAAGCACAAGCATGTGTCAAATGACTTACCTTTGCCTCAGTCCCCTCCTACAAGTTAGTAAAATTTATAAATTCAACAAACCATTTCAACACATCAAAGCATCAATCAGATCGAGTCATTGATCAATCGATTTAATCGATTCCATACCATCAAAACCATCTCTCGCTCAACTCCTTAAATACTATCTATAAAGTCCGATCACATCAAGGACTACTCATCCTAAGCTAAAGATAGATAGTATATTGCTAATGTTCATCGAAGCTATGCGATACTTAATTGTTCACTAAAGCTGTGCGATACTTAATTGCTCACTTAGGGTATACTGCTCACTCTAAATCGATATATCAAAGCCCGCAAGCTAATATAGTATATCATTCTACACAACCAACCATTTCAACACCTCTATCATACCCAATAAAAAATAATCGTGTGTGGGTACACAGCCGGCCTTAGCCAAAAATATAATATCTTTACTTTATAAAATCCCACTAATTATATAGCCGATAAAAACATTTTTAGTGCTGTAAATCGACGCCCGGTGCTAATCTAATTAAATACTGAAATTATTAAATTTTGGGATAAATACCCCAAAATCACAATTCATACTCAAATTGCACAAACTAGCACTCAATTAAATAAACCAATCACACCATTGCAATTAGCACAAAATTCTGGCACCGATTATCTCGATCTAATTTCCAGAAAATAATAATTAATTAAATAATTACGGAAATTAATTAATAAATACCAATAAATGCAAATTAGTTCGAAAAGCCTAACTAAATAATGAAACGGGCTCGGAAAATTTCGGAACCTAACTAGATAAATACTATAGCTTATCTAGTCTCTAATTACACTACTCTAACCACCTAACATGCAATAACGATTAATTAAGTTGCTAATATATTTTAACTATCCACCTAATCCATACTTAACTTAAACTAATCAACCGTTAAGCATAATTAACACCCTAAGCGGAGATTAGTGAGTAAACTCACTAGTTTTGTGATCCAATAAGTTGACTAGGATGGTGAAGTGAAGATGATCAATAAACTCCAAAGCGGTGACACCTTTTGAGGCTTGGAAAAGGTCCAAACCGGGCATTGAAGCCCACGGTGGGTGGCTAGGTTCGATTTCTGTGGTTGGGCCGAGAGGGTTGTCTTGGGCCGAAATGGTGAGGGTGAGGCGGACGGACTACTGTAGAGTCAGGTGACCAACAACAGGCGACGACGGCGACTTGAACGGCAACCACGATGGCAAGATGAACCTGGGGTGGCAGGGGGCGACGGCCTAGGCGTGACAAGGCCGTGGAATGGCTAGACGAGCAAGCAAGGCTCGCGGGGGCGCGATGGGTGAGCGTGTGGCTTGCGGTGGCTCCAGTGGGGTGCAACGGGCTGCTCGACAGCAAGGGCTAGTTGTTGGCTTCCTTTTCTACAATTTTTTGAACTTCTTTTGGTCCAGAATGGAGGAGTCGACGGAAAGGGAGGAGAAGGGGGGACAACAAGCTCAGATCGCTCATTGCACACCCTCTGGTTTCCCTTAGTCTCAATCCTACCCCTTTGTCCCATTGACCATGCCCCACCATGGCCGGCTAGTTTCCTCAGCCATTTTCCAGCCCCTAGCTTGTCTTAGAAGCCTTGGAGATGGTCCAAAATGTTGAGAGCATGGGGGGCTACGAATTTTGCACAATTTATCTCAAATCCTCTTCAATTCTCACTCAAATCAATTCAACTCGGTCCCCACAAATTCCACCAACGTGTCCTCGATCACATTGACATTTTTCCTCGCCAATAGAACCAACCTACATCCCAAAAACGCGATAAAAAATGGTCCCCTGAATTTTCCAGTTGAAAACGGCCCATTTTGACTTTTCACCAAAAATCTCAGTTTACAAAAAAATCTTCGAAGGATGAGTCGACGTTCCTAAAATGACTCGTGACATGACAGAACTTTCAACTTTTGAAATCAGATTAAAATTCGCGGTTAATTTCAATTTGAAGCGATTTTAGCATGACCTAGCCTACCGGGTAGTTTTTAGAAATTTTTGGTGCAATTGACCTGTGAACGATTTATTTCGAGTCACAATGTACCTCTTCAACACATTGGCGACCCTCGGTCACTACCAATAGCCACGGCCAACCCAAAGGTCCGTGATCTTCTCGGCCACAGCCAACCCAAAGGTCGGTGATCTTCTAGCATAATTGAGCATTTTCATGCCCTATCGAGCACAGCATCATCCCACATAAAATGCAATTAGATGGCATTCCACTAAGGAGTCCATTTCGAAATCCATCCACGAATGGCATCCCATTGATTTAGGGGCATTCGAACTTAATTGGGTATCGTCTCGCATAAAAAGCATTAGGATAGGTTCACCACCCCGTGCAAAACACATTGGGCCTTATTGACACTTCACCACCCTGCGCAAAACACATTGGGTCTTATTGACATTTGATTTTTAATCAACACGTTAAAAAGGTAAAAAATCGAGATTTTGGTTTTTGATCACAATAGAGCCAAAAAGTGTCTTTTTTACATTTCTTGTTTGTTGCATTGTCGCCTTTAAATAATGTCCAATTTATTTTTGAGAAAAAACTGAAAAGTCAAACGGTTAATTTTTGAGTTGACTTTTTGCTCAACCTAAGTCAAAAATTGGCTTTTCACCCAAAAAGATGCCATTCATCTTTAATTTCACCCTTATCAAATCAATTTTTTAAAAATCCAAAGATTTGATCAAGAAAACAACATTTGATAAAATGTCAACTAAAGGGTTGAATTGACCAAAAAAATTGGACAAATCAAAAGTCACAAAAACACTTCTTTTAGTGTCAATTTGACTTGTGTCGAAAATTTCGCAAAACTCAATCAAGAACCCTATCTTCCAAATTTTTTGGTTTTAGATTCTAAATCGTCCAAAAATAAAATTACTTTTGTTCTAATCACAATTAGGTGTAATTTCTTTTATGACATTTGATCTAGGATTATTTTAAACCCATTTGTTCATTTGATTTTCACGAATTACCACATTGAAAGGCAAATTGCCGTTTTAAACCCTAATTAGAGGGTTAAAATCATTGCTTCACAATTTACAATTAAACGATGGTTTTTCACACTTTTTTAAAGATAAATTTGAATCCGGGGTCAATTTTGAGAAACCACATTAGAAATCCTTGGTTTGAGGAATTTTACTCTCTCAAGTATAATTGAAGAAATTCGAATTGACCCATTCAAGGCTATGGTTCAATTTCATAAATTTAGGTCTAATTTTAATATTAGGTCTAGGTTAATTTTCGACCTAAGCTTGGATATTTTAATTCAAGGCCAATTTGAATACAATAGGTGACCTTATACATGGGTAGTTAGTTGGATAGGGTAATTGCAACATTAATTGGACCCATTTTCAATCAATTTACAATTTTACCTAATGAATTACAATATTATTCATTTTAGCCCTTCAAGCACCATCTCAAGTACCCATGGTTTTGGTCCATTGTTTTCCATGATGATCACTTCAATTAAGTCAATAAAGGTCCCATAGAACACATTTATGGAGGTTAATTGGCTTAATTGAATTGAAATTGAGCAATTTCCTCTCAAATCGAGTAAGTTTTCTCTTCAATTTGTCATTGAGGGACCAAATTGCATAAATTTTGAACCCACAAAGGCACAAGTATGTGAACCAATCAGAATTGGTTCAAGTCAGTCAAGAATCGATCATAAACCGGTTAAACCGGTGTGAAACAAGCTGGTCAATTCGACTGATCGCTAGTCAGGCAAGCCAATTTGGCCCCTTACTGGTCGATTCTAGACCTTTGGCAATCAATTCCGGGATCCTAACAATGTCAATTTCATTTCTATACCCTCAATTTCTCATAATTTTGTAGATTGACCACCGGATGTAGTAAATTTACAATTTGACCCCTAATTAGGCCTTTTAGTGCAATTCTCGATTTTGGCTCGAGTTTTCGCAAATCAAGACCATGAGATCAATTAATTGACACCTCTAGATGTCAATCAAGCTTTTGAAATATGATTTTTTCTTGTTGGATTAAAATTTCAATTGTCAGATCGAATCGACCACCGAGATTGTTTGATTTGGGGATGATATAAATACCAATTTTCCTCCAAAATCCGAAAGGGGCCTCATTCTACAAAAATTTCTCTCTCTAAACTCAATCCTCTTTGTTCTCTCTCTAAACTCTCTCTTTTCTCGCTCTCCCTAACTACCTCTCTTCCTCCTCTCATCAATTTTCTTGTGATTGCTCCAATCAACCTCACGCTGGTGAGCTTCTCGCCATTGCCAGCCCATCGCAGTGGCCTTGGCCTCTTCCCCGTTTAGAATCGGAGTAATAGCAAAGCTCGACAATATCTAGCCTTTTCCATCCAACTCTCCTTAGTTGTAGTGGAAAGGTTGGTATCATAACCGATTTTGATTTTGACCGGTTCAAGAGCTTCGATCAACAATCAACAGTAGCTAGTTCACTAACTGATCAATCCCGATCTATCCCTAGGTGAATCCCCGACCCTCAGGTGGTCAGAGCTTGGCTAAATGGTCATCAAAACCTATATGATGACCTCTTCTCTCCGACATCTCCAAAAACCAATCCAATTAAGACCGGTTCCTTCAGCTGCTTGAACTAATGGCCAAGCATCCTCCTTTGGCGGTCCGACCACCACCAATCTCCTCATGCAAGGTTTCCCGACTAACAGGTGGTCGATACTTGAAGGATCAGTCATCGGACTGCTCTGGCAACCTCACTCTCCTTTCGACGGTCCAAGACCGGTCTTAATCGGACCTATTCTGCCCTAGGTGAACTAGTGGTCCAATCATCACCTCAACAATCTCGATCCGGTCCCAAGCCATTCTAATCATGATCTCGGACCTCCAATCATGTCTTGACGAGCATGCTTTTGTTCGATTGTGCTTGAAATCATGCTTTTTAGCTCAAATGTAACTTTTTTGAATCATTTTGTATTGTCATTAAATTGTATGACATATTTGCATGCTGACTTAAGGTTAGATGATTACTTAAATTATTGTCACATCCGAATCTAAGTTGTGTGTGGATTTTTCATGCCATTTGTGTATTACTTGTATGACTTTGAGATTTAATGATGCATATCTATGTTCTGGTTTTTAAAGGTTGCTATGCACACTTTTAGAAACCACAGTCTTATAGCACCAAGTTGACATAATTGGACATGGACCGTTCTAGGAAGTTGTAAAACGAACCTAGAACTTCTGAATGCAGTTGATTTTATGCAATCTGCTCATCTTTCACAAGTCATGAAGAATCGATTTTGTAACCCTTAATTAGGGCTTAAAATGGCAATTTGTGTTTTACTAGGCAATTCACAAAATTCAAAGTATGAGCGGGTTTAAAATAGTCCCTAAACCAAATGTCAAAGAAGGAACTATGTCTAATTATGACTTCAACAAAAGTAATTTGATCTTTTGGCCAATTTAGAACTTAAAACCGAAAAAATTTGAAAAACAAGGTTCTTAGTCGAATTTTGTGAAATTTTCAACACATAAATCAAATTGACACTAAAAGAGGATTATTATTTTTTTTCAATTTTTTTGTCAAAGGTTTGACTAAAAGCTAACCCTTTAGTTGACGTTTTTTTTAATTGTTCATTTCTTGCTCAAATCTTTGAATTTTTAAAAATTGATTTGACAAAAGCAAAATTAACGATAACTTACATCTTTAAAAAAAAAAATCAATTTTAGATATGGGGTTAACTTTTGGTCAAAGGGTTAAATCGAAAAGTCAACTCAAAAATTAGCTATTTGAATTTTCAAGTTTGTCTCGAAAATGAATTAGAAATCACTTAAAATAACAATGCAAAAGAAAGAAACAAAAAACGACACTTTTTTTTACCAAGAAGTGGGCTTTGTCGCAATTAGTAACCCAAATCTCAATTTTTTTACCATTTTTCAACGTAATAATTAAAAATCAAGTGTCGACAAGGCTCAACATTGCAAGCTTGGAGGATTGCCGCAGCTATTACAGATTCCAAAGTGAAAATGGGAGCATATTTAGAATGGACTTTGTAATGAGACTATCGAGGAACCAGAGGGGTAATAATTCCATTTGGGTCGTGGTTGATCGATTAATCAAGTTAGCTCACTTCATTGAGGTGTGAAAGGATTATTCCATGGATAAGTATGCCGAGCTGTACGTGAGACAGATATTTTGGTTGCATGGGGTCCTCATAAAAATCACTTCAGATCGGGATCCCAAGTTTATAGTCACATTTTGGAAAAGCTTGTAGATGGCCATGGGAATGGAGTTACAATTTAGCGCTTCTTATCATCCACAAACAAATTAACAGTCCAAGAGAACGATCCAAAATCTTGAGGACATGCTATGTGCTTGTGTCTAGGATTTCAAAGGAGGATGGGAAGATCAATTACACATTGTCAAGTTCGCATACAACAATAGCTATTAGCAGAACATTGAAATGGCACCGTTTAAGGCATTATACAATCGTGCCTATAGGATGCCTGTCTATTGGGATGAGGTTGGAGAAAGGATATTTAGGCCTTGAACTAGTGCAACAACCAGCGGACATAGTCCAAATCATCTCGGAAAGGCTAAAGATGGCCCAAAGTCACTAGAAAAGCCATGCAAACAAACAATGTAGACCTTTGGAGTCCTAAGTTGGCGACCACATGCTCCTTAAAATGTTGCCAATTAGAGGAACTGTCACACCCCGATCAACATACGGCCGTGCAACAACCCACGCTTGACATACTTTCCCTTGTGATCATATGCTTGTGATGTCATTGGAGGCATCGCTGACCTAATTCGCAATAAAGACAAATTACATAAGCAGAAGCGTAAACAAATCTCCAACCATTCATCAGACATGGATAGTTGAAAACATAATCATATGTATGTGTCATAAATCAACGTCACATACAAGTCGTGTTCAAGAGTTAAACAAAAGCTTCATGACTTTCGATATACCCTACCACACTACTACAACCTTCATTAAAAAGGGCCCGCCTACAACTCTACTACTACAAGGACGGTCCAAAAGTACTATCACCCCACTCTACCTAAGCCTCTATGGTCTCCAATCAAAAGACTTCAAAAGATCGACTCTCAAAAGAAGTTGTCTTATATGACCTACACTTCAGATCACCTCAGCTCGACTCTAGGTCCTTCACCCTACAGTCCTGAAAAGTTAAGCTCACGACGGGGTGAGATATAAATCTCAGCAAGTTCACTCTCTAAACTCCGATTAGGAGGGTAATACGCCTAGGGCGTCCTAACCATACAATCATCCAACCACAGAGATTTACCTCATCTTAGATCCTCCCTACAAGTCAGCACGGTTCATTTCACCACCATATGTATATAGCAATTTCACACACCAATTGGAATGTCTAAATCAATCATTGCTCACACAAGCAAGAATTACCGACACACATCAGTCCATCAATTCAATCACAGGGGTCTTGATTATAGGGCCAAATTATTATGACATGTCCCATTCCGTGCCACACAATTTTGTCCCATAATCCGGTGCGTCAATTTCACTCAACATGCATTCTAATTGATTATTACTACCTGCATAGGTAGTTTTACCCGACACACATTGGTCCTCTAGCATAGCCAAGTTCCGTCTCACTCCTTTGAGCACAGTTACATCCACTGACACATATCGAGGACGACATTCCTTACGGCTTTTCCGAAGGAGCTTCAGTCCAGATTCCGCTGCGACTGGCGTCCACCGACACACACTGGGGATGGCTAACATCCACCGACACACACCAGGAATAGGTAACGTCCGATGAAAATATTGTGTGTGGGTATACGGTCAGATCGAACCCGAAAAATTGATATCTTCCTTTTTAAAATCCCATTGTTTTATATAAAATATAAAACCATTTTTGGTGTTAAGAACCCAACACTCGGGATTCTCTGAATAAATATCGCAATTCACAAATTTTGGAATAAATGTCCAAAATTCTAAATTAGCACTCAATTTGCACAAATTAACACTCAATTGTAGAAATTAACCATACCATTGCATTCAATGCGAAATTCTGGTCACCGACTATCTTGATCTAATTTCCATAAAATAATAAATAATTAATTAATTACCAAAATTAAATAAATATTGCATATTAATTCCATAAATACATACTTAGGCCAAATAATGCTAATCAAACCACCTATTGGGCTAATTAACTTATTTTAACCATCCTAGCTATGTAACAACATACTAACCTAACTAACTACAATTTCTAACCACCTAATTAACTAATCTAACTAACCTAATTTGACTAAACAAGTTAACAATTAAACTAATCACACTTAAATTAACCTAATCACCTATTAAACGTCATTAGCCTACTAAGTAGAGTTTAGTGCATAAACTCACCGGTTTAGCGCAAAAACTAGTTCACTGCGATGATGGCACAACGGCGGCTGAAGCTTGGGCCTATGGCGACGTTGAAAGGAGCTTGGACTTGGCCGAGAAACCTTGCAAGCCCGCAGCGAACTGCTGGGCTCAATTATGGGCTAAACTATGGGTAGGGCTTGCGGTTGCTGAGCTCAAATGATGGGCTAAGATGAGGAAACGTTAGGCTGGAAAATTGCGTGGGCTATAGCGGGGCTTTAAGTGGGCTGGAATGTTGGAGCAGATGGGCTGAATTCTCGAGGGACAAGGATGTTGGATTGAAGAAATTTGGTGGGGCAGGGCTGTTCACTAGTGGGAGCGAGATGGAGGAGTTGCTGGCGCTGGACTGGAGTTAATACCTAGAGGAGTGGACGAGTGGCATTCGCTAGAGGTTGACCGAGCCAATTGAAGAGACGAGTGGGCATTGAGGTGTGGCATCCAAGAATTTGAACGATCCTCGGATAGGTGACGTTCGTGACCAATCGATAAAAGTATTATCGAACTATAGCAATGGTATAAATGACGGGCAATCATCCGTATTTCTTTACTTCAGATTGGCATAGTATGTTGAGCAATGGATTGATTAACCATGCAACAAGAGAAAATCTTTGGACTATGATTGATTAATATTTTATTTTTTGAACCGAAAGGATGGAATTTGGTCTTTCGTAAGGAATGTGCGTGCTGAAATTTAAAGAATAAAATTTTTGAGGATGTTGGACGGTACGCAAGAATTTTGATTTTATCCTTGTATATGAAACAATTTTATTATGGGGATATTTAAATTAATTTGGGCTTTTATTTTAAGGACTTTGGGCCCAAAACTTCGGGCCCAAGCAAGCCCAAAGAGCCCCCCAAGAATGTCGACTGGACCAAGAAAAAGGGGGGATGCCATCCAACACTTGTCTTTGATTGCCTCCACTTGTCCATGTTTACCTTCCACTTGTCCATGCTTACCTTCCACTTGTCCTTTCCATGAGAACACTTGTCACCTGCATGCAAAAAAGGGTGATTATCTATTAATCAAAGAACAAAAAGGGAGGGCGTTTCGGAATTGAAGGATAGAGAGAGAAAGGGAGTGAACCGAGCAATTGAGAGAAGGAGAAAGGGTCGAGTGATAGACTGAAAGAGAGGGTGAGCAGCCGTACGGGCATGAGCCATGAGGGGGAAGAGGAAGGCCCTCTTCCGCCATGTCCAATCTGCCGCTGTTAACGCCGCTGTTCCCTGTCGCCGTTGAGACAAGCCGAGACCCTCCCGAACCCCTGTTTTTGGCCAGCGATTGAGTAGAGAGGTTTAAGGCAAGTAGAAGTTCTTCAATCTATGTTTGGCTTACTATTTTATCTAGTGAGCAGTTGGTGGATGCAAGACAGGTGAAATACTAGAGCTGCATGTTGGATTTGGACATGAAAGATGAAGCTAGATCAAGAAAACTAGGTAAAAACAGGGCATGCATTGGGGATTTCGAATTTTGTGAGGGAACAAGAATTTAAAGATTTGACTATGGAGGATCTTTGGTAGTGATAAGGCTGTGTTATAGTGTAATACACTTGTATACATTTGATCGTGGATGTTGGAGGTCGAAATTCAAGGAGTAGGAAAAATTCTAGTTAGATCAGTGGACTGCTTTGTACAGGATAGTGTGACCCTCAGTGACTTTTTGATTTTTCTGTAATTTTCTAGGTAAAATTTGACTTCGAGTCCTGCATGAAAGTTGGAGACAATATCTGTAGGAGTAACATATAAAAAATTTAGCATAAATGGATAAGAATCGCTCGACGAAATGATTTTTATACAGAAATGTTAAATCTGGAAATTTTACAAAACGTCAATAAGGAAAACTGGAATATTTTTCTCTTGATACGTAAGGAATTTGACATGGTATTCTTCACAAAACTTTTTCCATGAAGTCTCATTGATAACATGTCAAAATTTCATAATTTTTGAGCTCATTTAGTATTTATTTCGAAATATTTACCAGAATTGTGCATGGTAAAATTGAGTTACTCTATTTTCGAATTTTCACAAAATGTCCCAAAAGTGAATATGTTTTGTAATGGTTATGTGATATGATGGTATTGGCTGTGGATATTTGTGCAATATTGAGATGTGATGAGACTCAAGAGACATTTGTCATTGCATTGAATAGTGTTTTGGAAATTAAGATGTTTATTGTTACTGTTGGACCCTCGGGTCAACGATGCCCCGGGAGTCGGGATGCCCAGAGGTTCGAATGAGTCGTTGCCCTTTTGATGGCTGGTTTTATTATGAATACATGCCCAGAGGTTTTCCCTGGGAGTTTTGGGATGCCCGGTTGTATTATGATACATGCTCGGAGGGTGAGGGGTTGAATTATGATGCATGCCCGGAGGTTAAGGATAACCATGTCTATGGTCCCCAGTGATTTCTCGTGATGTCAGGTGGGGTGCGAGATGCCCAGAGGTTCAAATGAGTCGATGCCCTTTGGATGCCCGGTTGTATATGCTCGGAGGCTTCCGCAATGCCAGGTTGGGTGCGGAATCCCAGAAGGATGCAAACATTGGTCCTCCAGGGGATGAAACCTTTTGAATGATAAAACGGATGATTATATTAAGTGTGAGTGTGGTCTGGTTATGGAACTAAATTGTATGGCATGGAATGGGACGTGTCATTACAATTTGGCCCCATGATCGAGACTTGTGTGATTGGACACGATGCATCTTATTGGTTGGAAATGCACTGGTCATTGCATTGAAGAGTTTATGGTTTGGATGTATATTCATTCATGGGTTGCCTATTTTGTCTACCCTACTTGAATCTGGATATAAATAGTAATGCTTGATATAGCTTGATGAATTTTTTACTGCTTAGTGGTTATACTCACCCCTTTTGGGGACTAACATTTTAGACTAGACAAGATACCTCTACCGCCACCGCCACCGCCACCAGCAGATGGACCAAGTGGTTGGATATGGCCACGAGGAGGAGGACAGCAGAGGAAGGAACTTTTGGACGCCGACACTGATCGATGGACTTTAAGTATATGACTGTTGGAAGAGATGTCGGTTATCTTTTGAAATATAGGCGAGTATAGAAAACCTTGGCATTTTGATGTACCGACTAATGATGGCCATCAAGTTATGTAAATAAAAGCGTTCGGCTTTAACTTATATAAAATGTTCAGCTGGTGTGCACTATTTTCTGAATATAAAGAAGGGTGTTTTTTGATACGCTTCCGCCATATAAATTGCGTAGGGACCGGCCTCAAAGATATAAAACCCTAGCATTGATAGACCTTCAGGTCAAGTAAGAGAAAGGTAAGCGAACTGTGATGACCCCAACGGATCGGGGGCCGTCGAGGGATGCCACATGAGGTGAAGCAGCAGCGAAGTGGAGGGGGAAACAATGGAGTTTGACTTTGGTGGCTTGACTCATTGGGGGCTTCTCGTGGACGGGTGGACAATTGGGGGACATTGTTGGAGCGAGAGGTTGGTAGGTAGATGGTGGTGATGACTGAGTGGTGATGGATGAAGACGCAGTAGCAAGAGAGAGAGAAAGTGGAAATGGGCTGGAATTCAAAGGAAAATAAAAGAAGGAAAGCAGCGATCGAAAGGAAAGAAATGAAAGAGAAGAAAAACGCAAAGGGGGAGATCGGATAAGGGAGAGGGGTGTTCGAGAAAGAGAGACCGAAGGAAGGGGAAAGGGAAAAGTCAAATATAAATATCTAATTCATCATTAGATTGTCCAAGAAATGTTCATGCTTATCTTATGCTCCCCCATGATACTTTCTAGCACTTAATTTCCCACAAATAACTCCATTTAGTGCCAAATGTTGTAGCCCCCATCCAAGGCTCTGAATTTCTTCAATTTTGGACTTTAATTTCTTCACCAATTCTCTCAATTTGATGTGCAACTTTGTTGTGGAGGAAGCCAACAAAATTTCCACAGTTCCCATCACCAAATAGCTCGGTTTGGAAGCCAAAAATCCCTTTAATTTGTCCCATCCGAATTTTTGTTCTTTTCTGAATTGATTTTCCGTAAAAATCCCAAGCTCGATGGAATTTCTCCGAAAGACAAGACGACGTCCTATAAATGAATCGTGACATGCTCGAACGTTCGAATTTCTAAACTGAATTCAATTTTGTGGTTCAAATCGACCGGATCCAATTTTAGTCCAATCCAACCAACCGGGTAGCTTTTGGGGATTTTACTACGGTTATATCCCTTAACGGTTTCACCCAATAGATTGGTTAACCTGTGAGTTATCAGCTCAGAGAAAAAGGACCATAGGCGCGGCGATGAAAAGCCCGTTTCGTTTTAATGGCATGAGTCGAAAATTCTGGATGTCACAACTCTTCCCCTCTTATGAAAATTTCGTCATCGAAATTTATACCATTACAATTCTTCTTCAAAATGGTGGGGTATTGTCGTCTCATCGAGTCTTCACTTTCCCATGTAGCTCATTCTATCCCGTGGTGTTGCTAGACCATTTTGACCAAAAAGGTTGTCTTGGTGCGGAACATTTCCTTCCTGTGATCCACTATTTGAATCGACCTTTCCATGTACGACACTCTATCATCGATGTCTAAATATTCAAAATTTAGCACGTGGGTCGGGTTAGGCTCATACGTCCTCAACACCGACACGGGAAAAATATCATGCACTTGCGCCAACCTTGGTGGCAACGCAAGACGATATGCTAGAGTCCTAATTTTTTTTCAAAATCTCAAAGGGACCTACATACCTTGAACTCAACTTTCCCCTTTTGCCAAAGCGTGAAGTACCCCTCATGGGTGACACCTTCATAAAGGTGTGCTCACCAACTTGGAATTCCAATGACCTTCAACGCTTATCAACGTAACTTTTCTGTCGACTCTGAGTGGTCTTTAAACTGTCTCTAATGACCGCAACTGCATCCATTGACTGCTAAACTAACTCTGGGCTTGAGATCTTTCATTCTCTGATCTCATCCCAACAAACTGAAGTTCTGCATGCTCTGCCATACAACACTTAGAAAGGAGCCATTTGAATGCTTTGCTGGTAGTTGTTATTGTAGGCGAACTCCACAAAATGCAGCCATTCCTCCTTGCTTCCCTTGAAATCCAATAGGCAAGCTCGCAACATGTCTTCGGAGGTTTGAATCATCCTCTTAGACTAGCCATCCATTTGAGGATGATAGGCCATACTATACTGCAGCTTCGTTCCTAAAGCACTTTGCAAACTCTTCAGAAGATAGCTATGAACCTCTGGTCTTTGTTTGATGTAATCATCACTGACACTCCATGCTAACGAACAATTTGACACACATACAACTCTACGTGTTTGTCCAAATCAAGGTCCTTTCGTACTATAATGAAGTGAGCCAACTTCGTCAGTCTATCGACCACTACCCAAATAGAATCATTACCTCTCTTACTCCTCGATAAGTCCGTCACAAAGTCCATTGTGATATATTCCCATTTCCACTTAGGAATCTCGAGAGGTTGTAGAAGTCCTCCTAGCTTACAATGTTGGGCTTCACTTGCCGACACGTCAAACACTTGGCGACATGCTTGGCGATGTCCGCCTTCATACCAGACCACCAATAGTGTTGATGCAGACTCTAATACATTTTTGTACTGCCAAGATGAATGCGGTAGCTGCTACGATGAGCTTCTAACAAGATATCCTCTTTAAGCTCTACATTATCAAGTACACATAATCGTCCTCGGAACCTTAGTGTTCCGCCCTGAAAAATATGAAAGTCATCATTTTTCTTTTTGATATCCTCTTGCAAGATCTTCTGAATCTCTGGATCTGTCGATTGAAGCATCTTGATTCTAATTTGTACTTCCGGTTCAATTCTAAGGGTGGCCATAAGATTTGAAAGGTGGCATATCTCAAATTTGAAAATTGAATCTCGAGCCCTCTCAAGTAAAATCCATTCCTTGAGTACCATATGCACTACTGAAGACTTCCGATTTAGCACGTCTGCAACCTTGCTAGCCTTTCTCGGGTGATATAGAGTATCACAATTGTAGTCCATTAAGAGTTCCATCCCGCAACACTATCTCTTTTTGAGAGAATAAGTACTTGAAACTTTGATGGTTTGTGAATATCTAGAGTATTTTCTCCACACAAAAAAATGTCTTCAAATCTTCAAAGCGAAAGGTAATTGCTGCGAGTTCTAAGTCATGCGTCAAGTAGTTCAATTCATGAGGTCTCAACTAATGGGATTCGTATGCAACAACTCTACCGTGTTACATCAACACGCAACCCAGTCCTCTGAACAACGCATCACTATAGATCATGTATCCTCTAGGATTAGATGGAATGATCAGCATAGGTGTGGTAGTCAGCTTCTATTTAAGCTCTTGAAAACTACGCTCGAACTTATCTGTCTATGCAAATTTCTCTTCCTTCTTAAAGTTGAGTCAACGGTGAAGATAATGCTGAGAATCCTTCCACAAACCTTCTAAAGTACCCTGCCAATCCCAAGAAACTTTTGATCTCTGTCACAGTAGTCGGTCTTGACCTGCTGATTACTGCTTTGCTCTTGGTCGAGTCCATAGGGATTCCTTTGCTTGAAATCACGTGACCTAGGAAAGTAACACGAGTCTACCAAAACTTGCAATTGCTGAACCTGGCATACAGTTCATGATTCCTCAGGGTCTAAAGTGCCATCCTCAAATGCCTCTCATGCTCCTCAGCTGATGATACTTTGTCCTCAAATCAATTTTAGAAAATATCAACGCTCATTGCAATCGATCATACAAGTTGTCGATCCTCACCAGTGGATATTTGTTCTTGATCGTCACCTGATTGAGTTGGTGATAGTCGATGCATAGACGTAACGAACCATCTTTCTTCCTCATGAATAGAATTGATACTCCCCAAGGCAATGCACTGGGATGTATGTATCCCTTATCTAACAATTCTTGCATCTGCACTTTCAATTCTTTCAACTCAGACAATGCCATCCGGTAAAGAGCCTTAGAAATTGGCTCTATCCCGGGAGTTAACTCGATCTTAAACTCAATTTCCCTCTCTGGCGGCAGACTAGTCAATTCCTTTTGAAACATGTTTGGGGACTCTTGCGCCACAATGATGTCCTTAATCTTCAGCTCCTCAACTGTCGTATCTACGACAATCGCCAAGTAACCTTGACAACCCCTGTCTAACAAACGGGTTGCCTCAGTGATGAGATTAAAGAGATCGAGGGTCCTCCTCAACCTCCAATAAATTCGAAATTTTCATCCATCAACGAGTCAAACTGTATCACATTACGATAACAATTCATTACAATAAAAGCTCATTGAGCCAAACCTTTTTATACATGATGTCAAAGTTATACATAAGCAAACTAGTCAAGTACAAGTATAGCCAGTGATTCTCCTTTATATGACTTCATTACCACAACTGAGGTTCTATAAACTTAACCAAAATTCTGCTGCACACTCTAATAATATTGTTATGTGAACACTGCCTTCATGTCCGGTGCACAACTCGATTCATCCCTGAGCTAGCGGCCTATTCAATCCACCATGTAGTGCATTTTGCGGCGCAATTCCTCGCTTTTGACTCATCGGTGGCGGTGGCGGTAACTATTGCAGTCCCATCGGTCTTTGGGGATAATTCCTAGCTATGTGACCCTGCTGGCCACATTTATAACACGTACCCATCTTAAAATGACATGAGGCTAGTTTGGGTCGTTTTTCGTAGAAGTGACACATGCCATTCTGTCTTGGTGCTGACTTTCTGATCCTACCCTTCTTGTTGGGGGCAGTAGGATACTTTCCTCCAGACATAGGTTTCTTCCCAAACCTATTCCCATCTCCGTTCGAACCAAACCGCGATACAGATGCAGGGGCTTATTCATTCTGGTCTCTCTCTATCAGCTAGGCCCGTTCATAAAGGTCATTTTATTTCTTCAGATTTAATGGCACCAGCGGGCTTCTTACTTTCGGTCTGAGCCCATCTCTAAACCTTCTAGCTCGGTTTACCGGATTCTCGACCAGTTTAGGGGCGTACTGCGATAGTTTAGCAAACTTCGCTTCATATTGATCTACAGTCATTGTACCTTGGCAAAGGTGCTAAAAGTCCACCATCTTTAGTTCTCTAGCATAGCCAGAGAAGTATTTTTCGTTGAAGACTTCGACAAAGGCATTCCACTCTGGGAACACACCTTCTAGGAACACCATCCCTCTAGTGGCTCTCCACCAAGTGCTTGCAATTCCCTACAACTAGATAGACTGCAAAGAAGACCTTCTCTGCCTTAGTGCACATTAGCAGTGCAAAGGCATTTTCCAATTCTAGGATCCAGAGGAATGCAGTCTCGTGATCTCTTGCGCTAGTGAATTTCCATGGTTTCAACTTTAAAAACTACTCCACGAGCTTGTGCATCAGCCTCACTCTCTCAGCAACCACGTTCCCAGGTGGAACTTTGGCAAGTGCAGCAACAGGTGTGGCAGCGGTTACAGCAACAACAGCATCAGCGGTGGCAACAACAATTGTTGGATGTATGCCTTAAACCTACTATGTAATAGTTATAAGTTAAGGATTTTAGTTGTACTATCAATATTATTATTTAATTATTGGCAATGACGTACTCATTCATTTGTCCAATTATTTTTTTATATATAAATGATTCTATAAGATCAGTTGCAACTAGACTTATTCTTGAGATGTCAAGAATATATGTGACGGGTTCATAATTAGGCTGAATCTTTAAATCGTTCCCGTCGATGGATTATTGAGTCGATATTAGTAATCTTGTTGAGAGCGGTGTGTTCATAATGTCACCATTAAGTATTTGATACTTAAAGGAATGAAGAGTCAAAAGTCATTGGGTATTGTGTTGCCTGAGTTAAGAACACGAGTATTTGTATTAGACAAGTTCACTGAACGTGATGCATATGGAACGATTAGCGACATGGAAGCTTTTAGCATGGTCAATGTCTAATTGTTCATGCTTTGATACTGTGTAAATAATCCTTAGACCTGAGGCAGAGTGTTAACTTGTGTGTCAAACAACTATGGTTCACAAGTGCACGTAGTGCCAGGTCATTAATATGTCTTTATAGATAATGGTCATAGTTTGTTCATATACGAAGTTGCACATGTGCGCAATATGGAATTTGTCTCATTGTTACATCGAAGGTATAATAATGATATCCTATGCGATCTAATTATGACATTGCATTGAAATCCTCAGCCGGGGTTGTAACCAAGAATAAATTGTTTATGTCTAAAATAAAATGCATGTCAATTAGATTTGTACATATGATCGAATTGATGACTTGACAAATATTCCAAGGTCTTTATTTGATTGGGATATAGTAAGACAGAGGAATTGACTTACACTGTAGCCAAAACTTATAGGTTCATTTTGTTCTTAAAGTATTCATAGGTAGCCATAACATATTGCTAGATGTCAATCATGGCTTGTAGGACCCAAAGATTAATCGGGACAATTAATTCTTTTGGAAGTACTAATGTGTTAGTACAAGTCTTACTACCAACTTAGTGATAAACCTAGGGATGTTACACGCCATAAACAATTAGTATTACATGGAACAGGAGAGAAATATTATTGGAAATGTGTTTGCAATTACTGTAATTGAATTGAGTTGATTTGAAATTAAATTAAATGATATTTAATTTAATTTGTATTATAGTCACAAGCCTACTTGCATATAATGTACATGCATGCCCAAAATGAATACATGTTAATGTACCCTAATTGCACACACAAAGATTATGTTCCTTTTATTTTATTTTATTTTTGTTTTAGGAATTGATTAATTAATTGTTTAATTAAATAAATTATGCACACAGTCAGCAATTATTGCTGACCGTGCGCAACGTACACCATGTGTGTTTCTTTTGATTTATTCAAATAGATAAATAAATAAATAAATGGGACTTCATGCATCATGCATGAGTGGTTAGCAATTGCTAACCAACTACTCATGCACGATTGTGCATGAGAAACGATCAGGAACGGTTGCTCATCGTCCCTCAATCAGCAAACCATTGTTGATTCAAGATTAGTTATTTAAAAATGCTGAATTGTGGACACATGAGAGGATTGCTAAAAATAGAGAGAAATGGGTGTGTGTTCTTGTGTTTTTCAAGACGCGAGAAAAAGAGAGATTCTCTCTTGTTTGGGCCGTGACTAAAACATCAAGAATATGGCGAATTGTCTTCATGAGATTGCTAGCATGATCACAGTGGTGATTATTCGAAAGTTCTCTTTTTCGTTCAACATCCATTGTTGGTGTGTTTGAACTAGAGGTCCGACGTTTGTGGGGCTCAAATTATAGAACATCTGAACCAATTTGTATAAAGCACACTTCGAGAAGTAATTTATTCAACTCCCTTTTTATATATTAAGATTTTTTTATTAAAACGCACTAATAACGCATTCGGAGAATCATGTATAAAATAAATCATCTTCGTTTCCACTATGTTCATTTGTTAATTTTATCTATATATGATTCATGAAATCCCAACAACAGCAGCATTGGCAGTGATAGTAGTGGCAACTATAGCGGCGGCAGTAATGGTGGCAGTTTAATTCTGTGCCTGCTACCCCATCAGATCTCTCATCGCCTCCAGTGCTTGCATGATCCTAACAGTTCCCGGATCACCAAGTGCTGCTACACTAACACCGACTAGAGGCGGTGCTACTCCACTTGCGTTGGCCTCAGCTTGCGCTCTACCACAACCGCCTCAGGTACCGACTATTGTCGGTGTCCTACCCCAAGTCACAGGGCCTACCGCCCTCTTCTTAGGAGTCATTTGCTCCTGATCACTCATCTTGCAAATTCTTTACATAAACCTACTTTCCAATTCCACACAGAATTAGAAATTGAGTGACCACATAAGACGAACTACCAATCAGCTATCACTTACATGCATCAACATATTAAAAGCCTTTCTTACTAACTATCTCATGACTCATCACACCTTATCACTCAAAACACAGACCTTGCTCTGATACCACTTAAACGGGGATGTCTGGCCCCGATCCTCGAGCGTGTGCCCATTCCTTAGTGGTTGATAAAATTTGCGACTTCCCAGGACGAGTTGCCGACCCTTTCATTTTATTGCACATGCGGAAGTGAATAACAATTTTTCCTAACAGTAATCATCTCGGGATAGAAAAGCAAGACAATAAATTCACAAACAAAACATATTTTTATACACATACTAAGTCATGTACAAAAGTCTACAATCAAAAGACTTCAAAAGATTGACTCTCAAAAGAAGTTGTCCTATCTAACCTACACTTGATATCACCTCAGCTCAGCTCAAAGTCCTCCACCTTACGGTCCTGAAAAGTTAAGCCCATGACCGGGTGAGATATAAATCTTAGCGAGTTCACCCTCTAAATCCCGATTAGGAGGGTAATACGCTTAGGGCGTCCTAACCACATAATCATACAACCACAGAGACTTACCTCGTCTCAGATCCTCCCTGAAGGCTAGTATGGTTCATAGCACAACCATATGCATATAGTAATTTCACACACCAATTGGAACGTCTAAATCACTCACTGCTCACACAAACAAGAATCACCGACACACATTGTGACATCCTGAAATTCGACCCCGTCTCGATAAAGTGAAATGGGCATTTCGTCGACGTGCTTAGGGTCCTTTTTCTCAGAGCTGATCACTCATGCGTTAACTAACTTATTGGGTGAAGCCGTTAAGGGACATATATGCAGTAAAATCCCTAAAAGCTACTCAATTTGTTGGATTGGACTAAAATCACGTCTAATCGATTTTTAACCACGAAATTGAACTCGATTTCGGGAATGGAATTTTAAACGCGTCATAATTCTTTTTTTTTAGGACCTTGTCTCATCGTTCGTCAATTTATTGACGAGTCCGAAATTTGAAGAAAGAAATTATCGGAAGAAAAATTGAAGTCCGAAAAGAAATTAAGAAGGGAAAGAGAAAAGAAAATCAAATAAGAAAAGTATTATTATTTGTTTTTCTTTTTCTCTCTCTCTCCCTTTTTTTTTTTCTCTCTCTCTCTCTCTCTTTTTCTCTTTCTTTCCTCCCTTCTTTCCCCCTCGCCCTCGTGCGATCCCCCACCGCCTGCCCCCTCTCTCTCTCTTTCTTTTTCCCTCTTTGACCGGTCAATACTTATCTCCCTCTTCTCTCTCTCTTCTTCCCCCCACGTGACCGCTTTGTTCCTCTTTCTTCTCTCCTGTTCATGCGAACAAAAACCAGAAGCTGAAGAAGCCGAGCGACAGCAACTCGCCCCTAAGCCGTTGCCGCCCGTCCTGCCGCCGCACCGCACGTCCGCGCCCGCGAGTCCGCTGCTCACCACATGCTCTGCCAGCCCTCGTTTCCTCGCGCCCAGGCCTCCCCCATGCGTCTTCCGCCCCTGTTCCGCCTCGTCCAGCCACCATGAGTGGTTGAGCAAGCCGCCGGAGCCGCCGTGCAGCCTTGCCGGACCGCCACCTACCTTCCAGACCCTTCTCCGCCCCTAACCATCTCTGTTTTCCCCTGTTTCGCAGCCGAACCAGCAACCCACAGAGTGGGTTTCCAGCCGGTTCGTGGGCTGTTTTGGGCCGTTTCCGGGCCCCGAACCCGAGCCGTGCTTTGGGAAGAATCGTTCCTCGTGTCACCCCCGTCGGATTGATCCGATTTGCGCGCGATTTGGTGAGTAATCTCACTAATCCCGGATTAGTTGACTAATTATGCTTAAGGTTGGTTTAGTTTTAATTAATTATGTTTAGGTTGTTAGATTAGAATAAATTAGCAATTATTAGTCAAATGTGATGCGATTTAGATAGATTGATTGTGCAATTAGCAAGTAGACGTGGTCGACTAATTATTGGAAGTGTCTCGGGATTTTTCCTGACCCTTAGTGGGCTCCAATTAGGCTTTTCGGGCCTAAGTGGAATTTTTAGTATTTAAATATTAATTTTCGGAATTAAATTAAATAATTATTTATTTTCCGAAAATTCAACTGAGATGGCCTGGAACCGGAATTTTATGCTGATGACCGTGGTGAAGTCCATTTATTTATTTGGGCTTTATTTTGTGCTAAATTGAATTTTTAATAATTATTAATTAATTTTCGAAATTAATTAATTAATTGATTATTTTTCGGAAATTAAGATTTTGATGGCCAACGACCGAAATCTAGTGCTGATCATCGTGGCGAGTCGGTTTATTTATTTGAGTTCTACGTTACATGGAATTAAATAAATTGTGATATTTTAGGGATCTACCATAAATTGTTTGAAATTGAGTGAATTGGATTGATTGATTAGTAGATGGCCGAGTATGTTTATTTAGCATTTATAATGCTTTGATTGAATTGTAAAGTAGATGGAATTCTGAGAGAATTGGAAATGCTCTGGGATTGAACCGATCAGACACGGTGTATGGACCTACATGGTTCAGTGATTGGGACATCACTGGCGAAAACGGCGCCTTAAAGAACGCACGTATCGGTCTAGTACTCATATTGTTATAGGTATGTATGGTTCGGTGATTAAATACATTTGTCTATTAAAGAACGCATACATTTGTCTATTAAATACATTGTTATAGGCATGTGTGGTTCGGTGATTATGGAACTCACTGGCAAAAACGGCGCCTTAAAGAATGCACACAATTATCTATTGAGTACATGGTTATAGGCATGCGTGGTTTGGTGACTAAGGATGTCACTGGCGAAAACAGCGCCTTAAAGAACGCACGCAATTGTCTAGTGGATAAGTCACATTGGTGAGCTTGACACTCGAGAGCATTGACCTAGAATGGTCCGTCTGACATGTAATCGACTAGATCGATTGATCATTGCCGTGAGTCTGATGTTGCAAATTGATTGACTGAATGGAAATGACCGTGAGTGGTCTTGTTGGCATATAATTGACTAGGTCGATTTGATCGATGCTTCCATCGGTGATATGATTGCTTGGGTGCCTATTATGAATTGTACTGACTTGTAGGTAGGATCTGAGGCCAAGGTAAGTCATCTGTCCTATGTGTGTTTAGGCAGCCTATAGTATAATGGTTTACTAATCGGGCTTAGTGGGGTAGAACTCGCTAAGACGTAGTCTCATCCTAGTTTGGGGAAATCATTTCAGGACCCCACTAAGGAGCTGAGGAGGAGGAGGAGGAGAAGGATTTTTGGGAGAAGAAGATAATCCTGAGAGGGGCCTTGAGTACGGCCCAGATGGACTGAGATTCTATCTTCTTTGATATCTCCATTTTGATGTGAATAGAGTTTAAAATAAAAAGTTGTGAAGTGTTCTGATTTGTGTTTTGTATAAAAGTTTGGTTATAAATTTCAACATGAAAAATATGGCCTTGGTTTTCTATCCCATCATTTTATTGTCTGGTGATTTTAACTGCTTCCGCATGTGCTTAATAAATGAAAAGGTCGGCGATACATTGTGCTGAGATATCGCATTATAAAATCGAGCAAAACTGAAGGATGTGTGCGTGCTCGAGGATCGGGGTGTGGCACACATCAGTCCATCAATTCAATCATAGGGGTCTTGATTATAAGGCCAAATCGTCATGACACGCCCCATTTCGTGCCACATAATTTTATCCCATAATCCGACGCCTCAATTTCACTCAACATGTGTTCCAATTGATTATTACTACTCGTACAGGCAGTTTCACTTGACACACATCAGTCCTCTAGTGTAGCTAGGTTCCATCTCACTCTTTTGAGCACGGCTACATCCTTCGACACACATCGGGGATATCATTCCTTACGGCCTTTCCGAAGGAGCTTCGATCCAGAATATACTGCGATCGACGTCCACCGACACACACAGGGGACAACTAACATCCACCGACACACACTAAGGATAGGTAACGTCCACCAACACACACCGGAGATGAGTTCTCTTAACCAGCACACAATCATTCAATTCCGACCAAGGACATTGTGCTTTGCACTCACATGCCTCAATTAAGATAATGACCTTGGCCCATTTTCTTCTTATTAAAAACATTATGTGAAAATATCATGTATGGGTACACGATCAGATCAAATCCGAAAATTTGATATCTTCCTTTTTAAAATCCCACTGTTTTATATAGTATATAAAACCATTTTCTATGCTAAAACCCAACACCCAGGCTTTTTTGAATAAATATCAAAATTCACAAATTTAGGAATAAATAACCAAAATTCCAAATCAGCACTCAATTTGCACAAATTAACACTTAATTGTAGAAATTAACCATACCATTGTAATCAGCACGAAATTCCAATCACCAGCTATCCCGGTCTAATTTTTGGAAAATAATAAATAATTAACTAATTAGCGAAATTAATTAAATAATGCATATTAATTCCATAAATACATATTTAGGCCAAATAATGCTACTCTAACCACCTATTCAGCTAATTAAATTATTTAAACCATCCTAGCTATGTAACAATACACTAACCTAACTAACTACAATTTTTAACCACCTAATTAGCTAATCTAACTAACATAATTTAACTAAACAAGCTAACAATTAAACTAATCACACTTAAATTAACCTAATCACCCCTTAAATGTCATTGGCCTACTAAGTAGTGTTTAGTGCATAAACTCACTGATTTAGCACGAAAACTGGTTCACCGCGACGGCGGCCGAAGCTCTGGCCTACGGCGACTCTGAGGGGAGCTTGGACCGAGCCGAAAAAACCTTGCAAGCCCACAGCGCACTGCTGGGCTCGATTCTGGGCTAAACTGCAGGTTGGGTTTGTGGCTGCTGAGCTTAAATGACGGGCTGAGATAAGAAAATGTTGGGTTGGAAAATTGCGTGGGCTGCAGTGGGGCTTCGAGTGGGCTGGAACGTTGGAGCAGATGGGCCGAAATCTCGAGGGACAAGGATGCTGGATTGAAGAAATTCGGTGGGGTCGGGCTATTCGCTATTGGGGGCGAGACGGAGGAGCTGTTGGCACTGGACTGGAGTCAACGCCTGGAGTGGCGGACAAGTGGCCTTTGCTGGAGGTTGACTGAGCCAACTGAAGACACAAGGGGCCATTGAGGTGAGGTGGCAGCGAAGTGGGGGGGGGGGGGGGGGAATGGTGTTTGACTTCGGTGGCTTGACTCGCTGGGGGCTTCTCGCAGACGGGTGGACGATTAGTGGACATTATTGGAGCGAGAGGTTGGTAGGTGGATGGTGGTGATGATTGAGCGGCGATGGATGAAGATGCAGTAGCAAGAGAGAGAGATAGTGGAGATGGGCTGAAATTCGAAGGAAAATAATTGAAGGAAAGTAGAGACCGAAAGGAAAGAAATGAAAGAGAAGTAAAAACGCGAAGGGGGAGATCGGATAAGGGAGAGAGGCGTGCGAGAAAGAGAGACCGAAGGAAGGGGAAAGGGAAAAGTCAAATATAAATATCTAATTCATCATTAGATTGTTCAAGAAGTCTTCATGCTTATCTTATGCTCCCCCATAATACTTTCTAGCACTTAATTTCCCACAAATAACTCCATTTAGTGCCAATTCTTGTAGCCCCCATCCGAAGCTCCGAATTTCCTCAATTTTGGACTTTAATTTCTTCACCAATTCTCTCAATTTGATGTCCAATTTTGTTGCGGAGGAAGCCAACAAAATTTCCACAAGTTCCCATCACCAAATAGCTCGGTTTGGAAGCCAAAAATCCATTCAATTTGGCCCATTCGAGTTTCCATTCTTTTTTGAATCGTCCGAATTGATTTTTCATAAAAATCCCGAGCTTGATGGATTTTCTCTGAAAGACAAGACGACGTCCTATGAATGAATCGTGACACGCTTGAATGTCCGAATTTTGAAACTGAATTCAATTTCGTGGTTAAAATCGACTAGACGCAATTTTAGTTCAATCCAACCTACCAGATAGCTTTTAGGGATTTTACCACTATTATATCCCTTAATGGCTTCACCCAATAGATTGGTTAACTTGTGAGTGATTAGCTTAGAGAAAAAGGATCATAGGCATGCCGATGAAAAGTCCATTGCATTTTATCAGGACAGGTCGAAAATTCATAATGTCATAATCTCGTCCCGATGTGTTTTATGCGGGACGATGCCCAATTAAGTTCGAATGCCCCCAAGTCAATGGGATACCATTCACGGATGGATTTTTGAAAGAAGCTCCTTAGTGGAATGCTTTCTTGATGCGTTTATGTGGGACGATGTCGTGCTTAATGGGGTGAGACGATGCCAAATTATGTTGGAAGACTGCCAACCTTCGAGTTGGCCATGGCCGAGAATGGTTGTAATAATAATATGGAATCGTCGTCTCAAGGATAGCATGGTAGTATGAGACGCCATGATATTCTTGAGATATTAGCGGCTGCAAAATGCTTGAATATTGAATGCATACTATGAGAATGATGTGTGGTTTGCACTTGCATGACATGGATATGTATATAGGTTGCATGGGACATGCACTTGAGTTGATTATTATGTGGAATGTGTCTAAGATTGATATATGGTTACAATTGGATTATTACATGGCATGGGTGCATGACTATAACATATTACAAGTTATTTTGTTTGACTCTTAAGTAGAATGGTTTGTGTGCTCTAAGTGATGGCTTTGAGGAAATAAAATAATTGCTCAGGTGAATAGTTAAGGCAAAGCAAGGGCTTTGCTATTGATCTATCATCGATAGATGACTTGCACGTTTAGGCAGTTTCCAAGGTGAATGACTTTCTTGCGCGAGGTCTAGGAAGTTCACTCATTGAGTTTATCTCATTCTTATTTGTTTAAATGTTTTTAGGCCCAAATATGTCTAAGCCATTTCGCTATGTTCATTTTCAAGTGCCTATGGATCATGTGACATCCTGAATTTTTACTTTTGCTTTCGATTAAATTAATCGAGCCTTTCATCTACATGAGATAACTAGACTATCTGGGGAAGTTATTAAGAGATTTTAATGTAATAGACTTGAGGATTTGACTAGGAATCGGCTACTCAATCATGCTCATCTGCAGAGATCATTTCGGCATAGTAAAGATCGATTAGAAATCAGAGATGGGTCAGTTCGACGGAAATGTGTGGTTAAACATGGGTGATTCACTAAATTGCAAAATTCTCGTCGATCGATACTGGATTGATTTTCTGTCATTTTGGTACCTTGTGTCCGTATTTGAAATCTCAAGATTTTCATAACCATCAAGAGTGGCCGATGTGTCGAAGAGGTTCATTGTGGCTCGAAGAAAATTGACCATGGGTCATTTGCACTCAAGATTTCTAAAAGCTACCCGATAGCCTAGGTCACGCTAAAATCGCGCCAGATTGAAATTAACCATGAATTTGAATCCGATTTCAGAAATTGAAAGTTCTGTCATGTCACAAGTTATTTTAGAAACGTTGACTTGCCTTCCAAAGATCTTTCTGCAAACCGAGACTTTTTGGGAAAAAGTCGAGGTAGGGGCATTTTTGTCCAGGAATTTTAGAGGACCGTTTTTTTATTGCAAATTGGGATGCAAATGGGACCAATTAGCAAGGAAAAATGCCAATTTGATCGAGGACTTGATGGTTGGATTTTTAGAGGCCTAATTCAGTGGATTCAAGGGAGGATTGAAGTCCAATTGGAGGGAAATGTGTACAAATTCGTGTGCCCCCATGGCCATGACTTGTGGACCACCTCAAGCCTTCTAGAAGAGGCCTTTTGGTCTGGAATTTGAGCTTTGAAGGCTAGCTGGGCAAAACGGGGCCAGTCAACGGGACCAAATGGGATAAGTGAAGACCAAAATGGTCCCACGAGCCCAAACTAGTCCCCCTCACCTCTCTATAGCCTGTCGAAGCCCCTTGTCCCCCATTCCAGTCGTGTAAAGCTCCCCAACAAGCCAGAGGAACAAATCAATAGCCCCCTCGTCGTCGCAGCCACCCGCCGGAGCAGAATAGCCATTGTCACTACCTCCGCATGCTTGCTTGCTCGCGCACTAGCCCTACACGCCTCTAGCCACCGTTTCGCATCCACCGTGACCTCACGGAGCCCCTCGAGCCAATCGCAAGTTGCTCCCATCGCCTGAGCCGCCGTGGATCACTGTTCGACCGTTGCTTGCCCTCGCCAAGCCGTTCGCCTCACCTTCACCGGTCTCCACCTTAGCTAGCCACCGGAGCTACCTCTCTTGGCCCCAACTGCCACCACCACATAACCCAAACCCCTGAGGATTCCAAGCAATGTTCAAGTCATGTTCAGACCATTCCTGACCCCGGTTTGTGACACCCCGAACCCTTCGCAGGTCGTCACCAGCGCCGGTATTACATCTTTTTACCATCTCTATCTCTTGGCTAAATTAAGCCTCGCCAGATTACAGGCATTTTTTTTTTCTTAAAGCGGTCCCATGCGCGACTCATAGCGGAAGCAAAATTCACATCGTCATCTATCTCCCTTCTAACCCATGATACAAATACACACCAACTAACAGCACGATTTTTATAAATAACGTTGACGCTTTGCTTACATACATACATATAGCGAGATGGGGTTTCCTTCGGGTCGGTACAAAAACCAGAAAGGTTAAGACTCTGCCATGTCCCACCTAAAATCTCAAAAAGGAACTCCGACCCCTAACATCACATGAACACAAAACCCTCCCATCACCAGCATCAACTATCTACATCAAAAAGTGATCTAGCTCCTACTCCTCGCGTATGTGTCTCACATCCAACCCGGTGTGTCGTGGTGGCGGCGGCAAAGATCCTCGCACGCTCCATCCCGTCGAACGTGCACGAGACAGAACTCTTGTATGACAGGGCCCCCCCAGGCCGATATCATACATAACTAAGCATCGCACTCGGATAAACGTCAATCCGGGCACGTAGGGACAATCTATCTCCGTACACTCCACCTCAACATCGACGGTAGACCGTAAAATACCCCACGCGAAACAGTAGTAGCGGCATAGTGCTAATCTGAAATGTTATCCCCAAAAGGGGTGAGTACAACCACTCAGCAGATAGGGAATCCAATAACAACTCAGTGCACCATGCATACCATCATACAACGCAGGCATTGCTTACCTTTTTGATGTCAAGCGTATTCATGCATCATCATAGCATATATATCATCATCATGGCATCTCATATATCATTATCATCACATCATCATTAACCATGCATCACCATGCATATCACATCATATCATCAGCCATGTATCATCATGCATATCGCATCATCATTAGCCATGCATCACCATGCATATCACATCATCATTAGCCATGCATCACCATGCATATCACATCATCATTAGCCATGCATCACCATGCATATCACATCATAGATCAATTTCCACTTTTATTTATCAATTGATCCCCACATTATCTTTTCTCAAATCATCAAATTCACCATCATCACCATCCCTTCGGGCAGAAACCTCCGACAGGGATCCCAGCATTCCAGCCATCTCATGGCCACTGGGCTTCCGGCCCCCCACATTCCGGGCATCTCGCATCTCAACTAGCATCACGAGGCATTCCCTTCGGGCAGAAACCTCCGACAGGGCTTCCGGCCTTTATCCTTCTAGCCGGGGATCTCGCACCCCAATCCTGGCATCGCGAGTCACTCCCTTCGGGCATAAACCTCCGACAGGGCTTCCGGCCCCCCACATTCCGGGCATCCTGAAACTCCCAGGGAATCTCTAGAATTATGCCACTCGGCCACCAGATATCATCCTCCACCACAACCTCATTCTCATCCACATTTATCTTTTATCTCAATTTAATATGGAAATTTGGCATGGCATCAAACATATCACACTTGCATTTCGATTCACATGTCATGCACATGTCATAGCTTAATCACATAAGTATTTCAATTTACATGTCATGCACATGTCATAGCTTAATCACATAAGTATTTCAATTTACATGTCATGCACATGTCATAGCTTAATCACATAAGTATTTCAATTTACATGTCATGCACATGTCATAGTTTAATCATATAAGCATTTCAACTTAATACATATACAAAGACCGCATCACACAAGTGCCACACAAATGGAATTGAATCCATGGCCAAATAAAAATCTATTTTATTTTATTATTATTTTATTATTTTATTATATCTATTTATTTTCATAAATAAATATTTAATATTTATGATTTTCCCAAAATCATAATATTCAATAATCATTTATAGGATCACAATTTTATATAAAATTCGTGGCCAAATTGCATTTTTCACAATTTCACAATTTCCTCCAAAAACATCCTAAAATTCTCGGATTTAAACCCACTGCACAGTTTCTGAATTAATTCAATTAAAATATCCATTCGGTCTTCAAAAATTACGAAAATTTACAGGGTGATAGACAACACATTTTTGTACCTTTTTCTTTAAGAACTTTAAGCCAAATTCTTTTTAGATTAATTTCCATAGCCCTACGAAGCTTCTGGAACTACTACCGTTTCGTCCAGAACACACTTCTCCGTATTTCTTAGATTTCACCCATCAAATATCTTTCGTTACTTCTGAAATTTAAGTATGTTATGTAAAAATGTGTCCTTTACAAGTTTCATGAAGGGATCTAGGTCAAATACCCAGATTATGGTCACCATTTTAACCCATGAAGTCTCGGGTGTCTCGGTACACCTCACCAGAATCAACCATCTCCAAGATCTAACCGATTCACCAAGTTATACTTGTTCTTTTTGCCTCATATTCGAGTATGTTGTAGCTTAAGGTTTTTCCTACAACTTTCAAGAAGACAACAAAGTGAGATCTCCAACAGAAATCAACATGCAAACAAGAAATCAACAAAAGTTCAGTGAAGATTTCGCAGATCTGAGGTCTCCGTATAACAGAGCTTTTGACCCCACATATCACCATCGTTTTCCATGAAATTCGAGTATGTCATACTAAAAGATGTTATCTTCAACTTTCATGAAGACATCGAAGCCAAAATCACACTCCAAATACACATGCAAGCTCGAATAAGATACTGTCTACCACCAACCGAACGGAAACAGTCACATAACATGAACACATTCAACCCTTACTTCGGTATTTCGCCCAAATCACCCCTAAAACCGAACATGCAACCATCAAAACAACATGCAAGAGAAGTTAAGGACCCCACTTGCCTCCAAAATGAACGAACAGCAAGCACAAGGTGGCGTAGGACGGTCGGACAAGGCGGCGGCAACTCTCGGCTCCACCTCCTCTCTCTCGGTCCCTCCCCTTTCTCGAACACTCTCTCTCTCTCTCTCTCTCACCTTTCTCGGCCAAAATGAAGCAAAGAACCGGCCATCTCTCTCTCCTCATCCCTCTTATACTCCCCTAAAGCTCATGATTACTTGCCTAATGACTCACCAATGCATGCTCTTCCCTTGGCCACTTGTCATTTCTATTTTTGAAATTTGATTTGGGTTAATGGGCTTGGGCTTAGGCCCAACCGGCCACTCCTTCTTGGGCTGGTCGAACTCCCCTCTTGGGCCCAATGGGCCGACTAGCTTGGCCCACCAAGCTTTAGGCTAATGGGTCCAAGGCCCATTTCGAAAATTCAACCCCTTTTTCCTTTTTTTTTTTTTGAAATTCTTTTATAAATATTTCTAAATTCAAATTTCATCTTGGCCAAAGTCTTGGGATATTTTTAATTATTGAAATTTAAATCATATGGCCAAGCATTTAAATTTAAATTTCCACAACACAAGCAAAATTCATCAAATTAAAAGACAAATTGGCTAAAGCATAAGCCATAAAATTCTATCACCTAATTAAAGACATTTAACACACCTTAAGGCTTGGCTTTGAATTTCCGGGATGCCACACGGTTGGCAAGCCCACTTTGGAGTTTCTCAACCCCGGTCGCGCCCCCATCATTTTGATCCAAGCGGATCATTAAACAATTGAGTTTAACTCAGTAATCCTTACTTAGTAAGTTAATGACGCTTAAGAGTTGATTATTTTAGGCTAAGCCAAGATTAGGTGGTTAGTTAGGACGGATTAGTGAATTAGTTGATCGTTAATACATGTTAGGTGGTTAGTTTAGTGCAATTCGCAACTAAAGAGGCTCTAGTATTTATTTAACAAGTCTCGAAATTTTTTCAGGCCTCCCTCGGCTTTTAATTAGGCTTTCTCGCCTAAGTTGCTATTTTTGGCATTTATTAATTAATTTCCATAATTATTTAATTAATTAATTATTTTCCGAAAATTAGACCGGGATAGTCAAGTGATCGGAATTTTATGCTAATTGCAGTGGTGTAATTTGTTTATTTAATTGACTGTTATTTTGTGCTTATTGAGTGTGATTTGCAATTTTGGGGATTTATCCCAAAATTTATTTAATTTCAATAATTAATTAGAAAATTACCGAGTGTTAGTTTGCGTGCCAAAAATGAATTTGTGGACCGTTGAAATTAGTGAGATTTTAAAGTGAGAAAATACTATTTTGATTAAATAGTCGTGATGGTATACTATATCAATCTACGGGCTCTGATATGCCAGCTTTGGGTGAGCAGTATACTGGTATACTATATTTGCCTAAGGGCCATGATATATTAGCTTTGGGTGAGCTATACTATCTATCTTCAGCTTAGGGCGAGTGGTCTAGATCGGATATGACATTATAGATAGTATTGAATGGGTTGACCAAGAAAATGTTGTGATGACATGTAATCGACCGAGTCAATTGATCGATGATTGATCTGTTGTGATGAATTGATTTGTGATGTGACTCGATGAGTTATAAGTTATATTGACTTGCAGGAGGAGACTAAAGCCAAGGTAAGTTCTCTGACTCATGTTTGTGCTTAGGTAGCCCTTAAGGTGTATTTCCTTCCTAATCGGGTCTTGGGGGTTGAACTTGCTGAGACGTCATCTCACCCCGTTGTAGGATAACATTTTAGGTCCTTAGATGGCTGCTCCTCCCGAGCATTTTGGACAACCTAAGCAGATTAGGGAACAGGTAAATTATATTCTGATGTCTAGGGACGCTAGGGGTTGGGAATACGGACTCGTGCAGTCTGTGATTTAAGTTGATGTGGGTCTACCCCACAAGGTGCCCCATCATTACCGATCATGGTACTGTTGAGAGCGGAATGGACATAAAGGACCCCATACCGGAATCTGAGATACCTCGATTTGTGCTGGAGGTTTCTTTTGGAAAAGGCATTGTAGACTCTCCTAGTGGTTTGGTAGTGGACCCAAGTCCGTTGGATCCAGGATCCCCGGCGCATTCAGAGGAGGACTCGACTGCCTAGTGTGCTTGTAGCCCTTTGAAAACCTCCATTGTTTTGAAGACCTTGTTTCATAAACTGGTGTTGTATATGACTTGATGATACATATATAAGTGTGGTTTCTAGTTTGAAAATTTTAATCCTACTTTTTTATCCCATTGAATTGTTGTCTGGGGATTATTTATTTGCTTTTGCGTGCGCAATTTAAAATGAAAAGGTCGGTGATGCATCATAGGACGTTGCTATTTAATCGATCGCAGAAGGATGGGCACGCGCTCGAAGGATCGGGGCTTGACAAATCAGGACATTGAGGTGAACTCTTATGCGATTAAGGATTCGAGCACTAGATATGAGAAGCATGTGACCACTATCTGGGTGGATGAGGGGTTACTTAACCTAGTACCCCATAGGTTTGAGGCTTGGTATGTTTGGTTTAGAGGAGAGTGTAAGGGCCCTCTCTGGGGAGTTGATGGACCATCAAGCGGGGGATCACGGTGCTGGTTGGGGCTCCATGGATAGGAATACCCCCGACGGCAATGTTATTAACCCAAAGGTGGATTCAAATCCAGAGTCAAACCCCTAGCTCAAGACATGGTATTATAACCTAGATGCGTAGTGGATATCTCCCTTTTGAAGTCGACTTGTAGCATAGAGGAGCTAGACCAACCTTAAACCCTTTTTGGAAGTGTGTGTGGCTAAGCTTATTGGATATAATTAAGGTTAACTTGTAATGGTTAACGGATGCATCTATGAAAGTGTTTGTTGATGTGTTTCTATGCTATCCCTGATTTGAATGGTTGGGTGGTTTTCTTTCCACTTGCGCTTGTGTAAATAATCAAATGGATTAGCGATGCCTCCTAGGACCTCGCAATCGAATGACTTAAGTAAAATGATAGCGCGGGTGCCGCACATCTGGAGTGGTTCAGGGCGTGACACCATGTTGGTGTACGTAACTGTCCATGTTCTCCACGGTTTCAGCTGTTAATTAATGTTTCGAGGCACCATTTCAAATCTGACATGTTTCGTGGACGATAAAACCTTTCTTCCCATCTTTCTACCCTCACCCCTTTTTTAATATTTAACCCCACTGAACGTGGCATTGTCCACATGCTTACCCATACGCGAGTACATAGCTCTCCACGTTCTCCCTGATTTATGCTGTTAATTAATGTTTCATGGCACCATTTGAAATATGGCATATCTCAGGGGGAGAAAAGCTTTCTTGTTCCCCACTCTACCCTCACCATCTTCTTTAATTTAACCACATTGAACAAAGGCATTGTCCTCATGCTAACCCACGTGGGAATACGTAGGTGTCCTTGTTCTCCGCAATTTGAGCTGTTACTTTATGTGTCAAGGCAACATTTGAAATCTTTACAGGTCTCGTGGAGGACAAAAACAATCTTCCCCGGATTCTACCCTCACCATTTTCTTCAATTTAAACACACCGAACAAGGCATAGTCCCTACGCTGACCCACATAGGATTTTGTAGTTGTCCAGGTTCTTTGCAATTTAGGCTGTTAATTAATGTTTCGAGGTACCATTTGAAATATTACATGTCTAGTGGTGGAGAAAAGCTTTCTTCCCAACGTTCTACCCTCACCATCTTCTTTAATTTCACCACATCGAACAAGGCATTGTCCCCATTCTGACCCATATGGGTGTACGTATCTGGCCATACCCTACATGATTTGGGCCATTAGTTAATGTTTCGAGGTACCATTTGGAATCCACCATGGCTCATGGAGGCAAAACCTGTCTACCCCAATTTCTACCCTCACTATCATCTTTAATTTATCCACACTGAACAAGGTACTCTCCCCACACTGACCCACGTGCGAGCACTTAGCTGTCCATGTTCTTGGCGAATTGAGCTGTTAATGAATATTTCGAGGCACCGTTTGAAATCTGACATGTCTCGTGGAGGAGAAAACTCATCTTACGCACTTTCTACCCTCGCCATTTTTTTTTTTTCTTAACCACACTGAACTTGACATTGTCCCCTTGCTTACCCATGTGGGAGTACATAGCTCTCCTTGTTCTCCATGATTTAGGCCGTTAGTTAATTTCAAGGTGCGGTTTGAATATGGCATGTTCCGTGGAGGAGAAAAGCTTTCTTCCCCGCGTTCCACGCTCACCATTTTCCTTACTTTAACCACATTGAGCAAGGCATTGTCCCCACAATGGAGACGGAGCTATCCTTGTTCACGGCTCGATTTGGGCTGTCATTTACTGTTTTGAGGCACCTTTCAAGATCCGGCATGTCTCATGAAGCACAAAAGCTGTCTTCCCCACTTTCTACCTTCACCGTGTTCTTTAATTTGATCACACTAAACAAGGCATTTTGCTCATGCTATCCCATGTGGGAGTACGTAGCTGTCCATATTCTCCGCAATTTAGGCTGTTAATTAAGGTTTCCAGACACCATTTGAATTCATGCACGTATCGTAGAGGACAAAATCTATCTTCCTCAGGTTCCACCCTCACCATCTTCTCTCATTTAATCACATTGAAGAAGGCATTGCCTCCGTACTGACCCACGTTGGAGTAGGTAGCTGTCCATGATTAATGTTTCAAGGCACCATTTGACTAGTAGTCTTCTATTTTATCTCTGCAAGAAAGAAGGCACAATTAGGACAAATTGTTAAATTAATGCATATGATTGAAATACATAAGATAAATTGAGTAGATGCAATCCACGTTAAACTCATATGGGACCCACCTGTCTATTGTAAAAATGTACATAAATGCTTATCTGAGTCAAGGATCTCTAGTTAACGAATGCTTCAGAGTACTAATTAAAAAACTTACACTTTTTCAAAGTAGTAATTACTCATAGGACGAGACAGCCAGTGCTTAAAAGTTGCAAAATTTCCTCAATTAGTTGCTTAATGAGTGCTTAAAATGGGCACCTTTTTTTTTTTTTTGGGAATTAACTTAATAGGAACACTTAGCTAACAAAATTCTTGAGTCAAAACAGCCTTTTGTCTCGATTTTTCGAAAGCACCAATATTGTCCTCAACACTTCCGTACAACAATGAAAAATTGGGGATAACATTATCATTTGATAAGTGCTTAACCTCTAATTTATCATTTATTTACTTTTCGGTTACCTCCTTTGTCCTCGTACATAGGACAGTTCCCACCTTATCTTTGTCGTGACCCAACCTCGATGTCCAGGGATCCTCAAGGGACAATGTAAGGTAGCGCCGAGAGGTACTTGATTATGAGAGCACCCTCACGATATATTACTCCAAAAGATGTTATCACGTCATCTATTGGAATCAACTGTTACGCCCCGATCCTCAAGTACGCACCCATCCCTTACCTTGGTCGATAAAATAGCAATGTCCCAGGACGCATCGCCGACCCATTCATTTAATATACGCATGCGGAAGCATATAAAATTCCCAAGCAATAAAACAATGGGTTAGGAAAGTAGGATTTCAAATTTCCACTTTCAAAGCAACCACACTTATATACATTGCCAATCATAGTGCAAATATATACAAGTCAAATTGTTAAGACAGGTTTAAACCACGAGTTTCTAAAAGAGAGTTTGCAAAATGGAATCAACTTCTATCAAAAGAGAATTGCCCTATGACTAGCTAGTCTAATAGGGTCGTCAATTCCTCAGGCTTCCCCTTTCACACTTCGGGCCTCCAGTCCTTCACCAATGCCATCTAAGGACCTGAAAATAGTTATTCAATAACTAGTGAGACAACGTCTCAACAAGTTTTACCCCCTAAGACCCGATTAGTAAACTAATATGCCATACGGGCTGCCTATGCACACACAAGTTAGAGGACTTACCTTGGCCTTAGATTCCACCTGCAAATAAGTACAATTCAATAGGCACCCAAACAATCACAATAGATTGAAAACATCAATCAACTGACCTAGTTAATTACATGTCAAACAGACTATTCAATGTCAATTCAATCAATACTATCCATTCTCCAAGGGCGCGCATGGTAAAATTTCTGAAACAGAAATTGATTTCTGGCCAGAAATCAATTTCTCAATTTCTATTCCCCGGACAAGTTTCTGAGCAAAGAAACTCGTTTGATAACGACTCAAAATTTCTATTTCTGAAACAGAAATCCGTTTGATAACAGAATAAATTTTAATTTCTAGGAATAGAAATTGATTAGATGACAACATAGGAAATCCTCAAATACAAAATAATAGTCAAAATAATATTAAAATAACATAGGAAATCCCCAAATACAAAATAATAGTCGAAATAATACTAATACATTATAAAAGTTGAAAATACAATTTCATGGAATTTCCTATTACATGTGTTTACGTTTCGTATTACGTAATATTTTCTTTCAAAAATAAACGACGTGGCAAAAAAAAAAATCAATTGAAATTCAATTGTAGTGAATATGTCGTTATGTTTTTGCCGAAATTGATTTCACATTAATCAAATAAGTCTAATGATAGCCATGATTATAATAGTCTAATCTCCTAAAAAAGTCATAACTTCAAGTCTAATTCCAATTTCTTTCCAAATTTTGTTAAAAAAATCCTCACCATGTTCAAAAATCGTCACCAATTTTTTTTCAAAATTATCAACACTAGGATTATTTAAAATTTTATTATCAAAATCTGTATTTTCATCAACACTCTTACAAGAACAACAGATTCCTTATTAGATTTCTTTTCCTTATAAAAGAAAAATCGGATGAAACCCTAATGATTTGACCCCTTTTTACCGTCTTAATATGAAGTTTATGAATAAAAAAATAGTTAACTAGATAGAGCCGTTGTCCTGCGTACTACGGAAGAAGTAGGTGAAGAAAGACTCGTTAGATATGAATGTGGCAAGTTGACTATTACCATGCATGAAATCTCTTGCGTGCAACAAATGAAGCCTTGTCCATTCAATTCCCACCATTTGGCCCAATGATTAAGATTTTCAATCAATATTGATTGAAATGATTATATTAAAAAATTATTAAAATATTTTGGACTAAATTAACTATTTCTATTTCTATTTCTATTTCAATATTAGTGATCTAAAATATTTTGGACTAAATTGAAAAGTTGAGAAAAAAAATTTCTATTTCTGTTTCAGAAACTGAGAAGCTAAAATTTTTAGCTTCTGATTTCTCACCCAAAACAATTTCTGAAACAGATTTCTATTCCGGGAACAGAGAAATTAATTTGCGTTACCAAATGGATTGCTCCAAACCCGTTCCCGAAATCGCAGAAATAGAGAAATTGAGAAACAGAAATTTTATCATGCGCACCCCAAATAACCCATTGGGTTACCAAGCCAGTATTTTATATGATTCGCTCTCCAAAATGACATAATAAGTCACCGAGTATAATCATCATAATGTTGATTCTACAAAATGACTTGTTGAGTCACCAAGCCATTACGGCATGTCGTCCATTCTACAAAATGACCTATAGGGTCACCAAGCCGACATTAAATACCTTCCATTCTACAAAATGACCTATAGGGTCATCGAGCCGGTATTGCATACCATCCATTATACAAAATGACATATAGTGTCACCGAGCCAGCATTGTATAACATGACACTTCAAACATACAATCAATTTGTCCTTTTATTCATTTCTGACAAAAGTAAACATGCGTGGGCACACGGTTGGCCTTAGCCAAAATATTATGATTTCCTTTCCACAAATCCCACCCTTATTTGTAGTCCACCAAAACATTTTTGGTGCTGTCAATCGACACCTGGTTATTTTCCAATTAATTATCCAATTTAATTAATTCGGGAAAATAATCTCATAATCACAATTAATTCATTTCGCACAGAATAAAGCTCAATCAAATAAACGGACTATGCCACGATAATCAGCATAAAATTTCGGTCATCGACCATTTCAATCTAATTTTCGAAAATAAATAAATAATAAAATAATTCCGAAAATTAATAAATAATTATGATAAATCCTATTTAGGCCTGCAATGCCTAATTGGAAGCCGAATCGAATCAGGAAAAATTCCGAGATGCATTCAATAAATAGAAGTATGTCTCTATTTGCTAATTACATTAACCAATCACCTAATATGCATCATTAAGTCACTAATCCAACTTATCTAAACTAATCTATCCACCTAATTGCGCTTAATTAAATCTAATCAACTTTTAAGCATCATTAGCAAACTAAGAAAGCATTAGTGAGCAAAACTCACTCGATTAAAAGGGACACCGGATCACTGTGACAGCGGCGCAACGACAGCCAAACTTGGGCTCGCGACGACACCGATGGGCTTGGACCAGGCCTGGAATTGACCCAACAAATCTTAGCTCAATTTGAGATTTACTCTTGCGTTGGACTGGGCTCACTCTTGGGCTTGGGCTTGCTGAATTGGGCTCACTCTTGGGCTTCACGACTGGGCTTGCAGACTGGATCAGGCCGGCTTGTTGCTGCTGAAAGCTGGGCTGAAAACATGTGGAATGGGGCTGCTTCGCATGAGCTGGGCCACGAACAGAAAAACAGAAGCAACTGGTGTCGCAGTGGTCTTCGAGCTGCATCGTTGAAGAAGCTACTTCGTTAACTCAACGTGGCAGCGACTACTTATGGAGAGTAGACGCGGATGAAGGGGCACCGTTTGTTGGCTCACGACCAAGTGGTAGCAACGCAAGGCTGCTCGGTCAACCAAGGAGTTTCGATGGGATTGTTGTTATTGACCGAAGGAGTGCAGGCTATAGACGCGTGAAGAAGCAGGAGTCGATCGGTGGAGAATCGGCAAGGAGGAAGCAGCAGGCGTCTTCGGCTTCGCTGCGGACATAAACGACAAGGGTTTCTGCTGGCTTTGCTGACCAAACCAAGTGTAGACGCGGTCAAGTGGCAACGGTTGAAGGCAACTAAAGAAGAAGACACTTGGGGATTTCTTCGGTGCACTCTTGTGCAGCAGCAAAGCATAAACTGCCTCGGTGGAGGCAATAGCGTGCGACATGAACGGTGGCTTCTCTTGCTGGTTTCTATTCTTCAAGCGGCAAGGATGAGTGAAGAAATGGAGTTGCACAATCGGATGAGGGAGAGGGGAGAGAGAGATAAGGTGGAGGGTCCCTCGGCCCCAATTTTCCACACAAATATCTTTCCAAATCAACCTAGGCCAAGCACATCTCCTTGGCTCACATTGAGCCCCACATGCTCCTTCTTGGACATGCCAAAAGGTCTAAAATGCTAGGGGGAAGGGGGAGCTACAAATTCTTGCATTTCTTCAAACAATTGGACACCAATTCCTCTTTAATTATATCTCATAAGGCCTTAATAAAATCAATTGATACCTCAATGCCTCAATTGCTATTTTTCCTCATCCAATAATCCATCTTGCATCTCAATTTTGCGATCGAAAACCATCTTCGGCATTTTCTAAATAAAAACAATCTTAAGCCGACTTTTCCCGAAAAGTCTCAGTTGTCAAAAAAATCTTCTGAGAGTGAGTCATGGGTCCTAGAATTTATTATGACATGATAGAGGCTTCAATTTCTGAAATCGGACTTGAATTGGCGGTTATATTTCATTTGGCGTGTTTTTAGCATGACTTAGACTATCGAGTAGTTTTTAGAACTTTTTAAGGCAAATAACCCGTGGTCGATTTTTTTCGAGCCACTATGAACGCACTCGACTCAATGGCGACTCTCAATTGTTGTGAAAATCTTGAGGATTCAATTGCAGACACAGGGTACCAAAACGATAGTAATATTAGATTAGTGTCGGTCGACGAGAATTTTCTAATTAAGTGGAGTCACCCACGATTGGCCACACATCTCATTCAAACAGACCTATCTATGATCTCAAATCGACTTTTAACTGTGCCGTAATGGCCTCTAAAGATAAGCATGGTCGAGAAGCCGATTCCTAGTCAAGTTCTCAAGTCTATTTGCTTTAAAGTCCTTAATAGCTTCCCCAGATAGTCTAGTTATCTCGAGAGTGATCAGCTCTGAGAACAGCCTTATAAACATGTCAATGAAATGCCCGATTAATTAAGTAGAAAACGGGGTTGAAAAACTGGGATGTCACATCAACCATTTGAGTTTGCTTGATCACTATCGTGAGCTCTTCCAATCTAGCACCTCGTGTGATAGCATAATTGTCGTGACCTGACTTTGATGCCACGACATGTCTTAATCAATTGTTTGAAGGTCGAAAGCAAATAGGGGGCAAATGTGAGTTTAGGGGTACTTTAGCCATGATAGCCCTCTCAATAGTAAATCCATTAAGATGGCATCACTTTATCTTTTGGCTTCAACTCTTTCAGTAAGCTAAATCGTAGTCGTGAGCTTTTCCAAAGCTCATATCCCGCACGACAGACTCATTTTTTAAGCTATTTTAGACAACCTAGAAATATCTAGGACTTTAAGCTTTTCCCACATGACAGACTCATTTTTTAAGCTGTTTTAGACGACCTAGAAATATCTAGGAGTCACCACTAGCCTCATTTTTTTGGGTAGCTAGAGAGCTCAGTCGAGGGTTGGGAGTGATTCCTTGATTTCTACGCAACCAGAGATCTAAGGCTTGATGATTTGGGTTATGCTAATGTATCCATCATCATCCTTTCATTACCTAATAGTCAAAGTTATGTGCCCATGATTTTTTCTTTCAACGTTTTTGTACATTTTATAACAAAAAGAGTGATTGAGCATGGATGATTCATTCATGTCATTATACTCGAATGTACATGAAAGTAAAGCACATAAGTCATTGAAATGATGGTGCGGGAAAGTAAACAATCAAAAACAGTTTAAGGAAAGCAAGTAAGTGTAAATAAGTCTAAAAGACAAGAAATGAACGACCCGCAACTCGTCAAGTATTTATACAACACATATGAAAAACCCAAGGCATATATAGGAGAATGAATGAATATTATCAAAGATAGAGTCGGATTGGATATTGACCATTCACCATCTTTACGTCTTCGGGATCACCACCTCCAAGGATTATCTTTGGAACCTATCTAGTTCTAGTCGAGTGCTAAAACTAGTGCGGAAATGATACTAACAAATAATTCATGGCAATTGAACAATCATGATATTTCACATTAATACATCCAAGAAAATCAAAGAAAGCAATCAAGCAGCCACAAATGGCCTCGGGGTCGGCCTTTAAAGTTCATACAATGACCTTCTTAGAATAGTTACCCCAATTCATTTTTTAATGGCTTATGATTATTCGACATCATTTGTGTTCACAAATAGTGACTAAAGTCATGGAGTCCCTAAATCAAGTTCTAGGTGATATGCCAAGGTAACCCCGTTATCATGCATTGCACCTAAGTCATCCATCGAACAATCACAAGCAAAGCATATAAAATGATACACATTCAAGCTATATGACCTTGGTTCTCAATCAATCAAAGAAATGATTGAGTCGATGAAGAACCACTTATTCAAACACACGCTCTATTGAATATGTTCATGCTGAAAGGGCTAGTATGAATTGTGGCATCCTAAAATCTCATGACAATCTCTGGAGTACCATGAACCATGATTAGGTAATGGAAGTGCCATTGGATTTTGCATTAGCCATTGAATCAATGAATTTCAATTAACTTAAGGCCGAGCATTGTAATGGACAATTGTTTGGATGGAGATGTGTCTACAAGTGAACTGAGGATTTTATTAAGGTGCAAATTGATATAGAAATCTTACTCTTGGTGGTGCACTTTATAGGTAGAATTTTATTGATTTAAATTACAAAGTTTTGTGGGCTTATAAGTTGAAATTAGGTGTTTATTTAAATGAGGATTAAATGGAATAGGAATAGGAGAGGATGTGCTGATTTTTAGGCCCGAAGACCATCCAACTAGCCCATGCAGCCCTCCTATTCGATCGGCCCATGAAGGCCCAAGGCCAGCCCAGCATTGAAGCCCATCAACCCTTGCATGTGAGTTGCCAAGTGGCAAGGAGGTTGAGCCAAGTGTCGCTGCCCCCGTTGGCTCCTTTGGGCAGCTGCATGCAATCAAATGATTGCTAATGATTGAAGGGAAGAAATTAGGGGGAAATAGGGGGCGGATTAGGCGAGGAAAGGGAGAGAAAGAGAGAGTGTCATCCAAGAGAGAGAGAAGAGAAAGAGAGAAAGGAAAGGAAAGGAAGAAAGGAAGAGAGAAAGGAGAGGCCGTGCGTGCGAGAGGAAGGAGGAGGATCGTCCGCCTAGCTCGCCGCCGTTCGTTCGCCGCTTTGCCCGCCATCTTTGTTGCTGTTCATGCTTAAGTTTGAGGCAAGTAGAGTCCTAAAACCTAACCTTTGCATTGCTGTGATGTGTGTGTAGAAGATGGTGAATTTTGGTTGTGGTAGACGTGATGAAAGGTCGAAGTTATGGGGAGAAATTCGTTGGCCTAGCATGCTGTTTCTGGAAAAACTAGTCCCACCATTCATGAGTTTGTGTGCTGCATGCGACTTTTTAGTTGGAATATTGTTTTGATTTCTTCATAAAAGTTGTAGAGAAAATTTTGAAGAACAACATACTAAAATTTGAGGCAAAATGAACAAGTAATGATTAGTGAAATGATTTTTCCTTGGAGAAATTAGATCTGGAATTCGTTGTATTGACCTTTAGAGATTTCGTGGTCTGTAAAGTAACTTTCTTATAAAAATATCACTTTGATCTCTTAATTAAAGTTGTAATGTACCTTTTTAGGCAGAACATATCAAAAATTTAGAGGAAATGAACAAAAATAGGTCGGTGAAATCGTTGTTCTTTGAAGAAACTGGGTCTGGGAACAATGCTACCTCGACCTAGTATGATTTCGTGATTTTTATAAAATCATACATTTAAAATTTAATCATGTGTCATTAATGAAAGTTGTAGTTAATATTCTAAGGAATAACATACTGAAAATGTAGAAGAAATGAACATATTTAGGTCGGTGAAATGAGTTTCTTTTGAAAGATGATAATCTGGGAAAAGATGACACCGAGAACATGGGGAATTAATCATCTATATATATTAATATAGAACGATTTAGGTTTCAATTTCTTAATGAGATATTAACCTTTAGAACTTTTCTATAATATGTCAAAATTTGATAATTTTTGGAGTTCATTTGTGTATTTAATTTAAATTATTCCCGAAACTGTGCAAGCTGAAATATTGAAGTGTTGAAAACTGTGATGCATGGACCGTGCTGTTTTGTGTGAGGTTCTTTTGGTATGGAGTTATTCATGAGATATCTGCCTTTGGGTTTCCTCTATAATTTTTCAAGTTTTCAGAATTTATTAATACCATTTACTAATTTTGTGGAGTTTTAATTAGAGGAATGCATTCTGATTTATCCGAAACATTGATGTATTTTGAAAAATAAATGAATTTATCCATGTGATGTAATACCTTGAGTGGTTGATCTTGCAGCATATGTAATGACATATGGCATGTTATATGGCATGAAAAGTTGGTTGAGACCCTTGATATTATTGCATCAAAAGCCATGTTGAAGTTGAGATACATGTGTGAATATAAATTGAGAAAATAACGAGACCGTTGGAGGTGTGAGCCGACGATGCCCTGGGAGTGTCGGGATGCCCAAAGTGTGTGTACCGGATGCCCTGGGAGTGTCGGGATGCCCAGAGGTGTGTGCCGGAAGCCTCGGAGGTGTGTGCCGGGGGGATACCACGTGATGCTAGTTGGGGTACGAGATGCCCGAAGTGTGTGTGCCAGATGCCCAGAGGTGTGTGCCGGAGGTTTCTCGTGATGCCAGGTTGGATGCGAGCGATAAATTGTGGGATGCAAACACTGGTCTCTGGAAAAATAAAAATTGAGATTGTATCGTGCGCATGGATATGCGTGAATGCTTGATGATAAGTGCATGATGGTATATGCATATATGGCATGGTGATATATGCATGAATGCTTGATGATAAGTGCATGATGGTATATGCACATATGGCATGGTGATATGTCCATGAATGCTTGATGAGAAGTGCGTGGTGGTATATGCACATATGCATGGTGATATATGCATGGCTGCAAGGTAAGGTATGCTTGAATGCATGAATGATATGTATTTTATTCTTGATTTTTTTGTTTGACGCATTGAGTAGTTTGGTGGATCTTTACTGCTGAGTGGTTGTACTCACTCCTTTTGGGGATTAACATTTCAAATTAGAAGGATGCCTTTGCTGCCAGTTGCACGCGGTACTTACTATGGCATACCTATTGATGTTGATGTGGAGTGTACCGAACACATCTGTGTCGGTGCCCTTGGTTTAGTGTTTGTTCGAGTCCGTGCCCTGGTGATGTACGATGTGGGTCGAGCTAATGGCTTGGTTATCCAAGAGTTTTTATCTGTCCATGTTCGACATGTTGGAGTGAGGTTAGGGATGTTACCGCCGCCGCCGCCCGATGCACCGGATTAGGTGTGATGAGGCGTATAGCTATTGGGAGCTGACACTTTTTGGAGATAGCTGACACTTGTTGATGGAGGGTTGTACATGTTCGACTTAGAGTCGAGTCCTTTTTGGGTGGTAGCTAAGTATAGTTAAAAGTCTTGGCCTTTTTGTTGTATCGACCTTGATGTCCATCATGAAAATATAAATAAGAGTGAATCGGCTTTATCTTTTCTTATGGTGTGTAGTTGGTGTGCATTGCATTATGGTTATTGGAGTAAGGGATGGTGAGACTTGTTTATGCTTTTGCTAATAAGCTACGCTAGGACCGCTTTAAAAAACAAAAAATCTCTAGTCAAAGGGTATCGATCTGTGAAGTTATATGAGATCGAGTAATTAACAGAGATCACCTGTGGCGACCTCAAGCAAATCAGGGGTGCCACATGAACACCTAGAGGGGGTGAATAGGAGTTAAAAGAAATTTATGTGGAAAAGTTTATGAAATCTTTTTCTTTCAAAATAGAATCTAAAAAGCAATAGACTAGTGCAAGTTTAGCAATTCAATAAATTTACGAATAAATAAATGAGTTTAGGGAAGGGAAGGAGAAAACAGAATTTATAGTGGTTCAGCTTAGGTCAAGCCTACATCCACTCTCCCGCGTTGACAGCCTACTGGCTGGATTCTACTATGAATTAAAAGAGATTTTACAGTCTCACGATCTCAACTTCACAGTGTAGAGACTCTACTACACCCTTCCGAAGTCTCACAAAAGTTTACTCTCTCTTTTGAGTACAAATTGAGCTCAGCAAATGAAATAGTAAGGAACTAGGAATCTTTAGACTTTGAAATTTTTCTTTCACACTCTATCTTGAACAACTAGCGAGTCCACCTTAAATACTCCTTCAAGCCAAAACGACCATTGGCACTTTCCAAAGGAATTCTTCCATTCTACCTATTGGATAAAATCAATTAAAGAGATCTTGAGTCGTTTGATGATCAAGATGAAAGTCTGTCAATCCTATTCGCTCATACAATTAGGATCTTGGTTTTCATAAGTAGAACTTTCCAAGTTTACTCACCATTCAAAAGATTTTATTATTGGAATTGATTCCAATAAGGATAATCAATCATAGAGGTGTTGTATCCATCTAGAAAGCCTTCCATAAACTATACGAATTGAACTCTCGAAGAAATAAAGATAATCTTGCATATGAATAAGTCTTTATCCTTTAGTGGCGTTCAGTCCGGAATATGTTAGCATGAGCAGACTTTGATCCTAAAGTCTGCCGGTCTTTAGACTTCATCAATAAAGTCTTTGAGTTTTCAGACTAGACTTTGGAAATGTTTCGTCAACTTCAAAATAATAAAGAGTTTTCTCCAACAACCTCCCCCTTTTTTATGGTGACAAAACTTTCCCGCAGATTTAAGAACTCATGACCTGCAAAACAACATTCTAGGCAATACATGATATCTCATAAAAATAAATTGATTGGGGCCTGGATAGCATCGATTCTGCAACCACAAAAAACATATTAGTCTTAAAAGGATAAAACAAATAACTATCCAACCACAATCATTATCACCAAAGTGAGATGCTGCAAGCGTCAAGCGTTAAAAAAGTTCAACAAACCAAAAGTCAAAATAAGGTCAAAGGTCAAACAAAATAATAAAATAAAAGTTAAAGTTTAAAAGATAAATCTGCGCACATTCTCCCCCTTTTTGTCAACAGCAAAAAGTGGAGAACAATAAAAAGAAATCGGGGCTGCTTAGGGATGCGAACAAACTAGAAATCCCCTATGGAGTATATTGTTTCCTCTAGCTTCATCACGGTCTCTTTCAGCTTCTCAATGTCTTCACCCTTTGCAGTCTATGGCACTTGAAGGTAAGGTCCTGCACCTGTTGGTGAAGAGATTCTGGAGTAGACGTTAAAGCTGTTTTGAGGTTCTTGATCTCAAACTCCAATTCATATTGCTGAGCCTTTCAACCAAAAGGGCATCCAACAGCCTTTTAAAGTCTATTGTTGGTTCTATTGAAACACTAGGTTCAGCCAAATCAATTTCGGGAGTATTGAGGTCCGAGGGAACGTTAGCACGTTGGTCATTAGGACTTTGAGAGGATGCCTCAACATCAACTTTGGGGATTTGAGAGGCACACACATCCTCTGAATCTACTAGAGTCTTGCTAATATCATCATTTGTAAAAATAGGAGTAGAAGTACCTATCTTTTCATGAGCTCCCCATGTTTCTGTGGCTACAGGTGGAGAGGCAAAACTTGCTTCTTGCTCCTTTTCGGTTTCGACTTCCAAGTGATGTTCATCATCTTTTCCATCTCCGTAGTCCCACTCCTAGTTTTCTCGGAATCCTCTGTCAAGGATATCGCAAGAGTTGACTCAAAGGAGTCATCTCTGCCCTGTTCTCCTCTTCCTTCTCTTTCTTCTCTTTTTTCTCTCTTCTCTTCTCTTTCTTCTCTTCTCTGTTTCTTCTCTTCTCTCCTCTATTTCTCCTCGTTCTCTTCCTTCTTGCTCTTGTGGCTGCTCAAAACTAACAAAACTCCAAAGATTTTTCAAGGTAAAAGCTGAAAGAGTGAGCTCATCCTCTTCATCTTCATCCTAAAGAATAAGGGCACTTCTCTTCCTTGTTGATTCGATCACAAGCTCCTTGCCTTTTGTGGCATCCTAGAATTTCATAAAAAGCCCTAAATATGTCATGAACCATGGATAGGCGATGGAAATACCGTTATTGTATTTTTGTAGACTTTTGATCCATGATTCAAATGTGATTTATGACCAAGTTTTTAATGGATAAATTTTTGGAAAGAAAGTTCTATCTTTGGCCATATGTATTATAAATTGGAACTTGTGGATTTATGATTTGCAAGTGTATAGACATTTAATTTGCAATTTAGTACTTTGATTTAATTAGCTTTTAAAAGGGTTAATTTAGGTTATTTAAGCTTGGGTCTTAGGCCCAAGAGTGTTGGGCCTAGGATGGGCCGAAATGGCCGGCCCATAGAGTCCATGAGGGGCCATCGACCGCACGAAGAGGGGAGGGGAAGAGACCGGTTTTGCATGCTTACCCCACTTGTCCCATGGAGATGGCCAAGTGTCCTCCATGCAAAGATGTGATGATAGCTAATGATGATGGGAAGAAATTAGGAGAAATGATGGCCGGCTTAAGCGAGAAAGAGAGGGAGAGAGAAGGGTTCGTTTGAGAGAGAAAGAGAAGAGAGAAAGAGAAGAAAGAAAGGAAGAAAAGAAGAAGGAAGGAGGAAGAGCCGTGCGTCCGCCGTCCATCGCCGCCGTGTTCCGTCGCTGTTGTGCTCACTGTTTGCTTGGTTTAGAGGCAAGTGGGATCCTTGATCTACTCTTCCATGTTGTGCCTAGAGTGTGTGAGTGAGTGGTGATAAATTTCGGATTGTTTAAGGTGTGAAAAACCGAAGTTTTAAGTGCGGTGGTTCTAGACCAGTAAAATATTCTTGACAAACAGCTCGACCTTGGATGTTCTAGTGGCTTGTATATGATGTTCGAGTTGGATTTTTAGCTTTGACTTCTGAATGAAAGTTGTTAAGGACTTCTTGTAGTATAACATATTCAAATTTGGGACAAAAAAAAACAAGTATAAGTGGGTGAAAGCTTTATTCTTTGGAAAGACTGGATCTGGAGATTTCGGTAACTACCTTTGATGAATGCATGGACTGTAAGGCTATCTTTTCGTTGAAATTTCACTTCAATCTTGTAAAAAAAGATGTAAAGGACTTCCTGATGTTAAACATATCAAAAATTTAGAGAAAATAAACAAGAATAGGTAGGTGAAATCGTGGTCTTTCGGAGACGGTTAGATCTGGAAATTCCGGTACTAGGAACAGAAGTTTCAACCGCCTATATTTCATTACCTAGGACGAATCTGACTTCAATGTCTGCATGAAGTACGTACCTTATGGTCTTGGCTATCACATAGTTTAATTTCATAATTTTTTAAGGTCATTTGTGTATTTAATCGAAAATGTTTCTAAAACTGTGTAATCTGATGTGTTCTGACTTGGTAATGTTGCAATGCGTGGTCTATACCGTTTTGTAAGAGATTCTTTTGGGAAAGTGTTCTGCATGAAATATCTATGTTTATGTCTCACCTACAACATATTCAAATTTCATAATTTGTGAAGTTTATTTGCCTATTTAACCAAAAATGTTTCAAAAACTGTGTAAGTGGAATGGACAGAATTAATAGTGTTGTAATGCGTGTTCTGTATTGAGCTATACGTGAACCTTTTGGTGTAGTGTTCTTCATGAAGTATCTGCCTTTATGTCTTGAATATCACATGTTCGAATTTCATAATTTTTTAAGGTCTTTTGGGTATTTAATAAAAATGTTTTCTAAAACTGTGCAAGCTGGATTGTGAGAAATCGATCTTGTTACCATTACATCATGTGCCACAATTGATATTGAGACACATATGTGGATATGAATTATGATAAATGAGGATACGGTCGGAGGTGTGAGCCGACGATGCCCCGGAGTGTCGGGATGCCTGGAGGTGGGTGCCGGATGCCCGGAGTGTGTGTGCATGTCCTCGGGAGTTTCGGGATGCCCGGAGGTATGTGCCGGATGCCCGGAGGTGTGTGCTAGAGGTTCCTCGTGACGCCAGGTTGGGTGTGAGCGATAAAATGTGGGATGCAAATTATTGGTCTTGGGAAAGAAAAATGTGGTGACCCAATTGAAAGATAAAAGTTGAAATTGAATCATGCATGGTATGGTGATATGTATGCATGGCTGTATGATATAATATGGTTAAGTGCATGGTGGTATGTGCACATAAGGTATAGATATGCATGAATGCTTGATGATGAGTGCATGCCTGTATATGCACCTATGGCATGATGGTATATGCATGAATGATATGTACTCTACTATGATGTTATGATTGTTCTGTTTGATGCATTGAATAGTTTAATAGATCTTTTCCTGCTGAGTGGTTGTACTCACCCCATTTGGGGACCAACATTTCAGATTAGACAGATGTCTCTCGCTCCGATCATGCGGGGTACCTTTTACGGCCTTCCATCTGACCACCACTAATGTGGTGGTCGATTGCATGGAGCTTGATAGTGTCACCATCCCTAGTCTAACGTTCGTACGGGTTCGGGTGCTGGTTATGTATGATGTGGGCTTGGCTGGGGGCCCAGTCGTTCAGGAGTTCTTGTCTATCTAAATCGGCCGTGATGGAGTGATGCAGGGGATGTTGCCGCCACCACCGCCCGATGCACCTAGATGGGTGTGACGGCCTGCGTGAGGAGAGGGAGCTGATCTTTTTTGGATAGACGACACTTGTAGATGGAGGGTTGTACATGATCGATATAGGGGGTCGAGATCTCTTTTTGAGCTATAGCCAGGGTTAGCTAAAAGTCTTGGCTTTTTGGTTGTACCGACCCAAGATGTCCATCCTAAAGATGTAAATAAAAGTGGCTTAGCTTATGTTTTCCTTCGATATGTAGTAAGTGTGCATTGTTCCATCATTAAGAGAGTAGAGGAATGGTGAGACTCGTCTTTAACTTCGCTATGAGCTGCGCTAATCTCTTTTTTTTTTTTTTAAATGTCTATGAACCACGGTGCTTCCGCTAAGAGATGTAATTGGTATTCACAAGGAGGAGCGATAGGTAGCTGTGGCGACCTTAGTGCAGTTATTTGGGGGTGCCACAGCCTTTCTTTTCTCTATAGTAGAGTCTTGTTTTGTTTTGCTTGGGGACTTCTCCTTAAAGCATTCAAATGCCTTGTTCAATTCATTCGGTCTCATTTTTGACACCATCTTCAATCCTATCACCATAGGAGTAATGGTTTGAACACATAGAGATACATGAAGCTGCATGTGAAAGTGTCGAAACAACTTGCTGACTAGCATTGAGTAAGGAAGTTGTCCCCTATCCTTCACCACAGTCCTATACATGTGCATGAGGATTGTGGGGGCAAGTGAGAACTTCATCCGATTACTGATAGCGAACATCATTTTTGCTTCTAAGCGAGAAACATCAATCTTGGAGGTTGATTTGGGTCAGATGTTGATCACGATCTTGTGTAGCAAGATGTTCGAGGCAGTCATTCTTTGATAGATAATGCTACCCTCAGGAGATTTGTCTATCACAAGAAAAATTATAGCATGACCAACAATCACGTTAATTGGTCGGAAACTCACTCTTTCCACACCAATAACGTCCACTAGAGCATCTACATCAACCACAAACTCTCTGTCCTTCATGGTAAAACAAAATCTATTCACGTTAAGAAATGACAAATTTGAATAGAAATAAGTAGCCAATTCGGCGTGAGCGACGTCGGTCTCCAAACAAAATCTTTCAAGTTAAAGGAGAGTAAATTTCTCCCTTAGATTCACCTGCAAAGAGTCCAAGAACTAGAAATCCACAATTCGAGGGTTTATCACCCCTCTCTTCAGCAGTTTGGAGTAGGTCCTTTGATGTTCTTTGGAACAAAACAAATTTGCTCCATCACCACGTACTTCTGCAGCAATGCCCATCCTAGGCTGAAAGTTCACATACAACCTTTCATCGTCATCCTTAATCTTAGGTTGATTATAGGAGCTAAAGCGTGGATCAACTAGAAAGTCAACAAACATCCTATCCTCCGTTCCTTCAGCGCAATGCCTAGCCTTTCCATTGATCTCAAGAATAGAGTCTCATTCCGGCTTTCAAAAACTCATCTATGAAGGTCATCGCCGTACCACCCTTCTTCAACCGATTGTAAAGCTTAAAGAGAGATTCGGGTTTAAGTGTTCTTACGGGTTCAACATCTTCCACGATCTCTTCTTCCTCGTGATGGCGCGGAGGAGGTTGAGGTACATGCGGTTAAGAGTGCTATTGCTATTGCTATTGTGAATCTTCCTCTTCGGTTAAGTCAAAATGGGTAGGACCCTCAGACATACCTTGTGGTCCCTTGTTTGTAATCCAAGACAATTTCCTTTGGAACGACATCTTTGCAATTGTGGAGGATTTCTTGAGCAAGTTTGGGTGAAAAAGATGAAAAATTTTGTAGATCAAAGCTTGAGAGTAGAAGTGAGAGAGTAGAAAATTGTACTCTAGGGTTTGTGAAAACGTAAATGAAGACGAAAGGACTTGATGGTACAAAAGAGATAAAACATGGTAAACGAACCGTCACACTGAAAAAGCTGCCATTTTCGAAAAATGAGAATTTCAAAAATTAAAAATTCGAAAAGATAATTTCTAAAAATAAAATAGATAAACTCAACATACCTTTTCGAAATTTTCATACTAAATTTAAATTACATGTATTAAAGAGATATTAACTTACTGAAGTAATTTATGGACATTCTCGAGTCTGAACATCTTCAAACTTTAGTTGATAAAAGAGATAATATTTAGTCTGGTGCGAATAGACTCAAGTAGACTTTTCTCAAGTGGCTTTGTAAAAATGTCCACTAGCTAATTCTTCGAGTCAATGAATTGAATCATAATTTCTCCATTTTGAACATGATCTCTTATGAAATGATGTCGAATTTCAATATGCTTTGCCCTTGAGATTAATAGCACTGGTGTTGTCACATTTGATCTCGGTGCATGATTCTTAAATTCCAAAGTCTCTTAGCTATCGTCTTATCCACAAAATTTGAGAACAACAGCTCCTAAAAGCCACATACTCTACTTCTGCTGTTGATACTTCTGCTGTTGATAAAGCTACAGTACTTTGTTTTCTTAAAAACCATGACACCATCTTGTTGCCAAATAGTTGACAAGTGCCAGAAGTACTCTTTCTGCGTCTGAATATCCAAAGAGAGTAAAGTCACCTTCTTTGGGATACTACAGACCTAGCCTTGGAGTAGTTGCAATGTATTTGATGATGCGTTTTGCAGCATTTAAATTAGATTATTTATGATCTGATTGGAATCTAGCACAAATGCAAACACTAAACAAAATGTCGGGTCTAAATACAATAAGATAAAGAAGTGAACCGATAATACTTCTGTAAAGCTTCTGGTCAACTTTCTTTCCTCTTTCATCTTTGTCCAACTTCGAAGAACTTGACATAGGTGTCTCTGTTTTTTTTTTGCAATTCTCCAATCCAAATTTCATGATGAGAGCATATTTTTCTTGATGTATAAAGATGCCTTTCTTTGATTGTTTAACTTGTAATCCAAGAAAGAAGGTTAACTCTCCCATCATACTCACGTCGATACATCCTGCATACATCTAGAGAATTTCTTGCATAGCTTTTCATTAGGAGATTCAAAAATAATATCATCAACATAAATTTGAACCAATAGAAAATCTTTACCTTCCCTTTTTATGAATAACATAGTATCTACCTTTCCTTTTTCAAAACCATTTTTAATTAAAAATTTGCTTAACCTTTCGTACTAGGATCGAGGTGCTTGCTTTAATCAATACAAGGCCTTGTTTAATCTGTAGATTGAGTCTGGCTTTCTAGGATCTTTAAAACTAGGTGGTTGTTCCATTTAGAAACGCACTTTTGACGTCCATTTGGAATAAACTAAAATTCTTATAGCAAGCAAAAACAAATAATAATCTAATTGCTTTTAACTTTGCTAATGGTGCATAGGTCTCGTCATAGTCTATATCTTCTTCTTACGTATATCCTTCGGCTACGAGTCTTGCTTTGTTCCTAATGACTTTTCCTTCTCATCCACCTTGTTCTTGAAAACCCATTTAGTTCCAATAATAGATTTACCTTTAGATTTAGGAATTAACTTCCAAACATCGTTGATGCTGAAACAGAGCTTCTTCTATGCTTTTGGGTTCAATTTCAAAAACGAGTGCTAAAGCACTAGACTCTTCTCGCCTTTTGGATCTAGTGCGAATTCATTCATCAATATCACCAATGATGAGCTCTTTGGGATAACTTGACCTATGCTTCCAATTGCTGGTTGGTTTGCAAGTCTGATGATCTTCAATTGAATCTTCAAGTTCTATTTAATTCCGATCATCAAAAGTCTGAACTGCTTTGGGGGAATTAGACTTTATAGAGTCTGGAGCAGATTTAGATTATTCAAGTTTAATTTGATCCTCTTGGTTCTTCAAAAAGTCTTGAAACTTAACGTTCATTAACTATTCTACTGATTGAGTCTTCTTGTTAAAGACTATGTATGCTTTGCTTGAGGTTGAGAAGCCAAGGAAAATTCCTTTGTATGACTTTTATTCAAATTGTTCGTTTGACCATTTGCATTTTTCAAAATGAAACATTTACAACCAAACACATGAAAGTAAGAGACAATTGGTTTATTCTCTTTGTATACCTCATAAGGAGTTTTCTCTAGAATAGGCCTCAAGAACACTCTGTTAATAATATAGCAAGCTGTAAAAACTGCTTTAACCCAAAATCGAGAGGGAATTTTACTCTCAATTAAGAGGGTTCTTGCCACTTACTGCAAGGATCTTTTCTTTCTTTCCACAACCCTATTTTGCTCCGGAGTGTATGGAGAAGATAAACATGTTGGAAACCAGATTCATCACAGAATTTTGCAAAGTCTTAATTCTCAAACTCACCACCATGGTCTGTTCGTATGCTCAAAATAGCATAACCTTTCTCTTTCTGAACTTTCTTAGCGAACTTTGAGAAGTGAGAGAATGCTTCAGACTTATTTGCCAAAAAGTAAACCCAAGTAAAACGGAAGTAATCATCCACGATTACTAGGCAGTATTTCTTTCCATCAATACTTTGAATTCTGGTTGGTCCAAAAAGGTCTGTATACATAAGCTGTAAAGCTCGATTGGTTGAGATTTGATTCATAGGTTTAAAAGAGCTTATAACCTGTTTTCCCAAAACACATGGGGTGCATAAATCTTGGCAATCTGCTTCGTGTTAACATGACCAAGCTTTCGATGCCAAAGATTTGCTTCATCTTGAATGGATATAAGACACTGAGAAATTTCAAGATTTACATCTAGAAGATAAATCTTCTCATGCTTTCATCTAGTGAAAGATTGAGAGAGATCTTTACTCATTCCCGAGCAAATGCCCTCTTGGAAATTAATTTTGAATCCTGTGTCACAAAGTTGACTTATGCTGAGAAGATTATAGTTCAGACTTTCCACCAAAGAAACATTGTTGATAGTCAAGCTTCCAATCTTCATGGTTCCACATCCAACGATTCTTCCTTTGTTGTTTCCACCAAACGACACTTTTCTATCATTTATTTGAACAAGTTTTATAAAACAACTAGAGTCTCAAGTCACGTGCCTCAAACAACCACTATCCAAATACCATTTGATCTTTCTCTTGATAGTGACCTGTAATTAAACAAAGAACTCAAGCTTTCTTTGGTACCCATATCTTCTTGGATCTAGGGGAGTTAGTATTAAATACTGTCTTTACCAAATCCCTCTTAATAGGTCTACAAACCTTGGGACATTCCTTCTCGAAATGTTCGAAGCTATTATACTTTGAACATTTGAGAGCACTCCTACCAATAGGTTTTAAAAAACCTTTTGAAAGTGATTTTTATAAATAACCCTTGTAGGTCTTTGTTTGATCCTTTCTTTGACTTTGGGAAAATTAATTAAAAGAACAGTTTCTAAAGTCATTCCTAAATCAACTTGTTAAAGTAAGGTCTTTGTACATAAAAGATTTTCTCCAACTTCTCGGATCCTATTGAAAATCTTTTTGTGATGTTTGAAATGTCTTCTTTCAAATATGCATTCTCTTTTGTAAGAGAATCAGAATTTTCTTTCCAATGAGCTTCTCGTTGCTTGAGTTTGGAATTTTCCCCTTTTAGTTCGGAAATTCTTGTAAGAGAGGCTTTGAGGCTTAGACAAAGTTCATTTATATACTTCAAGACTTTCCCAAAAATTTTAGATTGCTTACCTCAATGTCCTTGTTTGAGTCTGAATCTGAGTTTGTTTCGGAGTTTGAATTTGATTTAGAATTTGCCATTAGACAGATATTGGCATATTCTTCATCACTTTCCTTGCGTTTTGTATCACTCCATGTCTATGCTTTTAGAGCCTTTTTATATTTTTCAGTTCTTCCTTTCTTTTTCTTTCACAGAGGATAGTTCGATCTAATATGTCCTTTTTTTCTACATTCAAAGCATATCACATCTTAGCTAGTTTCATTGTCCTCAGCTAATCTTTTTGGAACTTTTGCGTGCTCTACTTTTTCCATTTGAATTTTCTTCCCTTCTTGTTCAATTTTTTGAACTTTTTAATCATGAGTACTAGCTCTTCATCATCCAAATCATCTTCAAAATCTGTATCACTAAGAATCATCGTTAGATTTCAAAGAATTGACTTCTTACCTTTAGGATCTTCATCCTCATTGATTTGCTCAACTTCATATGATTGAAGTGTGCCTACTAGTTCATCTACTGAAAGAGGCATAATCCTTTGGGTTTCTCTAATCGATGTCTTCACGTGATTCCAATCTTTAGATAGTTCACACAATAGTTCATTGACCTTCATTGGTTTTGAGATTGGCTATTCTTGATATGCCAAGCCATTTACAATTTATGTGAAGTAATTGAACATATTGGTGATGGATTCATCAAGCTTCATCTTGAAGGCTTCATATTGTCCGAGTAGAATATTGATCTTTGTTTTGTTTACTCGATCAGTTCCTTCGTAGGTAACGTGCAACATGTCCCAAACTGCTTTCGCTGTTTCACAAGAAGAAATTTGGCTATACTCAATATGAGATAAAGCACAGTATAAGGAGTAGATGGATTTAGCATTAAGAGCTTGTCTCTTGGTTAATTCTGCCTGTGGTAATTAGCCAACATTTACAACTTCCTTTCCTCTCTCTAAGGATGATGTAGCTTTGGGAATGACCCTATTTTCCACAACATCCCATTCCAAGGGATCTTTCGATCTCAGGAATGCTTTCATCTTATTTTTCCACACGTTGTATTCCTTTCCATCAAAGTATGGAGGTTTGGTGTTGCTTTGGCCTTCCACCAAACTTGGAGCCAAAATACTAGCCCATGGATCTTTAGCTTAAGAAGTAATAAACACTTCAAAAATAAGCACACAGGCTTTGATACCAATTGATAGGGCTAATATGAACACCTAAAGGGGGGTGAATAGGTGTTAAATGAAATTTATGTGGAAATGTTTATGAAATCTTTTTCTTTTGAAATAGAATCTAAAGAGCAATGGACTAGTGTGAGTTTAGCAATTTAATAAATTTATGAATAAAATAAAGGAGTTTAGGGAAGAAAATGAGAACACAAAAAATTATAGTGGTTCAGCTTAGATCAAGCCTACGTCCACTCTCCAGTGCTGACAGCCTACTAGCTAGATTCCACTATGAATCAAAAGAGATTTTACAGTCTCCCATCTCAACTTCACAGTGTAGAGACTCTACTACACTCTTCCAGAGTCTCACAAAAGTTTACTCTCTCTTTTGGGTACAAATTGAGTTCAACAAATGAAATAGCAAGGAACTAGGAAGCTTTAGACTCTGAAATTTTTCTTTCAAGCTCTATCTCGAACAACTAGCGAGTCCACTTTAAATACTCCTTCAAGCCAAAATGACCGTTGGCACTTTCCAAAGGAATTCTTCGAATCTACCCATTGGAAAAAATCAATTAAGGAGATTTTGAGTCATTTGATGATCGAGATGAAAGTCCGTCAATCCTGTTTGCCCATAAAATAAGGATCTTGGTTTCCATAAGTATAACTTTCCAATTTTACTCGCCATTCAAAATATTCGATTATCGGAATTGATTCCAATAAGGATAATCAATCATATAGGTGCTGTATCCATCCAAAAGCTTTCCATAAACTATATGAACTGAACTCTCAAAGAAATAAAGATAATCTTGCATCTAAATAAGTTTTTATCCTTCAAGGACGTTCAGTCTGAAAACTGTCAATGTGAGTAGACTTTAATCCTAAAGCTATGAAGTTGTGTTCCCATTTTGCAAACAAATGGGAACACAACTTCATCAAATCATGGAACATATCTAGCCATGAAGGCGAGCTTGGGCACATCTTGCGCACAACTAATCAAGCATCATAGATGTAACATCCTCAACTCCAAGCCCTTTTCAAGGTAAAAGATAAGTCTGAACTCAGTTTCACTAGTTAAGCCCAGTTGCGTTCAACTTTATCCGATCATGGCTTAAGCACAAACCTTGGGCCAAATAAGGTAATTGATCGTGGTTAGACTTGATTGACTCGTGCCCAATGAGATGGCCTTCTTACATGATATTTGCCATGGTGTATTTAATATTCTTAGAAGGTAGCCTATTATTGCATGATGACTAAGTAGAACACTTGGCACATTTAGCCTTACTCTTGAAAGGTAATCATGAAATTTTGGATGGTTACATATTACGAGAGGGCGTATCATAAGCTCATTAATGGTAAGGACTGACTCATGGCCTAAAAGAATGATGACAAGGGATCTTGAAGGCCAAGTATGGCGCCACCCCTCGATTTTTTGTAAAATTTTCCCTTTCTAATTTGAACATTTCTTCTTCACAAAAGTTTTAAAGGATATCCATGTCTACAACATATATAAATTTCAAAGATCTTTATGAAGATTTGGATTTCAAAATGGGTCTTTCTCTTCTGACCGTTGAATCTGCTCGACGGACGAATTTTTATGCTGTGTTCAATGATTTTTTGCTTTTTCCATAACATAATTTTTACTTAACTTTCTTAATAAAAAAAATGTCATTTAGGGTCTTATCTACAACATATTAAAATTTCATAATTTTTTGAGCTTGTTTGATAGGGTAATCACATTAATTTTTTAGAATTGTTGAAACTATTTTTCACACCAGGATAAGAGAGTCATACACCCAACTTGGAGGGCAAGGGGGCCGCATGCCCAACTTGAGGAGCAAGCCAACCTAGAGTCTTCTTGATTTAGGATGAGGATGTATTAAATATCTTTCAACTCTAGTTCTTCAATGCCAATATGAGGTGTCCCTTAAAGGAATAGACCATAATGTCTCCTAACCTAAAAACTTGGAAAGCAAGTTTGTAGTATGAACATATCTAACCTAATGATTATTCAAAATACAAACATTAAATGAGGGATGCTTAGTCATTTACTTAGGTGTCTCCATAATAATTACATGTAATTATTCCATTATGACTCAACTTCTTAGATGGACCAATGGAAAGATGAGCAAGTGTCACCCCAAGGAACTAGACTTGCCACCCATCTCTTTAGCTTGCCACCTCCTCAACCTAGATTGTCCACCTACATGAAAATGATTGGTCCATTTGGAAAGATCATCATGAAGGGTTTGCCTATAAATAGAGGCATTCCCTCCCCTCATTTCCACACCACTTCCTCTTCTTTCTCCGCTCTCTCAACCTCACCTCATTTCTGCCCTCTCCCTTTTTCTCGTGGCCACGCCTCTCTTGCCCGTTTGCTTGCTTGCACGTTACTCGGTCACCTAGGCCATTCCTTGAAGTGTTGCAAGTAGAACTTACTAATCTCTAGTTAGGGTGTTGTGTAACGCTAATCTAAGCATGTAGCAAGTTCTTGATTGAAATGTTGTGACTATGCTCTTGCTTGAGGTTCCGTTGTGTTTGCTTAGGCCAGTTTAGACCTTGTTCCTTGATTAAGTTCGATTTTTGTTTGATGAGCTTTGGCTCATTCCTTGTTTGAGTTGCTTTGGAAGAAGTCGGTTCATGTGTTTATTGGATATGCTTTTGTTTTTGCTTTGATATAAACCTATTTGGAAAGCGTTTGTGTGAAAACTTGGTACTTCCTTACAAAACTATTTCCAACGGTTTTCCAATTGCATGTTCTACTTTACGCCCCAAGCTCCAAAAAGGAGTTTCATTGGCCTTTAACATATGTGAGATCACGTCAGATTAGTCCTTTCATGGTCTCGGTGTGATATCGAGATATATCATTCCCAAGCCAAGTTAGATACTAGATTGGTCCTCAAATGTGTCGAATCAAGCCACAATCCTTAATTCGTGCCCGGTATGTTCAACATCTTAGTTCCGGTAAGTCATTTCACACACTTATGCATGGAACGCCTTCGGGCCCTTGAACTAAAAGCAACGATAAGAACCGGATTATGATGCTTGATGCATGGACACACGATGGACTTATTTATGCCGTCAACCAATGGATTTGATGACGATGCCCCCTTGCCAATGGGATGCCCCCACGCCAACGGGATGCCTCAACAAAAGAATGGGGTATTGTGATAATTCTAGCCGTCACCCTTCGATCAAGGGATGTTGCTTGATTAAGTTTGGATACCCGGTGGATTTCGGAAGAGTTGATGGATTTCAACTGTTAATAAATGAATCTTGTGTGCATGAGTCCCTCACTTTATGAAATGGATTTTGGTTATGCTTGCAAATGAGTGAGGGGTGAGTTCCTCATATTGTGGAAGGGATTTTGTTTATGCTGGTATAATATTGAGGCGTGAGTCCCTCATGTTATGTGGCATCCTAAAAATTTCATGGCGACCTCTAGATACATTAAGACCTATGGAAAGGGGATGGAAGTGCCATAGGATTATGTATGGCCTTTAGACCAATGGATCACAATAAATGAAGGCCAAGCATTCTATTGGACAATTATTTGATGGGGAAAATTCTATTCTTGGCCATGTGTTTTATAAGTTGGAATTTATTAATTCATGTTGCAAGTTTTATGGTTATATAAATTTCAATTAGGTATGTTGATGAGTGGGGGTTTAGGTTAGATTTTTAAAAGAGAGTGGGCCGAAATTCTTAGGCCAAGCCAGCCCAAAAACCCAGCCCAAAACCCCACCATTCGACTGGCCCATGAAGTTAAAAAGGGGGCTGTCGTCGACCAAGGGAGAAAGGCGGAAACCGGTTTGCATGTCTCTCCATTTGTCCCATGAAGAAAGCCAAGTGTCAATGCATGCAAGGCTAATGATTGCTAATCATTGAAAGGAAGAAATTAGAGAGGAGAGAAGGGGGCGGTTTACTCGAGGGATTGAACCGAGAGAGAGAGGAGTGTTGTGTGAAAGAGAGGAAGAGAGAAAGCAGGTGTGCGAGAGAGAAAGGAAGAAGGAGGAGTTTTGTCGCTGCCATGTCCCGCTGTTGAGCCCGCCGTGTATTTGCTGTGTTTTGCTCGGATTAGAGGCAAGTAGAGTCCATTGATCTACCATTTGCTTGCTATGTTTCTGTGTGGTGAATGGTGAATTTCGGATGTGGATGAAGTGTGAAATTTCAAAGTTACAGGAGTTGTGTCCTAGCCTAGTATTCTGTTTCTGGAAAAACAGTCCGACCTTTGATGATTTCATGAGTTGCATGCGATGTTCTAGTTGGAATCTGACTTCAACTTCTGGATGAAAGATGTAAAGGACTTCTTTGTGAATAACATATCAAAATTTTAAAGGAAACTAACAAGTATAGGTAGATGAAACCATTTTTCTTTGATGAAGCAAGATCTGGAAACTGTTATGATGATCTATTGTGATTCTGTGAATTTCGTGCAATTATTTAGTCAGAATTTGATCTTGTGTCCTTGATGAGAGTTTTAGAAGACATCTTGAGGAGAAACATACTAAAATTTGAGGATAAACGGACAAGTAATAATTAGGGAAAACAATTTTCTTTGAAAAGGATAAATCTGGACAGTGAACCGAGAGATATGAAGAGTTATAAACATTATAGCTATTAATCCAAAAGGAATTAAATTTCTATTTCTTCATGAGACTTTTACTTCTATGTCTCAATTATAACATATTAAAATCTCAGAATTTTCGAAGTTCATTTAAGGATATAATCGAAATTATTTCTGAAACTGTGCAAAAGTGGTATTGGAATTTCTTTGGCCGTGATGTGTGGATTTATGTGATTGATGTGAAACTTTCTTGACATAGTGTTCTGCATAAAATATCTTCATCTGGATCTTGTTTGCATCGTGTTAAATTTTCGGAATTTATTGAGATCGTTTACTATTGTTTTCAGAATTTTTATAAAAGAAGTGCTTTCTGCTTTATCTGAAATTTGCTGTATTTTCAAGAATAAATGGACTGCCCTACGAAATATGATGTCTTGAGTGGTTATATATGCTGCATATATGAGGATGATTGACATATCACGTGACATCGAAAGATTGTTTAGATCTTTGATATTGTTGCATCAAATGCCATGATGAAAATGAGACATATATGAGATTATATATTGTGATAATAACGAGACCATCGGAGGTGTGAGGAGATGATGCCCCGGGAGTGTTGGTATGCCCGAAGTGTGGGTGCCGGATGCCCGGAGTGTGTGTGCCGGATGCCCCGGGAGTGCTGGGATGCCCGGAGGTGTGTAGGAAGCCCTGGAGGTGTGTGTCGGGGGGATTCCTCGTGATGCTAGTTGGGATACGAGATGCCCGAAGGTGTGTGACGGATGCCCGGAGGTGTGTGTCTGAGGCTCCTCGCAATGCCAGGTTGGGTGCGAGCGATAAATTGTTGGATGCAAACATTGGTCCTTGGATGAAAAATTATGAGATCCTTATGAAAGATAAGAATTGAAATTGAATCATGTGCATGTGTGTATGCATATGGCATGATGCACAATCTGTTTATGAAAGTAAATTGATGCTATTTGATATTGAAAATGCGATCATGAAGACGTGAATGGATCTCATGGTGATGTATGCTTGATAGCATGGATGATATGAATCATGGTGATATATGCACGATGGCATGGTGAGATATGCCTGACTTTATGGTGGTATATGCATGACTGCATGGTCATATATGCACGACTGCATGGTGATGTATGCTTGATAGCATGAATGATATGTGGTTTACTCGTGATATCTTGATTACCGTGCTTGTTGCATTGTGTAGTTTGGTGGATCTTTACTGCTGAGTGGTTGTACTCACCCCTTTGGGGACTAACATTTCATATTGAAAGATGCCTTTACCACCAGTCGTGTGTGGTACTTATTATGGATTGCCATCTGATGTTGAGATGGAGTGCACAGAGCATTTCTGTGTTAGTGTACTTGGTCTGGTTTTGTCCGAGTCCGTGTCTTAGTGATGTATGATGTGGGTCTTGCTGAAGGCCCTGTTATCTAGGAGTTTTTGTTTGTTCATGTCTGGCGTGATGGAGTGATGCAAGGGATGCTGCTGCGGCCTCCGACTGACGCACCTGGTTGGGTGTGATCGAGCATATGGCTAGTGGAGGACGATACTTTTTGGTTAGCCGGCACTAGATGATGGATGGGTGTATACATCAAACGTAGGGTCGTGTTCTTTTGAGTTGGCCTTTTTGTTGTACCGACCCGAGACATCCATCATGTTTATGTAAATAAAAGTTGGTGTGCATTGCATTATTGTCGTTGGAGATGGATTAAGGAATTTTGATTATGCTTCCGTTACATGAGCTATGCTGGGACTGATAAAAAAAAATATATGTAGACCCCCGGGTTTTATGGACCCGCTACAATTGAAATGGTATTAGAGTGGAATGTTATTAGGACAAGTGATAGGTGAGTTGGGTGTGGCGACCCTAGCATATCGGGAGCCGTGACGAGGTGTGCCACAACCTGCTTTTTGGTATTAAAGCAAATGGTTATAGGTGGAGTGATAAGGAGACTCATTTGAAAATTGAGGAATATGATGACAATGCACACCATAAGATATTAAATTGAAAAGTTGGTTAACTTTGAATAACGGGTGATGGGTATGCACTCGTAGATCCCTAGTAGTTTATTATGAGTTGTCTTTAGGTTCCAGTAACATGTATATGTTACTTATATAGTAGTAGTTGCTTTAAAATGGAGAAAGTGAGTCTCAGATTATTCTTGAGGCAAATGCTTGGAAACTGCAGGAAAGTCACGGTGCGAGCTGGAAGTGCTCATCCATCAAGGGCTGAAGCCTCTGCTGCAAGGGCTGAACCCCGAATGGAAGATATCTTGTAGGCATTGGCCAATATTGGAAATCTGATGGATAGACAAGCGCAGTAACAACCCGGAGTGGAACATCGCCCTCAAGGACTGGTGGAGCAATTTCTGAAGCTGAAGCCACTTAAGTTTAGTGGAATAGGAAGTCCTGAGGAGGCAGAACATTAGATTGATGGAATGGAGCAAATTTTCTGGTTGTTGGACTGCAGTGATGTTGAAAAGATAGTTTTGGTAGAGTACCAGTTGGAGGGAAATGCAAAATTTTGGTGGAGAGCTTCAAGAGATACGATCTTTCCACCAAGTACTGATATTAACTGGGATGAGTTTGTTAGAGCTTTTAATATGAAGCACTACTCTGATTGTGGTAAGGATAAGAAGATCACTGAGTTTCTTCAGTTGGAACAAAGGGAGCTAACAGTGGACCAGTATGAGATGAAAATTTCTGAATTGTCTAGGTATGCTCCTAGATTGATTGAAGATCGTGAGGAAAAAGCTAAGAGATTTCTGAAAGGGTTGATGACTAATATTAGGAAACAATTGGTGCCATTGAATATGAGAGATTATAATGAGATTTATGAAATGGCACAGTTAGTAGAGCAAGAGCTGGTAAGAGAGCGATCAGAGTCTAAGAGGCAGTTGACCTTTAATGATATTCGAAGGGGTAAGAGACCCTATCCTAGTCGAGGTCAGACTTGCGATGCTAAGAAAAAGAGTAATTTTGGAAATTTTGGAAGAGCTAGAGATGGCTTGAATATAGGAAAAGCACCCTATCAGCTTGATGTTTGTCGAAGGTGTGATGGATGACATGGCCTAGGATGTTGTAATGGATGGCTGAGATGCTATGGTTGTGGATGAGTAGGTCACCTCAAGAAAGACTATCCACAAGAGAGGTCGCAGCTAAGTGTCGGCTCGGTGCGACAGGCACAACAAAGTGCCGTTAGACCAAACTTACCAAGGAATCCTCAGAGGCCACCGGCACAAGGAAGGGTGTATGCTGTTACCCAAGAGAAAGCGGAAGCTTCCAAAAATGTCATACCAGGTACGATTTTCATGAAGGGCAAGAAGGCATATGCATTGTTTGACACGGGTGCTACACATTCATTTATATCTGAAAGATATAGGCATTGAGTGAAATAGAAGCTACGCCTCTTGAGACGCCTCTTTGTGTTTCTACGCCTTTAAAGAATATGGTGTTATCTACATTGATGTGTGCAAAATGTAAGATAACTAACAGAAGGATGAGATATGGAAATAGATCTAGTTGTGATGGCTATGTATGATTTTGATGTTATCATAGGAATGGACTAGCTCGATAAGCATAGGGTTAAGGTGGATTGCTATAGGAAAGTGATCTAGTTCATGTTACCTGATCAGTTTAGTTTTGAATCTTTTGGAGGTCAGACAAACCCCTCTGTAGCCATTATCTCAATGGTAGAAGCTTGTGAACTACCTGACGAAGGATGTCAAGGATACCTAGCAGTGGTAAGAGATCTCACTAAGAAAGAGGCTGAAATCGATGAGATTCGAATAGTCAGGGAATTTCAGGATGTGTTTCCTGAGGAGTTGCCTGGATTACCACCAGAGTGAGAGATTGAGTTTGAAATTGAACTAATGCCAGGAATAGGACCGATATCGAAAGCCCCGTATAGGATGGCCTTAGTCGAGTTGAAGGAGTTGAAGGTGCAACTACAAGAGTTGCTTGATAAGGTATTTATTAGGCCAAGTGCTTCACCTTAAGGTGCACCAATTCTATTTGTGAAAAAGAAGGACGGGTCAATGTGTCTATGTATTGACTATAGACAACTGAACCAAGTGACTATAAAGAATAAGTATCCTTTGCCTAGAATTGATGATTTATTTTATCAGTTACAAGGAAGTTCAGTCTTTTCTAAAATTGACTTAAGGTTAGGATACCATCAGTTCAGGATAAAGAAAGAAGACATTCCTAAGACTACATTTAGGACTCGTTATGGACATTATGAGTTCTTAGTTATGCCTTTTGGATTAACGAATGCACAGCCGCATTCATGGATTTAATGAATAGGATATTTAAGCCTTATTTGGATCAGTTTGTAAAGGGCCTGAAGAGCATGAATGACACCTAAGGATAGCGTTGCAAACGCTGAGAGATCATAAGTTATTTGCCAAATTTAGTAAGTGTGAATTATCGCTGGATCAGATAATATTTTTAGGGCACGTGGTGTTGGGAAATGGAATTGTTGTGGACCTTGCAAAGGTTGAGATGGCATTGAATTGGCCGAGACCGACAACGCCGACTGAGATATGAAGTTTCTTAGGATTGGCTGGCTATTATAGGAGGTTTATCCAAGGATTTTCACATCTAGTAGCCCCTTTAACGAAATTGACCCGAAAGAATGTGATATTTGAATGGAGTTGAGAATGTGAAAGAAGTTTTCAGGAACTTAAAAGGAAGTTAACTACAGCTCCAAAGTCTAACTATACCATATGGATCTAAAGAATTCACGGTGTATAGTGATGCATCTCACAAAAGACTAGGATGTGTTTGGATGCAGTATGGCAAGGTCATAGCCTATGCATCGAGGCAGTTGAAACCTCATGAGTTAAATTACCCAACCCATGATTTGGAATAGGCAACTATAGTGTTTGCCTTGAAAATATGGAGACATTATCTGTATGGAGAGAAGTTTGAAATCTATATAGATCATAAGAGCTTGAAGTATTTGTTTTTGCAAAAAGAGTTGAACATGAGACAGAGAAGGTGGATGGAGTTATTGAAAAATTATGACTATGAGATACGATACCATCCATGAAAGGCAAATAAGGTGGCAGATGCCCTTAGTCGAAAGTCGGTCATGGACATGGCTAGTCTAAGAATAACAAAGTGTAATCTATTTAAGTCTATTGTGGATTCAGACTTCAAGTTGGAAATGGACCACCTTACTGGTATGCTGACTGCATTAAGGATTCAGCTCGAAGTTATTCATAAAGTTAAGATTCTACAAAAATCTGACCCGGAGATTGTGAAGGTACGAGACGCCGTGTCTTTAGGGAAAAGACCAGAGTTTCAAGTTTCTGAAGATGGAGTAGTAAGATGCCAAGGATGGCTCTGTATTCCTGATAGTGAAGAAGTGAGAAGGGAAATCCTATCGGAAGCACATAAGAGTAATTATAGTATCCATCTAGGTAGTACGAAAATGTATAGAAATTTACGCCAACAATTTTGGTGGAATGGCATGAAGAAGGATATAGCTAATCATGTCTCTCAATGTTTAACATGCCAGCAAGTGAAAGCACAACAGTGCAAACCCACAGGATTGTTGAGACCATTGGACATACCAGACTGGAAATGAGAGCATCTAACGATGGACTTTGTGCAAAGACTGCCAAAGACATCAAGTGGTCACGACTCTATTTGGGTAATAGTGGATCGTTTGACTAAGTCTGCTCATTTTCTAGCTGTCCGTGTAGACTACTCGATGAATAGACTTGCTGACATATATGTAAGCCAAGTGATATGCTTGCATGGTATTCCTGTAATGATCACATCGGATCGAGACTCTAGGTTTACTTCGAATTTTTGGCGGAGTCTCCAAAATGCTTTAGGGACGAAGCTTCAGTTTAATACTGCTTTTCATCCTCAAAAAAATGGACAAACGGAAAGAGTGATCCAAAATTTGGAAGATATGCTGAGAGAGTGTATTATTGATTTTAAGGGAAGTTGGGATGAAAATTGCACTTGATAGAGTTTGCCTATAATAATAGTTTTCAGAAAAGTATAGGCATGGCTCCGTTTGAAGCATTATATGGAAGAAGGTGTGGGACTTCTGTTTGTTGGAATGAGGTAGGTGAAAGGAGTTTGACAAGACCTGAATTAGTACAAGTTACTATTGAGGCTATAGAGATAATAAGGAAAAGACTTAAGACAGCCTAGAGTAGGCAGAAAGACTACACAAATAAGCGTAGGAGACCTCTAGAGTTTAATGTGAGAGATCATATGTTCCTTAAAGTATCCCCTATGAAAGGAATATCTCGATTTGGAATGAAGGGTAAGTTAAGCTCTAGATTTGTTGGACCTTTTGAAATACTTGAAAGGATAGGAGATGTAGCTTATCGTTTGACGCTGCCTGCTAAATTGGGAAATTTGCATGATGTGTTCCATGTATCAATGCTGAGGAAGTATCAGCCGGATCTTGGTCACATACTCGATCATGAAGTCATCAAAGTGGATGAGAAAGTGAGGTACATTGAAGAGCCTGTGCAAGTACAGGATCGAAAGGAGCAAATTTTTAGGACCAAGAAAATTCCATTGGTTAACATATTATGGCGACATCATGATGTGGAGGAAGCCACATGGGATAGGTCTTATTTCGAGGACGAAATTCTCTAAGGAGGGGAGAATTGTGGCATCCTAAAAATTTCATGGCAACCTCTAGATACATTAAGACCTATGGAAAGGGGATGGAAGTGCCATAGGATTATGCATGGCCTTTAGACCAATGGATCACAATAAATTAAGGCCAAGCATTCTACTGGACAATTATTTGATGGGGAAAATTCTATTCTTGGCCATGTGTTTTATAAGTTGGAATTTACTAATTCATGTTGCAAGTTTTATGGTTATATAAATTTCAATTAGGTATTTTGATGAGTAGGGGTTTAGGTTAGATTTTTAAAAGAGAGTGGGCCAAAATTCTTAGGCCAAGCCGGCCCAAAAACCCAGCCCAAAACCCCACCATTTGACTGGCCCATGAAGCCCAAAAGGGGGCTGCCGTCGACCAAGGGGGAAGGGGGGAAACCGGTTTGCATGTCTCTCCGTTTGTCCCATGAAGAAAGCCAAGTGTCAATGCATGCAAGGTTAATGATTGCTAATCATTGAAATGAAGAAATTAGAGAGGAGAAAAGTGTGGCATCCTAGAATTCCTTGCTAATCTTTAGGGGTATTCTAATTCATGTCTTATATTAAGACTTTGGCCAAGCCTATGGTGAATAATTATTTGATAAAAACCTCTACTTTTGGCCATGAAGGATTATGGGTTGGAATGTGTTAAGATAGGTCAGAAAGTCTTGTGAGTTATAAATTTCAATTAGGTGTTTACAAAATTAAGGTTTAAGGAGGATTATTAGGATGAGATGTGGGCCAAAGTATTAGCTTAAGACCAGCCCACAAGAAGCCCCACCCTTCGGCCATTTGGGCCTAGTCGCGAAGCCCAAAGGAGGAGGAGGAATTGCCGGCCCATGGCTGGCCCAAGCCCAGCCGAAAGATGGAGGCCCATCTTGCATGAAGAAGGCCATTTGTCCCAAGTTGATGACCAAGTGTCATCCATGCAAGAATCAATCATTGCTAATGATGAGTAGGTGAGAAATCGAGAGAGAGAGGAGGAAGAGAGGAGGAGAGGGCCGAGCGAAGAAGAAGCCGTGTGTCCGTTGACCGTCTGCCATGCGTCCGTCGCTCGTCGCCATCCGTGTGCTTGCTGTTTGCTCGGTATAGAGGCAAGTTGGGATCCTTAATCTGTTCTTGCATGTTGTATCTAGCATGTGTGTTTGAATGGTGATAAATTTCGGATGTCTAGGGTGTGAAAAGCCGAAGTTTTGAGTGTGTTGTTTTGAAGTGGTAAGCTGTTCTCGAGTAAACCGACTCACCTAGAATGTTGTAGTGGCTTACATGCGATGTTTGAGTCGGATTTTGGCTTCGACTTCTTCACAAAAGTTGTAGAGAACATCTTAAAGTATAACATAATAAAATTTGAGACAAAATGGATGAGTTTTGTGGGGGTGAAACCCTCTCTCTACGAAAATGTTAGATCTGAAGCTGTTTTGTTGACCTCTTGGTGATTTTGTGTGTTGCATGTAACTTTTTACTGCATATTTCACTTCGCCTTCTTCATGAAACTTTTAGAAAACATCTTGGAGACTAACATACTCAACTTTGAGGAAAACGAACAAGTATAGCCTAGTGAAATGATTTTTCCTTTGAAGACGTTAGATCTGGGAATGTTGAACTGAACTCCAGTGGCTTTGTGGACTATAAAGTTACTTTCCTTTAAACATCTCACCTTGATCCCTGAATGAAATTTGTAGTAGACCTCTTGAGGCAAAACATATCAAAAATTCAGAGGAAAATATGGGAGATAAGTAGGTGAAATCATGATTTTTCGGAGACGGCTAAACCTGGAATGTTCGGCAGTAAGAACAGGGGCTTCGACCGTTCATAATTAATTATCTAGGACAAATATGACTTCAGTATCTGCATGATAAATATACTTTAGGGTATTGACTACCACATATTTAAATTTCATAATTTTTGAACGTCATTAGGATATTTAATCGGAATTATTTCAAAAACCAAGTAATCTGACGCGTTCAGTTTAGTTAGATTCAAAACATGGGCCGTATCTTTTTGTATGAAGCTTTTTCCGCAAAGTGTTCTTCACGAAGTATGTTTATTTATGTCTTCTCTACAACATATTCAAATTTTATAATTTTTAAAGTTCAATTGCCTATTTAACAAAAAAATGTTTCAAAAACTGCGCAAGCTGTATTGATGGAATAGAAATGCTATGATGTGCGATCTATATCAAATTTTATGAGAGTCTTTTAGTGAAGTGTCCTTCATGAAATATCTACCATTATGTCTTGATTATCAAATTTTTTAATTTCATAATTTTTAAAGACCATTTCGATATTTAATAGAAATATTTTCTAAAACTGTGCAAGCTGGATTGTGCGAATTTCAAATGCTGAAATTTTTAATTATTCTGTTTTGGATGAGCCCTATTAATTATATTGGTTGAGGTGATTGAATCTTGGTGAGCATGTGATGATATTTGGCATTGCATATAGAATCAAATGCTGAATTTGACTTTGTTGCCATTACATCATGTATCATGTTGTTTGTGAGACATAAATTGGTGAATATGAATTATGATGAATGAGGAAACTGTTGGAGGTGGGTCGATAATGCCCTGGGAGTGTCAGGATGCCCTGGATGGGGGGTGCCGGATGCCCGGTTGTATTGTGATACATGCCCGGATGTCCTCGGGAGTTTCGAGATGCCCGGAATGGTTGGGTGCCGGAAGCCTCGAAGGTTTGTGCTCGGGGAATGCCTCGTGATGCTAGTTGGGATGCGAGATGCCCGGAATATGGGATGCCAGATGCTCGGTGGTGTGTGCCGGAGGTTTTTCGCGATGTCAAGCTGGGGTGCGAGTGATAAAAATGTGAGATGCAATTACTGGTCCCGGGAAAGAAAGATGTGGTGATCAAATTCAAAGATAAAAGTTGAAATTGAATCATGCACATATGATATGGTGACATATGCATAGCTATATGATATGATGATGATGAGTGCATGGTTGTGTGTGCACTTATGGCATGGTATATATATGATATGATGATGACGAGTGCATGGTTGTGTGTGCACCTATGGCATGATGGTACACGTATGACATGATGATAATGAGTGCATGGTTGTGTGTGCACCTATGACATGGTATATATATGACATGATGGTGATGAGTACATGAGGAGGTATGTACATATGATATGATGACATATGCATGGCCGCAAGGTAACTTATACTTGGATGCATGAATGACATGTACTGTGCTATGAATGTTATGATTGTATTGTGTGATACATTGAGTGGTTTATTGGATCTTTTACCTGCTGAGTGGCTGTACTCACCCCTTCGGGGACCAACATTTCAGATTAGAAAGATGCCGCTCCCTATTGTCACGCTGGGCACCTTCTATGGCCTCCCATCTGATATGGAGGTAGAGTGTACGGAGATCGACTGCGTTACCATCCCTAGTCTAACGTTTGTGCAAGTGCGAGTGCTGGTCATGTACGATGTGGGCCTGGCTGGGGGCCTAGTCATTCAGGAGTTTCTGTTGGTTCATGTTCGCCGAGATGGAGTGTTTAGGGGGATGTTGCTGCCACCACCGCCGGACGCGCCAGGATAGGTGTGATGGCCGCGTGAGGGGTAGAGAGCTGATGTTTCTTTTTGGGAGTAGCCGACACTAATAGATGGAAGATAACACGTGATCAAACATATGGGTCGAGATATCTTTTGGGTTGTAGCTGAGTGGTAGTTAAAAATCTTGGCTTTTCTTTTTGGTTGTACCGACCCAAAAATCCATCATGAAAATATGTAAATAAAAGTGGCTCGGCTCTATCTTTTCATATAGTGCTTAGTGGTGTGTATTGTATCATGATTGTTGGAGGGAGAGATGGTGATATTCAACTATACTTCCGCTATTAAGTTGCGCTGGGACCGTTTAAAAAAAAAATGCCTATGAACTATAATACTTCTACTAAGAGATGCAATTAGTGTTCGTTAGGTGGAGAGATAGGTATCTGTGGTGACCTTAGGTGGTTCAAGGTGCCACAGCCGCCCTTTTTGGTATCAGAGCGAATGGTTATAGGTTGGAGTGATAAGGAGCCTCATTTGGAATTTGAGGAATATGATGACAATGTACACCATAGGATATTGACTGGAATGGTTGGGTAACTTTGAATAACGGGTGATGAGTAATCACTCGTAGATCCTTAGTAGTTATTATTAGTCGCTTTTAGGTACCAGTAACATGGTTATGTTACTTATTTCCCTTAGTGCTGTTGTTTTTAAATGAAGACATTGAGTCACAGATATATCCTGAGGCAAATGCTTGGAAATTGCAGGAAAATCATGGTATGATATGGAAGTCATCATCCATCAAGGGCTGAAGCCTTTGCTGCAAGGGCTAAACCCCAGATTGAAGATATCCTACAGGCATTGGCCAATATAGGAAATCTGATAGAAAGACAAGCGCAACAACAACTTGGAGCAAAACGCTGTAGTCAAGGACTGGTGGAGCAATTTTTGAAGCTGAAACCACCTAAGTTCAGTGGAATGGGAAGTCCTAAGGAGGCGAAGCATTGGATTGATGGAATGGAACGAATGTTCCGGTTGTTAGACTACAATGATGTTGAGAAAATAACTTTGGCAAAGTACCAGCTGGAGGGAAATGCAAAGTTTTGGTGGAGAGCTTCGAAGGACATAATCTTTCCACCAGGTACTGATGTTAATTGGGGAGAGTTTGTGAGAGCTTTTAATAGAAAGTATTTTTCTGACTGTGCTAAGGACAAGAAAATTTTAGAATTTGTTCAGTTAGAACAAAAGGAGCTGACAGTAGACCAATATGAGGCTAGATTTTTTGAATTATCTAGATATGCTCCTAGGCTGATTTAGGATCAAGAAGAGAAAGCTAAGAGATTTCCGAAGGGGTTGAGAAATGATATCAGGAAACAACTAGTGCCTTTGAACATAAGGGATTACCATGACATTTATGAAAGGGCACAATTAATGGAGTAGGAGCTGATGAGAGAGCAATCAGAGTTTAAGAAATAGTTGCACTTTAATGATGTGAGAAGGGGTAAGAGACCCTATCCTGATCAAGGTCAGATTTGGAATGTGAAGAAAAAGAGCAATTTTGGAAATTTTGGGGGAGCAAGAAATGACTTGAATATAGGGAAAGCACCCTATCAGCCTGATGTTTGTCAAAGGTGTAATGGGCGACATGGCCCAGGACCTTGCAATAGACGACTAAGATGTTTTGGTTGTGGACAAGTGGGGCACCTTAGGGGAAGTGGCCCACAAGAAAGGTCACAGATGAGTGTTGGCTCGATGCGACAGGGACAACAGAGTACGGTTAGATCAAACCTTTCAAGGAATCCTCAGAGGCCACCAACACAAGGAAGGGTATATGCGGTCATCCAAGAGGAGGCGGAAGCTTCCAAAAACGTTATCTCAGGTACGATCCTTATAAATGGTATAAAGGCATATGCATTGTTTGATACAGGTGCTACGCATTCGTTTGTGTCTGAAAGATATAGGCATTTGAGTAAAATAGAAGTTACGCCCCTTGAGACGCCTCTTTGTGTTTCCACGCCTTTAAAGAATATGATATTATCTACGCTGGTGTGTGGAAATTGTAAAATATCAATTGGAGGAAAGGATATGGAAATAGACCTAGTCGTAATAGCTATGTATGATTTTGATGTTATTATAGGAATGGATTGGCTTCGTAAGTATCGGGCCAAAATGGATTGTCATAGAAAAATGATCCATTTTGTCTTACCTGATCAGTCTAGTAGTGAATTTTTGGGAGGTCAAACCCACCTACCTATAGCACTTATTTCGGCAGTAGAAGCCTGTGCGTTACTTGACAAAGGATGTCAAGGGTACCTGGCTATGGTTAAAGATTATGCTAGGGAAGAACCTAAACTTGATGAAGTTCGAGTAGTTAATGAATTTCAAGATGTATTTCCTGAGGAGTTGCCTTGATTACTACCAGAGCGGGAAGTTGAGTTTGAAATTGAATTAATGCCTGGAACAGGACCAATATCTAAAGCCGTGTGTCCGTCGACCGTCCACCGTGCATCCGTCGCTCATCGCCATCCGTGTGCTTGCTGTTTGCTCGGTATAGAGGCAAGTTGGGATCCTTAATCTGCTCTTGCATGTTGTATCTAGCATGTGTGTTTGAATGGTGATAAATTTCGGATGTCTAGGGTGTGAAAAGCCGAAGTTTTGAGTGTGTTGTTTTGAAGTGGTAAGCTGTTCTCGAGTAAACCGACTCACCTTGAATGTTGTAGTGGCTTGCATGCGATATTTGAGTCGGATTTTGGCTTTGACTTCTTCATGAAAGCTGTAGATAACATATTAAAATATAACATACTAAAATTTGAGATAAAATGGCTGAGGTTTGTGGGGTGAAACCCTCCCTCTACGAAAATGTTAGATCTGAAGCTGTTTTGTTGACCTCTTGGTGATTTTGTGTGTTGCATGTAACTTTTTACTGAAAATTTCACTTCAACTTCTTGATGAAATTTGTAGAGAAAATCTTGGATCCTAACATACTCAAGTTTGAGGAAAAAATGAACAAGTATAGCCTAGTGAAACGATTTTTCTTTTGAAGACGTTAGATCTGGAAATGTTGAACTGAACTCCAGTGACTTCGTGGACTATAAAGTGACTTTCCTTTAAACATCTCACCTTGATCCCTTAATGAAAGTTGTAGTAGACCTCTTGAGGCAAAACATATAAAAAATTCAGAGGAAAATATGGGAGATAAGTAGGTGAAATCACGATTTTTTGGAGATGGCTAAACCTGAAATGTTTCGTACTAGGAACAGGGGCTTTGACCGTTCATAATTAATTATCTAGGACAAATCTGACTTCGGTATCTTCATGAAAAATCTACTTTAGTGTATTGAATACCACATATTTAAATTTCATATTTTTTTAAGGTCATTAGAGTATTTAATTGGAAATATTTCAAAAACCGAGTAAGCTGACATGTTCTGTTTAGTCAGATTCAAAACATGGGCCATATTTTTTTGTATGAAGCTCTTTCGGCAAAGTGTTCTGCATGAATGAAGTATCTTTTTGTATGTCTTCTCTGCAACATATTCAAATTTCATAATTTTTGAAGTTCAATTGCCTATTTAACCAAAAACGTTTCAAAAACTGTGCAAGCTGTCTTAATGGAATAGAAATGCTGTGATGCGTGATCTATATCAAATTGTATGAGAGTCTTTTGGTGCAGTGTCCTTCTTGAAGTATCTACCATTATGTCTTGATTATCACATGTTCAAATTACATAATTTTTAAAGACCATTTGGGTATTTAATGGAAATATTTTCCAAAACTGTGCAAGCTGGATTGTGCGAATTTCAAATGCTGAAATTTATGATTATTCTGTTTTGGATGAGCCATATTAATTATATTGGTTGAGGTGATTGAATCTTGGTGAGTATGTGATGATATTTGGCATTGCATATAGAATCAAGTGCTGAATTTTACTTTGTTGCCATTACATCATGTATCATGTTGTTTGTGAGACATAAATTGGTGAATTAAATTTCTATTTCTTGATGAGACTCTTACCTCTATGTCTCAATTATAACATATTAAAATCTCAGAATTTTCTGAGTTCATTGAATGGTTTAATCGAAATTATTTCCAAAACTATGCAAAAGTAGTACTGGAATTTCTTTTGCTGTGATGTATGGATTTATGTGATTGATGTGAAACTTTCTTGACATAGTGTTCTTCATGAAATATCTTCCTTTGGATCTTTTTTACATCGTGTTAAATTTTTAGAATTTATTAAGATCGTTTAGTAGTTTTTCCAAAATTTCTATAAAAGAAGTGTATTATGCTTTATCCGAAATTTGCTGTATTTTCAAGAATAAATGGACTGCCCTACGAAATATGATGTCTTGAGTGGTTATATATGCTGCATATATGGTGATGTTTGGCATATCAGGTGACATAAAAAGATGGTTTAGATAAGAGATACCTGGAGGTGTGTGTCGGGGGGATTCCTCGTGATGCTCGTTGGGATAACAGATACCTGAAGGTGTGTGCCAGATGCCCGGAGGTGTGTGCCGGAGGCTCCTCACGATGTTAGGTTGGGTGCAAGCGATAAATTGTGGGAGCAAACATTGGTCCCTAGATGAAAAATTATGAGATCCGTATGAAAGATAAGAATTGAAATTGAATCATGTGCATGGGTGTATGCATATGGCATGATGCATGATCTACTTATGAAAGTAAATTGATGCTATTTGATATGGAAAATGCAATCATGAAGGCGTGAATGGATCTCATGGTGATGTATGCTTGATAGCATAGATGATACGAATCATGGTGATATATGCACGATGGCATGGTGAGATATGCATGACTGTATGGTGATATATGCACGATGGCATGGCAAGATATGCATGACTACATGGTAATATATGCATAACTGCATGGTGATGTATGCTTGATAGCATGAATGATATGTGCTTTACTCGTGATATCTTGATTGTCTTGCTTGTTGCATTGTGTAGTTTGGTGGATCTTTACTGCTGAGTGGTTGTACTCATCCCTTTGGGGACTAACATTTTAGATTGAAAGATACCTTTGCCACCAGTCGCACGTGGTACTTATTATGGATTGCCATATAATGTTGAGGTGGAATGCACGGAGCATTCTTGTGTTAGTGTACCTGGTCTGGTGTTTGTCCGAGTCCGTGTCTCAATGATGTACGATGTGGGTCTTGCCGATGGCCTTGTTTTCCAGGAGTTTTTGTTTGTTCATGTCCAGCGTGATGGAGTGATGCTAGAGATGCTGCCGCGACCTCTGACTGACGCACCAGGTTGGGTGTGATCGAGTGTACAATTGGTGGAGGACAATACTTTTTGGTTTGCCGGCACTAGATGATGGATGGGTGTATACATCAAACGTAAGGTCGTGCTCTTTTGAGTTAGCCAAGCATAGTTAAAAGCCTTGGCCTTTTTGCTGTACCGACTTGAGACGTCCATCATGTTTATGTAAATAAAAGTGACTCAGCTTTATCGTTTTATATGGTGAATAGTCGGTGTGCATCACATGATTGTCGTTGGAGATGGATTAGGGAATTTTGATTATGCTTCCATTACATGAACTGCGCTGGGACCAATTAAAAATATATATATATATATATATATATATATATATATATATATATATGTAGACCCCTAGGTTTTATGGATCCGCTGCAATTGAAATGGTATCAAAGTGGAATGTTATTAGGACAAGTGATAGGTAAGTAGGCTATGGCGACCCTAGCAGTTCGGGGGCCATGACGAGGGGTGCCACATGTTGTGGGTGAATATCGAATTATGCTTACATATTATTGACTGAGGATTTCTCATATTTCATCTGAGAGAAAACTTTTATTTTGCTATTGATCTGCCATCGACTAATGTCTTGGATGAGTTATATGCTTGTTGATAGGTGAGACATCCTCCTACCGATAAATTAATGGGTTTTGCTTGTTGAGTCCACGACTCACCCCGTTGTTTTTCAGAATTGTAGGCATTGAGGTCTCCCACTTGTTGGGGAAATCCCTTATGATATTTTGAATATGACAAAATAAATCAAAGGCTACTAACGTGTTTAATTGTCGAGTAACAGACTATGCAAATAATAGAACATGTAAAGGATATTATTAAAGTCTATACTTGGAAGTACCAGAAGACAAACTCTATACTGGAGCTGAACTTATTCATATTGTGTCTAGACCTTAAGGCTAAATATGTTTAGACTTACGTTCATATTATAAAGTCGATTGCACTTAAACTCAGATTGTAAAGTCTATTGCACTCAGACTTTACATCCAGAACAAGACACAAGTTTAGAACGTAACAGATTCAGAACGAAGCATGATCAAAACGAAACAACTTGACAGAACGTAACACAAGCCCTAAATGTATAACGGCTAGTGATCTCATTTGGTGGAAACAGCAAAGGAAGAATCGTTGGTTGTGGAACCATGAAGATTGGAAGCTTGACTATCAACAATGTTTCCTTGGTGGAAGGCCTGAACTACAATCTACTCAGCATAAGTAAGCTTTGTGACATTAGATTCAAAATCAATTTCTAAGAAGGCATTTGCTCAGGAATGAGTAAAGATGTCTTTCGATGTTTTACTGGACGAAGGCATGGGAATATTTATCTTCTAGATGTAAACCCTTAAAGTTCTCAGTGTCTTATATCCATCCAAGATGAAGCAAATTTTTGCATCGAAAGCTTGGCCATGTGAAACAGATTGCCAAGATTTCCTCCAAGAAGCTTGTTCGTGGTCTTCCCAACTTAAGTTATCAAAAGTCTAATCTATGCACCCCACGTGTTTTGAGAAAACAGGTTAGAAGCTCCTTTAAACTTGTGAATCAAATCTCAATCAATCGAACTTTGCAACTTCTACATATGGACCTTTTTGGACCAATCAGAACTCAAAGCATTGGTGGAAAGAAATACTGCCTAGTAATCTGGGTGATTACTCCCGTTTCACTTGGGTTTACTTTTTGACAAATAAGTCTGAAGCATTCTCCCACTTCTCTAAGTTTGCTAAGAAAGTTCAGAATGAGAGATATTATGCTATTTCGAGAATACGAACAGACCATGGTGGAAAATTCGAGAGTCAAGACTTTGCAAAATTGTGATTAATATGGTTTTCAGCATGTTTTCTATTCTCTATTCACTCTAGAGCAAAATGGGGTTGTGGAAAGAAAGAACATATCCTTATAGGAAATGACAAGAACCCTCTTAATTGAGAGTAAAATTTCCTCTCGATTTTGGGCTGAAGCAATCTCTACAGCTTGCTATATTATTAACAGAGTGTTTTTCAGGTCTATTCTAGAGAAAACTTCTTATGAGATCTATTAAAGAAAGAAGCCTATTGTCTCTCACTTTCATGTGTTTGGTTGTAAATGTTTCATTTTGAAAATTGTAAATGATGAACCGAGAAGTTTGAAGAAAAGTCAGACGAAGGAATTTTCCTTGGCTACTTAACCTTAAGCAAAGCACACAGAGTCTTTAACAAGAAGACTCAATCAGTGTAAGAGTCTATGAACGTTAAGTTTCATGACTTTGTGGAGAACCAAGAGGACTAGACTTAACTTAAAGAATATGAACCTACTCCAGACTCTATAAAGTCTAATTCCACTAAAGTAGCTCAGACTTCTGAAGATTGAAATCAAGCAAAACTTGAAGATTCAACTAAAACAGAAGATCAGCAAACTTGCAAACCAACCAGCAATTGGAAGCACAAGTCAAGTCATCCCAAAGAACTCATCATTAGCGACATTGATGAAGGAATTTGCATCAGATCCAAAAAGCAAGAAGAGTCTAGTGCTTTAGCACTCGTTGATGAAAATTGGATCGAAACTATGCAAGAAGAACTCAAACAGTTCAGCATCAATGACGTTTGGGAATTAATTCGTAAACCCAAAGGTAAATCTATCATTGGAAGTAAATGGGTTTTTAGGAACAATGTGGACAAGAAAGGAATAGTCGTTAGGAACAAAGCAAGACTCGTGGCCAAATGATATACATAAGAAGAAGAGATAGACTATGATGAGACCTATACACTAGTAGTGAGGATGAATTTGAGATAAGTATAATGGGATAATTAACGTTCTTTCTCGAATTGCAAGTAAAACAAATAAAGAAAGGCATCTTTATACATAAAAAAAAAGTATGCGAAAGATCTCATCATGAAATTTGGATTAGAGAATTGCAAAAAGAAAGAGACACCTATGTCAAGTTCTTCAAAATTGGATAGAGATGAAGGAGGAAAGAAAGTTGATCAGAAGCTTTACAAGAGTATTGTCGATTCACTTCTTTACCTTATTGCATCTAGACTTGACATTTTGTTTAGTGTTTGCATTTGTGCTAGATTCCAATAAGATCCCAAAGAATCTCATTTATGTGCTGCAAAACGCATTATCAAATACTTCGCAACTACTCCAAGGCTAGGTCTGTGGTATCCCAAAGAATGAGACTTTACTCTCCTTGGATATTCAGACATAGATTTAGCATGTTGTAAAGTTGATAGAAAGAATACTTCTGGCACTTGTGAATTGCTAGGCAACAAGCTAGTGTCTTGGTTTTCAAGAAAGCAGAGTACTATAGCATTATCAATAGCCGAAGCAGAGTACATGGCTCTTGGGAGCTGTTGTTCTCAAATTTTGTGGATAAGGCAATAGCTGAGAGACTTTGGAATTGAAGAATCATGCACCGAAATCAAATGCGATGACACTAGTGCAATCAATCTCACGAAGTATCCAATCCTTCGTTCAAGAGCAAAGCATATTGAAATTCGACAACATTTCATTGGAGATCATGTTCAAAATGGAGAAATAATGATTTAGTTCATTGACTCAAAGAATCAGCTCACGGACATCTTTACAAAGTCACTTGAGAAAAGTCTACTTGAGTCTTTTCGCACTAGATGGATATTATATCTACTATCGACTAAAGTCTGAAGATGGTCAGACTCAGAATGTCCAGAAATTACTTCAATAAGTTTATATCTCTTCAATAAAGGTAATATAAAGTTGATACAAAAACTTCGAAAAGCTATGTTGAATTTTCAATAAAGGTAATATAAATTTGATATAAATTTGAATCGTTGCCTATCTATTTTATTTTTAGAAATTATCTTTTCGAATTTCTGAATTTTTGGAAGTTCTCATTTTTTAGAAGTGACGGTTTGTACCATCAAGTCCTTTTGTCTTCATCTACATTTTCACAAATCCTAGAATACGATTTTCTACTCTCTCACTTTTACTCTCAAGTTTCGATCTCCAAAATTTTTCATCTTTTTCATCCAAACTTGCTCGAGAAATCCTCCACGACTGCAAAGATTTTGTTCCAAAGGAAATCGAAGAGGAACCATGAGATATGCCGGAGGATCCTACCCACTTTGACTTAATCGAAGAGGAAGAGTTGTAACAATCACAGCAACGACACTCTCAACCACGTGCACCTTAACCTCCTCCGCACTATCACAAGGAAGAAGAAGTCATTGAAGACGTTCAACCCATAAGAACTGAAACTTGATTTCCTCTTTAAGCTTTACAGTTAGTTGAAGCGAGGTGGTACGACGATGACTTTCATAGATGAGTTTTTGAAAGAGTGGGGCTACAAAAATGAGTCTCTATTTTTGAGATCGATGGAGAGACTAGGCATTGCGCCTAAAGGGATAGCGGATAGGACATTTGCTGAGTTTCCGGTTGATCCGCACTTTAGTTCCTTTAATCAACCTGAGGTGAAGGATGATGATGAAAGGTTGTTTGCAAACTTTCAACCTAGGATGGGCGTTGTTGTAGAAGTACGTGGTGATGGAGAGAATTTGTTTCGTTCCAAAGAACATCAAATGACTTACTCTAAACTGTTGAAAAGAGGGGTGATGAACCCTTGAACGGTGGATTTCGAGTTTTTGGACTCGTTGTAGGTGAATCTAAGGGAGAAATTCGCTCTCCTTTAACTTGAATGTTTTTTTTTTTTTTAGAGACCGACATGACTCACGGCGAACTAGCCGCTTACTTCTATTCAAATCTATCATTTCTCGATGCGAACATATTTTGTTTTACTATGAAAGATAGAGAATTTGTGGTGGATGTAGATACTCTGGCAGACATTATTGGTGTGGAAAGAGGGAGCTTTCGACCAATTAAGGTGACAATTGGCCATGGTACTAGTTTTCTTGTGAAAGACAAATCTTCTGAGGGTGGCATTATCTATCAGAGAATGACTGCCTCCAATATCTTGCTGCACTAGATTGTGATCAATTGCATCCTAGCCAAATCAACCTCCAAGACTGATGTTTCTCGCTCAGAAGCAAAACTAATGTTTGCCCCACACAATCCTCATGCACATGTAGAGGACAACTTCCTTACTCTGCACTAGTCACCAAGCTGTTCAAACACTTTCACATTCAGCTTCCTATTCTCTTTGTGTTTGAACCATTGCTCCTATGGTGATAGGATTGAAGATTATGTCGAAAAAGAGATTGAAGGAACTGAACAAGGCATTGGAGCGCTTTAAGGAGAAGTCCACAAGCAAGACAAAACAAGACTTTGCTGCGAAAAAGAGGAAAGGTAAGGAGCCCGTGATTGAATCAACAAGGAAGAGAAGAGCACTTATTCTTCAAGATGAAGAAGAAGAGGACAAGCTCACTCTTTTAGCTTTTACCATGAAAAATCTTCAAAGTTTTGTTAGTTTTGAGCAATCGCACGAGCGAGAAGGATGAAAACGAGGAGAAACAGAGGAAAGAAGAGGATAAACAGAGTAAAGAAGAGAAGAGACAGAGGAGAGAAGAGAAGGAATCGAAGCGAGGAGAGAAGGAGGAGAAGAAGAAGAAAGAGAAGAAAAAGAAGGAAGAGGAGAACAAGGTAGAGATGACTCTTTTGAGTCAACTCTTGCGATATCCTTGACAGAGGATTCCAAGAAAACTAGGAGTGAGACTGCATGAGATGGAAAAGATGATGAACATCACTTGGGAGCCGAAACCGAGAAGAAGCTTGAAGCCAGTTTTGCCTCTCTACTTGTAGCCACGGAGACAAGGGGAGCTCGTGAAAAGACAAGTACTTCTACTCTTGTTTTTACAAGTGATGACATTAGCAAGACTCCAACAAAACAAGAGGATGTGTATGCCTCTCAAATTCCTGAAGCTGATGTTGAGCCATTCTCCTCAAGCCTTAGTGATTGATGTGTTGACGTTCCCTCGGACCTCAATACTCCTGAAATTGATTTAGTTATACCTAGTGCTTCAACAGAACGAATCGCAGATTTTAAAAGACTGCTGGACATCCTTTTGGATTTGAAGGCTCAGCAATATGGATTGGAGTTTGAGATCAAGACTCTCAAAACAGCTTTAGCATCTACCTCAGAACCTCTTCACCAACAAGTGCAGGACATTAAGCTTCAAATGCAGGAAACGGCAAAGGGTGAAGACATTAAGAAACTGAAGGAGATGGTGAGAAAGCTAGAAGAGACAGTGTAGTCAAAGGGGGATTTCCAGCTTGTTCGCATCCCCAAGAAGCCCTAATTTCAACAAACCTCTTTTTACAACTGTTCTCCACTTTTTGTTGTTGACAAAAAGGGGGAGAGAATATAAATATGCATATGTGTTGATTGCTTGATATTATTTATTGCATAATATTGAGTTGCAATTATTTTTCTATATATTGTTATGCTCAATCTATTTGCTATCTTCTGCTATCTTTTGATTTGAATTACATTGCTTTGATTTATTAAAATTTTTAGAAAGTGTGATTACACATTTGCATATTTAGAGATTGTTCTGTCATCATCAAAAAGGGAGAGATTGTTAGGGAAATCCCTAATGATGTTTTGAAGATGACAAAATAAATCAAAGACTACTAACGTGTTTAATTGTTGAGTAACAAACTATGCTGATGATAGAACATGTAAAGGATATTATCAAAGTCTATACTTTGAAGAACCAGGAAGACAAACTCTATGCTGGAGTTAAACTTATTCAGACTTTGTCTCAACCTTAAGGCTAAATATGTTCAGAAGCAGAATATATTCAGCTTATGTCAAGATTGTAAAGTCTATTGCACTCAAACTTAGATTGTAAAATCTATTGCACTCATACTTTACATTCAGAACGAGACACAAGTTCAAAACGTAACAGATTCTGAATAAAGCATTATTAGAACGAAACAACATGAGAGAACGTAACCCAAGCCCTAAATGTATAACGGCTAGTGATCTAGTTTGGATTCTACATCAAGCTTAATTTGATTGACTTAATCTAATTGATTGACAATTGGATCTTGAAGATAAGAACTTTCTATATGAAGAAGCTCTACTTATGGAAACTAAGATTCTGTTTGTATGGGCGATCAAAATCAATTTAGGATTCTACTTCTATCACTCAACGGCTACCAAACCTTCTAGATACAGATCTGTCCAATGGGTAGATTGGAAGATGATCATCTAAGATACTGTCCAATGGTTAGTTTGGAAGTGGATGAGTATTTATGGAGATCAAGGACTGATGAGCAAGTAAGAGACGGAGCGTAGAACTTAAAATTCTAAAGTCTGAGCAACATTCGATCATACACTTGTCTTTGGTATGCTTAAACGTTTGTGATCGTGAGAGAAATATTAAAAGAGTGACTTAGTGAGATAGTGTGATCTATTACTAAGCCTTCGCACTTAAAGTTGTAATCTCTTGTTGATTGTATAGTGGAATCCAGTAGAAGGCTGTTAGCGTGAAAGAGTGGATGCAAGCTTAATCTAAGCCAAACCACTATAAATTTCGTATACAACATTCTCTTTTTCTTAACTCTTCATATTTAAGTATGGTGGCTTGTTTAATTAGACTTTAATCCTTATTCAGACGTTACTTGCAACTTATTTTATTTCGCATTTGTTTGTCAAGATTTCTTTTAAACACCTATTCACCCCCCTCTAGGTGTTCATACTAGCACTTTCACCACTAACTCCAGTCTTGCTAAAGGAGCTAAGGTTTACTGAATCTTTGAAGTGTAGAAAATGTAGTGGTTGTAAATATAATGGACTATGGCAATGGGGCCTGTAAATGTAACTGATATAATTGTATATTTGGAAGTGGTTGTTTTCATGGCTACTTATTGTTGTCTAGGTATTGTTTGTAACACTTTCGCACATGTTTAATGAAAAGATAAAAAGAATGGGACGGCGATGTAACTGGGACGTCCCAATAAAAAAAAAAACCTCCCGTCGCTCGTGACCCTGGAGATGGAGTTAGGGTCGTGACAATAGACATACGAACCAATACATTGATGAAAAGCATATTAAATCAAAGACTAAGAAATACCAAACAACTTCGACGAAGAAAATTTGACAATCAATTTCAACATGTCACAATCAAAGATTAATAACTTTGAATAAGTCCAAAATCATGATAGGAAATTGAAATTTCATACAAAAACATGTTTTTATTCACTATAAAACTTTTTGACAAGCAATTTCAGCATGTCACAACCAATTCTCAAGACGACGACATTATCAGATTTGGTATACATAATTTTCTAAAAATGTAGGAACGTATTAATGCCATCAGCCAAATCAATAATAATAGGAATAAAGCATTCAATGTAGGCCTAATAAAAGCATAACCAATGATCACCTTATCTAAGAATTTTTATAGCAATGTAAATTAGCATGTAAGGAACAACTTTCATAAAGGAAGCATCTCAAGATTTCTAACATATGAATTTCTAAAAATTCTAGAATATGAACAGGTTAGTTGGGAGCACAATAGGGTAGTAGAAAACATGATGAGCATATGGCCTTTTGACCATACTAATTGATGTTCAAACATTTTCAAATTTTCATATGTTGTAGATTGGCGTCTAGTGAACAATTTTAATTTGGGACTTGACCTCAAAATCATCACACAGAAAATCACACAAAATTGGCAAACAGTCATATCATGAAATCAAGGCATGCATTTCAGTTTAATCACAACTTCCAGACTCAAGCTTGATTTTTGGAAAATTGTTAACATAGCAAATGAGGTCTGATATATGCATATAATATGGCATTTTAAAAGTCCTTTACGAATGTCTAGAAGGCATCAAAGGTAATAGATACAATAAGAGGTTCAATCAAAGATATTTGCAAGAGATGTTCAATCTAGCAGCCGAGTTTGCATAACATGGTTGATCTACATGCTACCTACCTATTTAGTCGACATGTCAAATTCGTGAAATTTTTCATGTTAATAGAATAAAACATCAGGACCAAACTTGTGACATCCTGATAACTTAGATTCTGATTTCGATTGGATAATTCGGGATTTTCATCGACGCAACGATAGTATTTTTCTCTGAAATGGCCACTCACGAGATAACTAGCTTATCAGGTGAAGCCGTTAAGGGATTTTAAATGCAATAAACTTGAGAATTCGACCAGGAATTGACTGCTCGACCATGCTAGTCTGCAAAGGTCATTACGGCACAGTTAAAAATTGATCAAAGACCAGAGATAAGTCGGTTCGACTGAGATGTGTGGCTAAACGTGGGTGATTCCACTAAATTGCAAAATTATCGTCGATCAGCACTAGACTAATTTTTCTGTCGTTTTGGCGCCCTGTGTCCATATTTGAAACCTTGAGGTTTTCATGACAACTGAGAGTTGCCAATATGTCGAAGAGGTACGTGTGACTCGAAAAAAATCAACCGCGGGTCAATTATACCAAAAATTCCTAAAAGCTACCCGATAGACTAGGTCATGCTAAAAGCACTTCGGATTGAAATTAACTTAAACTCAATCACAGAAATTGAAAGTTTTGTTATGTCACGATCTATTTTAGGAATGCCGATTCATCCTCCAAGAAATTTTCGGAGATTCCGAGATTTTTATAGAGAATCGATTCAGAAATTAATGGAAATTCGGATAGGCCGAATTGAAGGGATTTTTGGCTTGCTTACTAATGGATGTGGTGAAGAGGACCTATAGAAAATTTTATGGGCTTCATTCTTTATCAAAATGGACGTCGAATTAAGAAATTTCGTGGAAAATCGAGGAAATTCGGAGTTTGGACTAAGGGCTATAATTTTGGCTTCACCTTGGATTTAATTGTGGCATTATCATCTATTAAAGTAATAGAGGGGGACAAGAAGTTAATGGACGGATAAGTGTTCACTATCTTTCATCTTTGCTGGCTTCTACCTCAAGATTCAGCCCCCCTCCTTCGGACGCTCACGGCCGCACATACACCGGCAATGTCGACCCCTTCTCTCTCGTGTGCTGCTTCACTTTCATTTTCTATCATTCGGTCTTCTGCTTTCCTTTCAATTTGGTCTTCCTCTGCTGTGCGTCTTCCCCACCGAATCAAGCCAGCATCTTCGTGTCTTCTCTCACTCGGCCCCAACCCCACGTTTCTCTCCTCCTGTCGCTCCACCGAAGCTCCTTGAAGCTACCACGTCCACGTCTTTTCTCCAACTTGGTCGGCCACCAGCAGAGTCAACCGAAGACTCCAGCGAAGCCCCCCTTCCCTCGTTGATTCCGCTTGTTCCACTGCCAACTTCACGTTCAACGGCCCCACTGATTCTTTTCTCCACGCGTCTTCGAGCTAGCAAGCTTGAGTCAACACCAGCTGATCCCTTGCTCGATTTGTCGACCCCAGTAGTGTCGAAGCTGCTGTTGGGGTTTCATGAATCATGTATAAGAAAATTAACGAAATAAACGCAGCGGAAACAAAAATATATTTCACACATGATTCTCCTTAGGCGTTGTTCGTGCGTTTTAATCAAAAATCTAAACATAAAAGGGAGTTAAACGAAATACCTCTTGAAGCGCGCTTTGAAACAAGTCGGTTCGGATGTTCTGCAATACGAGTCCCACAAGCGTCGGACCTCTAGTTCAGACACACCAACAACGAACGTCGAACGGAAGAGAGAACCTTCGGATATCCACCACTTCGATTGTGCTAGCAATCACGTGGAAAGAATCCGTCGTATTCTTGGTGTATAGTAGTCACGGCCCGAACGAGAGAATTGTTTCTCTTATCTTGCGTCTCAAAAAACACAAGAACACGCATACAATTTGCTCTCTATTTTCAGCAAAACATTTTGTCTCTAAAACACAAAATGCACACCCACCTTTTCTCTGTTTTTCAACAACAACTTTTTTTTCTCTTATCCTCAATTGCCTTTTATATTAAAATAAAAACCAGCAACGGTTGCTGATCAATGGACGATCAGCAACCGTTGCTGATCGTCCATTGTGGACGATCGTGCATGAGCAACCGCTCATGCACGAACGTGGCATGATGGTCAGCGGTTGCTGACCATCAATGCTACGTGCATAATGGTCAGCAACCGCTGACCATTATGCTTCGTGCATGTGCACGAATTCGTGCACATGCATGAAGCTTTAATTAATTAATTAAACTGATAAATGATTAATTAAAATAACATAATCCTTAGCAGCTTTAGGGCATCTTCTAACAATCTCCCACTTGCACTAAAGCTAACTTGTTTGGTATGTTAACATATATCTACTTTGGGCATGCGTGTGCATCATATGCAAGTACGCTCGTGACTATAATACAAATTAAATTAAATCTCATTTAATTTAATTTCAAATCGACTCAATTCGATTGTAGTAATTGCAAACATATTTGCAAAATATTTCTCTCTTGTTCCACGTCATCCTAGTTGTTTATGGTGTGTGACATTCCTAGGTTCATCACTAAGCTGGTAGTAAGACTTGTACTAACACATTAGTACTTCCAAAAGAATTAATTGTCCCAATTAATCTTTTAAGTCCTACAAGCCACGATTGACATCTAGCAATATGTCATGGCTACCCAGATAGTGTGAATGCTTTAAGAACATAATGAACCTGTCAGCTTTGGCTACATTGTAATTCAATCCCTCTGTCTTACTATGTCCCGATCAAACAAAGACCATGGAATATTCGTCAAGTCATTAATTTGATCATATGCACAAATCTAATTGACATGCATTTTATTCGAGACATAAACAATTTATTCTCGGTTACAACCCCGGCCGAGGATTTTAATGCAGTGTCACAATTAGATCGCATAGGACATCATTATCATACCTTGCATATAACAATGAGACAGATTCCATATTGCGCACACGTGTAACTTCGTATATGAACAAACTATGACCATCAAGTATAAAGACGGATCGACGACCCGGCATTATGTGCACCCGTGAACCATAGTTGTTCGATACACAAGTTAACACTGTGCCTCAGGTCTAAGGATTATTTACACAAGACCAAAGCATGAACAATTAGACATTGACCACGCTAAAAGCTTCCATGTCGCTAATCGTTCCATATGCGTCACATTCAGTGAATTTGTCTAATACAAACACACCTGTGTTCTAACTCAGGCATCATAATACCCAATGACATATGACTCATCATTCCCTTAAGTATCCAATACTTAATGGCGAAGTTAAGAACACACCGGTCTCAACAGGATTATTAATATCCACTTAATAATCCATCGACCGGGAACAATTTAAAGATTCAGTCTAACTATGAACCCGTCACATATATTCTTGACGTCTCAAGAATAGGTCTAGTTGCAACTGATCTTATGGAATCATTCATCAATATAAAATAATTGGACAAATGAATGAATACGTCGTTGCCATTAATTAAATAATAATAATGAAAGTACAACTGAAATCCCTAATATGTAACTATTACATAGTAGCTTTAGGGCATACATCCAACAATTTCCCAGTTGCACTAAAGCCAACTTGTCTGGTACCTCAAACCCATTTTGTCAATATGTCTTTCAAAAGAAGACTGAGGTAATGCCTTAGTGAAGGGATCTGCCACGTTTTCTGCTGAGGCAATTTTCTGCAAGGCGATATCACCTCTCCCAACAATTTCTCTGATGAGATGGAAGCGTCTCTCAATATGCTTGGACTTCTGGTGAGACCTTGGTTCCTTAGCTTGAGCTATCGCCCCATTGTTGTCACAAAACAATGTGATCGGTTGCTCAATTGAAGGAACGACTCCAAGTTCAGAAATAAACTTCTTCATCCAAGCGGCTTCCTTTGCTGCTTCAGAAGCAGCTACATACTCTGCCTCAGTGGTGGAATCGGCAGTTATACTTTGTTTGGAACTTTTCCAACTAACTGCACCACCATTGAATGTAAAGACAAACCCAGACGTAGACTTATAATCATTAGGATCCGATTGAAAATCGGAATCAGTATAAGCTACAACTTTAAATTCTCCTTCTCCATATATCAAGAATAAATCTTTAGTCCTTCGCAAGTACTTAAGAATATTCTTGATTGCTATCCAGTGCTCTTCTCCTGGATCAGACTGATATCTGCTAGTAATACTTACAGCATGCGCAATATCAGGTCTAGTACATAGCATAGCATACATTATGCTTCCAATAGCGGATGCATATGGTATCTTTGCCATCCGCTCTCTTTCTTCAGGAGTGTTGGGACACATCTCCTTAGAAAGACGGATCCCTTGCCTAAAAGGCAATAATCCTCTCTTGGAACATTGCATGTTAAACCGTGTTAACACTTTGTCTATGTACGTAGATTGTGAGAGGCCAATCAATCGTCTTGATCTATCTCTATAGATCTTGATACCTAAAATGTAGGTTGCCTCTCCTAAATCTTTCATGGAGAATTTTTGTGACAAGAATAGTTTTATCGATGATATCATTGGTACATCATTTCCAATCAAAAGTATATCATCGACATACAAAACCAGAAATGCAATTGCACTCCCACTGATCTTCTTATATACACAAGGTTCATCTGGATTTTTGATGAAGCCAAACGATTTGACTACCTCATCAAAACGGATGTTCCAACTTCTGGAAGCTTGTTTGAGTCCATAAATGGATCTCTTAAGCTTACACACCTTATGTTTTTCACTATTGGATTCAAAACCCTGTGGCTGTTCCATATAGATGTCCTCATCGAGAAATCCATTTAGAAAAGCCGTTTTGACATCCATCTGGAATATCTCATAATCAAGGTGTGCAGCTATAGCCAACATAATACGAATGGATTTTAGCATGGCCACAGGTGAGAAAGTTTCGTCATAATCAATTCCTTCTTTTTGACGATATCCTTTCGCCACCAGCCGTGCTTTGTAAATTCCAATTTGACCTTCAACATTCATCTTCCTCTTGAAGATCCATTTACAGCCAATTGGTACAATACCATCAGGCAGGTCAGTCAAGGTCCATACCTCATTGGAATACATTGAGTCCATCTCGGATTTCATGGCTTCTAGCCATTTACCAAAATCGATATCCAACATCGCCTCCTCATAGGTTTTAGGATCACCGGGTTGATCACTATCATTCACAATGAATAATGGTTCAATATGATCAACCGAGTGTCTATAACGAGCAGGTGGGCGAGACATTCTCGCACTTCTCCTAAGAGGTTGTGTATCGAAGCTCCCACTCGAATCGAGAGATTGGTATCTAAACTCGGTTGTTTGATACTTCATTATTTTCTTCTTGTAAGACTATTTTCCGCCCAGCACCACTTTCTTGGATGAACTGATTCTCCAAGAAAGAAGCGTGCTTGCATACCAAAATTCTTTGGTCTGAATGAAAATAGAAATAATATCCAAGAGTTTCCTTTGGATATCCAATGAAGCGACCTTGTTCAGATCTTGCCTCCAATTTTTCCACTTTCAGCTTTTTCACAAAAGTGGACAACCCCAAATCTTAATATGATTAAGACTAGGTTTCCTACTATGCCATATCTCATAGGGCGTAGTTGGAACAGATTTGGACGGCACTCTATTCAGTATATACGCAGCTGTCTCAAGGGCATATCCCCAAAGGGATATTGGCAAATCGGTGTAACTCATCATAGATCGTACCATATCTAATAAAGTACGATTTCTTCGTTCAGATACACCATTATGTTCTGGAGTTCCAGGAGGTGTCCATTGTGATAAAATACCATTCTCTTTAAGAAAGTCCAGGAATTCAGTACTAAGGTATTCACCTCCTCGATCTGATCGAAGAGCCTTAATACATTTTCCTGTTTGTTTCTCAACTTCAGCCTTGAATTCCTTGAACTTTTCAAAGGATTCAGATTTATACTTCATGAGGTATAAATAACCATACCGTGACTGATCATCAGTGAAGGTAATGAAGTAATTATAACCACCTCTAGCAGATTCATTAATTGGTCCACATACATCTGTATGTATTAATCCTAATATGTCAGCAGCTCGTGCACTTTGTCCCACAAAAGGCGCTTTGGTCATTTTTCCTAGAAGACATGCCTCACAAGTTGAGTATGACTCGAAATTTGAAGGATCAATGTATCCATCATTACTCAACTTATTAATTCTGTCTTCTCCAATATGACCTAATCGGAGATGCCAAACATACTTTTTATTTGGACCGTCTCTAGGGCGTTTATTAGTAATGGCATTTATATCAATTCTATTTTGCTTATTGACATTGGTAATCATATTACCGGACATTGTAATGGTATAAAGATTGTTGATTAATAAGCTAGAACCAACACATATTCTATTATGATAAATAGAACATACATCATCAACAAAAGAAAATTCATAATTCTCTTTACCCAAACGAGATATAGAGATGATGTTCCTAACAACATTCTTATAATGCAAATAGTTCTTTAAAACCAATACATGTCCAGAAGGCAAACATAAACGAAAAGTCCCTATAGCTAATGCAGCAACTCTTGCTCCATTGGCAAACGTCAGGACAATCTCATTTCGCCCTAGCATCCTGCTTATTTCCAGATTCTGCAAAGACATACAAATATGTGAAGTTGCAGCAGAATCTAGAACCCATGAGCTGGATTCAGCACTAACCATAAGATTGGTTTCAATAAGCATAGACACCATACCTTCATAAGGTCGGTTCTTGGGCTTGACCTTCAAGCTCGCGAGGTACCTCTTACAGTTCCTCCTCCAGTGCCCTTTGACACCACAGTAGTGACATTTCCCTTTATCAATCATGGGCTTTGGTTGCACAACAGGTTTGGCAGGCCTCTTCCATTTATTCTTCTTTAAAACAGTCTTACCCTTTGAAGAAGAAGCCTTAGCCATAGCCACTACATTTGGCCTCGTGTTATGCATTTCCTTCTCATAAACTACCAGCATGCTATGTAACTCCGCAAGAGTTTTATCCATCTTATGCATGTGGAAGTTTTGGACAAAACCAGAGAAGGAATCGGGTAAAGATTGGAGGATCAAATCCACAGCTAACTCATTGTCCATAACGAGATTCAGCCTAGCCAATTCTTCAATGTGCCAGATCATTTTCAAAGCATGATCATTAACAGATGATCCTTCAGCCATCCTCATACGGTACAATGCCTTAGATATCTCATATCTAGAGGTTCGACCATTCTCATCAAAGTATTCCTTTAAGTGCAAAATGATCGACCCAGCATCTTCCATAGATTCATACTTCTTCTGTAATTCATTATTCATAGAAGCAAGCATATATGACCTAACTTTTAAGTCATCGTCATGCCACTTATCATAAGTGACACGCTCCTCTTGGGTCCCACCCTCAGGAAAGGAGGTTGGCATCTTTTCATCAAGCACATACCCAATTTTTTCTGAATTGAGAACAATTCTCAAATTCCTCACCCGGTCGGTGAAATTGGGTCCAAATCAAACAATTCTTGTCAAGTATAGAAGCGAGTGGGTTTGTGGTCACCATTTTCAGAGTAATAATATATCTGTTGCAGAAAATAAATTGTTAGCCGTTGTATCTTTCAAAGTAACTATTTCATTTTGGCCTTTAAATGAAATAGATCCTCCCACTAAATTTATATTCGAATCCCATACTCCTTAAAATGGGAAGCGGTAATCTTTGTTGGGTAAAGATTACTAGTGGGGATTGGAGTCCCACCAGTCCAAAGTCCACCTCACCTAACAGTTATTGGTGTCCTATGAACTTAGTGAGTGAACCAGCTTGTTCAACGCATCATATGCGAGTCCCAATCATAACTTCGGCCTCTAGACCATGAAAGCCTCACCTAACAGTTATTGGCATCACGATCATAGTTAAGTCTAGCCCATCGTCTCATGCAAGTATTGAAAACACAAATGATTCCCTCACCTACAGTTATTAGAAATCATTTGGCTCCAACCCCACAGCATCATATGCATAATGGAGTGGTCCAATATTATAAATGGTAATTAACCCCTATGTATCCATAACCGGTTAGTTAACCACTATAATATTGGATCAAACCACGACGATGGAAGGCCACGAGTTCAAAACCCGTTTCGACTTAATATTCTTTGTAAGGAGATTTGGGTCGTTATTAACGGTCTCACTTTGCACATTAACCGGTTTAACATGCACGATATCATAAACACAATAAATAAATAGATATCACATAAACATCTATCCTATGTGGTGATCATGGAATTATGGTTCAATGGGTCTCGAGCCAAAGAGACCCATTTAGCCATTTTAATGTTTTAATTATATGGACCTGCTCTTCACTTTTTCTTCAATCTTTGAACTCTTCAAAGACCGGGCCCAAAGAGCTCACCGGTTTAATGGCTCCTCCAATGGCTCCTCCTCTCTTATAGTATTTACATCAACAATTGAAATACTAAACTATACTAAAAATTACATATCAAGAAAAATTAAAGTAAAATAAAAGGAAGGACGCAGCCTCCATTTAATAATTACATCCCCAAAAAGAATACCTGTAATCATCATACATTCATCCATACAACAATCACAACAATTAGGGATTTTTCCATGATCACCACCCTTCCTTACGAGCCATAAATTCAAAATTTAAAGCTCTGGAAGGCATGCATAAAATTTTGCATATCATTTGCAAAATATAAACATCAAGTATAACAAGTTATGGATTTTTGATTCAAAATTGATTTAGTTCTAATTTTTGCTTAGTTGATTAAATTTATCACATAAATTAATCAACTTCTATGGGCCACATAAAAGGTAAGAGAACCGATTCTCTTAACAAAATAAATTGGCCATTAGAACGCAAAAATATATTTGAACTACAAATCAATTAAACGCACGAAACGCCTAAGGTTGGCTCGATACCCTTTGTTGGGGTTTCATGAATCATGTAAAAGAAAAAAAAAATCAACAGAATAAACGCAGCGGAAACAAAAATATATTTTACACATGATTCTCCTTAGGCGTTGTTCGTGCGTTTTAATCAAAAATCTAAACATAAAAGGGAGTTAAACGAAATACCTCTCGAAGCGCGCTTTGAAACAAGTCGGTTCGGATGTTCTACGGTACGAGTCCCACAAGCGTCGGACCTCTAGTTCAGACACACCAACAACGAACGTCGAACGGAAGAGAGAGCTTTCGGATATCCACCACTTCGATCGTGCTAGCAATCACGTGGAAAGAATCCGTCGTATTCTTGGTGTATAGTAGTCACGGCCCGAACGAGAGAATTGTTTCTCTTCCTCGTGTCTCAAAGACACAAGAACACGCACACAATTTGCTCTCTGTTTTCAGCAAATCATTTTCTCTCTAAAACACAAATGCACACCCTAACCCTTTTCTCTGTTTTTCAACAGCAACCTTTTTTTTTCTCTTATCCTCAATTGCCTTTTATATTAAAATAAAAACCACCAACAGTTGCTGATCAATGGACGATCAGCAACCGTTGCTGATCGTCCATTGTGGACGATCGTGCATGAGCGGTTGCTCATGCACGATGGTCGATGGTCAGCGCATGAGCAACCGACCATCAATGCTATGATGCATAATGGTCAGAACCATCAATGCTACCATAATGGTCAGCAACCGTGCATGTGCACGAATTCGTGCACATGCATGAAGCTTTAATTAATTAATTAAACTGATAAATGATTAATTAAAATAACATAATCCTTAGCAGCTTTAGGGCATCTTCTAACAGCTGCTTCTTCTTGGCTGCCACGAGTCCAGCACCTGCAGCTTCTTCGGTTCCTTTGCTGTTTTTGTCTCCACCTTGCCGCGCGAAGTCTAGTGAAGCAAACCAACCAACGAAGCTGCTTCTTCGAAGCCCATCTTCAGCTGCATCAACGGCCCAGTAGTTGGGCCGTTTGAAGCCCACAAAAATTTCAGCAGTCCAGGCCAGTTTTGAAGCCCATAAGCCTTGCAGCAGCCTAGCAAATTGAGGCCTAAGAGACCAGCGAAGCCCATCTCCACAGCTGCTCCTTTGGGCCCGCGAAGTCAGCCCACTGCAAGCCCAGCCCAATTCAGCAACTAATCTCAGCTTGGGCTAAGATTTGTTGCGCCAAGTTTAAGACCTGGTCCATGCTTGTCGGTGCTGTCGCGAGCTCAAGTTCAACCACTATCGCATCATCATCGCAGTGTTCCAGTCTCCGCTTTTAACAAGTGAGTTTTACTCATTAATCCTTACTTAGTAGGTTAATGATACTTAAGATTTGTTTATATTTAATTAAGCATGATTGGGTAGATAGATTAGAGTGGAATAATTAAATTAGTGCTTTATCAATGAATGTTAGGCAATTGGTTAGTGATATTAGCAAGTAGACTCGTGTTATTACTTATTGAATGAATCTCAGAAATTTTCCAGGTCTATTCTAGCCTCCAATTAGGCATTACAGGCCTAAGTTATATTTATTGCATTTATTTAATATTTTTCGAAATTGTTTAATTAATTAATTATTTTCCGGAAATTAAGTTTGGAATAGCCGATACTTGAATTTTATGCTGATTGTGATGATGTGATCTGTTTATTTATTTTAGCATTGAATTGTGCTGAATTGAATTAATTATGCTTTTAGGATTTTATTCCTAAATTGACTAATGTTGCTAATTAATGGAAAAATTATCGGACGTCGGTTTTCAACGCCAAAAATATATTATGGGCTATTGAAACTGGTATGATGTTTTAAAAAGTGAAATTATGATATATTTTTTAGGTCAACTGTATACCCACACATGGCTATTTTATCAATAATGATAGAAAGATGAAGTTGATTGTATGATTGGGATGATATACTATATCAACCTACGGGCTCTGATATGGCAGCTTAGTAGAGAGCAGTTGTGGCATCCCAAAATTCATGACAACTTCCAGATACATTAAGGTCTATGAATAGGTGATGGAAGTACCATTAAGATGTATTGTAGCCATTTGATCCATAATTTGCAATGAGATTTATGGCCAAGCTTTTAATGAATAATTATTTGATAGGAAAGAAAATCCTATCATTGGCCATGTGTTTTATAAATTGGAATTTATGGATTTATGATTTCAAGTTTTATGGCCATATGAAATTGTAATTTAGTATTTATATACGTGGGGATTTAAGGTAAATTATTAAAAGTAAAAAAAAAAATGGACTTATTTAAGAAAATTTTGGGCCACTTAAGTTTGGACTTTAGGCCCAAGAATGTTGAGCCTAAAGTGGGCCAAAAGGCCGGCCCATGAAGCCCATTGGGCTGTCGATGCATGGAGGGGCGAGGAGGAGCCGCATGGCCTCCTCCAAGTGTCTTCAACAAGGGAGACACTTGTCTCCTTCTTGGGGACAAGTGTCCCTCCATGCAAAAAGGGAAGCATGCAAGTATTTAAACAACCAAAAAGAAAGAAAGAGAGGGAGTGGCCAATTTTGAGAGAGTGAGAGAGAGAGAGGGAGTTGTCAAGTGAGAGAGGGAACTGAGAGAGAGGAGCAAGAAGCCATGTGTTCGTCCGTCCGCTCGTCCGTCGCCCGTCGCCGTGCGTTCGTCCTCCACCATCGTGCTCGCTGTAGCTCGGTACAAAGGCAAGTTGGGATCTACATTCTGCTCTTGCATGTTGTATCTTGCATATGTGTTTGAATGGTGGTGAATCTGGGATGTTTAGGGTGTAAGAAACCGAAGCTTTGAGTGTGTTGCTCTGAAGTGGTAAGCTGTTTTGGAGTATACCGCCTGACCCAGAATGTTGTAGAGGCTTGCATGTGGGGTTTGAGTTGAATTTTGGCTTTGACTCCTTCCTAAAAGTTGTAGATAACATCTCAAAGTATAACATACTAAAATTTGAGACAAAATGGCTGAGTTTTAAGGGGTGAAAGCCTTCCTCTACGGAAATGCTAGATCTGAAACTATTTTGTTGATATCTTGGTGGTTTTGTGTGTTGCATATCACTTTTTACTGAGAATTTCACTTTGACTTATGCACAAAGGTTATAGAGAACATCCTGAAGACTAACATACTCAAATTTGAAGTAAAACGAACAAGAGTAGCCTAGTGAAACGATTTTTCCTTTGAAGACGATAGATCTAGAAGTATTGTACTGGACTCCAGCAACTTCGTGATCTATAAAGTGACTAACCGTTGAGAATCTCACCTAGATCTCTTAATGAAAGTTGTAGTGGACCTCTTGAGGCAAAATATATCAAAAATTCAGAGGAAATGAAGGAAGATGAGTACATGAAACTTTGATTTTTCGGAGACAGCTAAACCTTGACTGTTCGGTACTAGGAACAGGGGCTTCGACCATCCATAGTTAATTATCTAGGACGAATCTGGCATGGATGTCTGCATGAAAAATATACCTTAGGGTCTTGAATATCACCTGATAAAATTTCATAATTTTTAGAGGCCATTCGGGTATTTAAATTGAAATATTTCAAGAACTGCGCAATCTGATCGTATCCGAATTTTGCAAGCTGTAATGTGTGAGCTATATCTTTTTGTGTGAAGTTCTTTTGGGCATGTGTTGTTCATGGAGTTGCTACCTCTATGTCTTGCCTATCACATGTTCTGATTTTATAATTTTTGAAGATCATATGGATATTTAATTTATATATTCTCCGAAATTGTGCAAGCTGGAATTTGGTAAATTTCAAAAAGTCATGATGTATGGATTATTCTAAGTTGTATGGACCCCATGGATTGTATTGTCATAAGTGATTGGATCTTGCTGCATATATGATGATGATTGGAACTACATATGAGAATCAAATGCTGAAAATGATCTTGTTTGCCATCATATCATATGCCATGTTGAAATTGAGCCATAATTGCGAATGTGAACTATGATAAATGAGAAGGCCGTCGGAGGTGTGAGCCGACGATACCCCGGGAGAGTCGGGATGCCCGGCCAGGGAGTGTAAATGCCGGATGCCTGGTGGCCTAGTGGCGTAATTCCAGAAAGTCATCGGGAGTTTCGAGAAGCCCGGTGGTAAACGGTACGTAATTGCAGGGGGAATGCCTGGTGGTATGTGGTTACGTAATTCCGGAAGCCCTGTAGGTTTGTGCCCAGGGAGATGCCTCGTGATGCTAGTTGGGATACGAGATGCCCGGTGGCCTTAAGTGGCTGAATGCCGGAGGTTCCTTGCGATGCCTGGTTGGATGCGAGCGATAAATTGTGGGATGCAAACATTGGTCCCTAGAAAGACAAACTAATAAGATCCTTGTGAAAGATAAGAATTGAAAGTGAATCATGTGTATGGGTGTATGCATATGGCATGATGCATGATTTGCTTATGAAAATAAATTGATGCTATTTGACATTGAGAATGCGATCATGAAGGCTTGAATGGATCTCATGGTGATGCATGCTTGATAGCATGGATGATACAAATCATGGTGATATATGCACGATGGCATGGCAAGATATGCATGATTGCCTGACAATATATGCACGACCGCATGGTGACGTGTGCTTGATAGCATGGATGATATGAGTGCATGGTGGTATATGCACGTTGCATGGTGATATATGCATGAATGTTTGATGATGAATGCATGGTGGTATATGCACATATGGCATGAGTATGCATGAATGCTTGATGATGACTGCAGGGAAATCATGGTGTGAGCTAGAAGTGCTCATCCATCGAGGGCTAAAGCCTCTGCTACAAGGACTGGACCCCGAATGGAAGATATCATGTAGGCATTGGCTAGTATTGGAAATCTGATGGAAAGACAAGCACAACAACAACCCGGAGTGGAACGTCACCCTCAAGGACTGGTGGAACAATTTCTGAAGTTGAAGCCACTTAAGTTTAGTGGAATGAGAAGTCCTAAGGAGGCGGAACATTGGATTGATGGAATGGAAAGGATTTTCCGGTTGTTGGACTGCAATGAGGTTAAGAAAATAGTTTTAGCAGAGTACCAACTGGAGGGAAATGCAAAGTTTTGGTGGAGAGCTTCGAAGGATACAATCTTTCCACCAGATACTGATGTAAACTGGGAAGAGTTTGTGAGAGCTTTCAATAGGAAGCATTTCTCTGATTGTGCCAAGGATAGGAAGATCACTGAATTTCTTCAGTTAGAACAACAGGAGCTGACAGTAGACCAGTATGAGGCAAAATTTTCTGAATTGTCTAGGTATGCTCCGAGGTTGGTTGAGGATTCAGAGAAAAAGGCTAAGAGATTCCTGAAAGGATTAAGGACTGATATTAGGAAACAACTAGTGCCTCTGAATATAAGAGATTATAATGAGATCTATGAGAGGGCATAGTTGATGGAGCAAGAGTTAGTGAGAGAGCAATCAGAATCTAAGAGGCAGATGACCTTTAATTATATTTAAAGGGATAAGAAACCCTTTCCTAGTCAAGGTCAGACCTAGGATGTTAAGAAAAATAATAACTTTGGAAATTCTAGAAAAACTTGGAATGGCCCGACTTTTGGGAGAATACCCTACCAGGGTAATTTTTGCCAGAGATGTGGTAGACAACATGGGCCAGGACCTTGTAATAGCCAACTGAGATGTAATGGATGTGAGCAAATATGACACTTTAAGAGAAATTGTCCATGCAATGGGTCGCAGCCGAATGTTAGCTCGGTGCGATAGGTACAACAAAGTACTGGTGGACCAAACCTACCAAGGAATCCACAGAGGCCACCACCACAGGGACAGGTGTGTGCAGTCACCCAAGAGGAAGCGAAAGCTTCCGAAAGTGTTATCTCAGGTACAATTTCGATAGATGGATAAGGAGGCATATGTGTTATTTGATATGAGTGGCACGCATTCATTTGTGTTCGAAAGATATAGATGATTGTGAGAAATAGGAACCAAATCTTTAGATGTGCCTCTTCGTATTTCTACATCACTGAAAGACATGTTATCTACATTAGCTTGTGAGATGAGTGAGATAATCCTAAGGGAATGAGATCTGGAAATGGACTTGATAGTGATAGTTATGTATAACTTTGACGTCATCATAGAAATGGACTAGCTCCGTAAGCAATGGACTAGGATGAATGATCTCCTAAGATAATGCTTGCCGATGTGCTAAGATTAAAACCGTGAGACTTAGTATGGGATAGGGTTAGTGGATAATATCTCTATAAGTTAGTCCCTATCGAAACGAGACCCTCCAATGGATGTGTAGTTTGGATTCAAACTAGGCGAAAGCTAGTGTACCTGTAAAAACCCGATATGATGAGGGCGGGGAGTGGACACCGAGGTTAGAGGACCTGAACAAGGAGCGGTTCCTGGCAGGCTTCTAGGATGGCAAAAAGGGGGTAGGAATGAACCAAACTATGAACTGAATTAGGAACGCAGTGTTTATGGGATAATTTTATCAGAGTGGCGCAGTGGTAGCATGGTTAAGCTTATAGAACTTTGTTTGTGAAAAAGAAGGATGGGTTGATACGTTTATGCATTGACTATAGACAATTGAATCAAGTGACTATTAAGAATGAGTACTCATTACCTAGAATTGATGATCTATTTGACCAATTGCAAGGAAGTTCGGTCTTCTCTAAGATTGACTTGAGATCGGAATACCATGAGTTAAGGATTAAGAAAGAAGACATTCCTAAGACCGTATTTAGGACTCGCTATGGACACTATGAGTTCCTAGTTTTGCTATTTGGATTGACGAATGCCTTAGCTGCATTCATAGATTTAATGAATAGGATATTTAGGCCTTATTTGGATCAAATTGTGATTGTCTTCATTTGATGATATCCTGATATCTAAGCGTAGTGCTGCAAGCAAAGCTTAAGAAATGAATTATGGAGAGTGAGTTATGAATTTGAGGATTAAGTTATGATCATTTGAGCTAAGTAGTGACTTCCTATTAGAGGATCTCATTGGAAGTCTTGATGCATTACATGGCGGCATTTAGTATGTATAGAATGATCTTGGAAGTCATGAGTTTGAGTGGTCAAATGAGACATGAAATTATTTGTGGTTTATATGTCTAAATAATAGGTTTAATCGATGGTGGTCAACTTTTAATTTTAGGCGATGATCTCAGTTTGAAAAGGTTTGGCGGAATTATTGGATATGATCAATTGTGGTTATAGTCTTTCCAAGGTGAAAAGGTGAAAGTTCAAGTTGTGGATTTGATGAGTGATTAGTCCAAGTGATGATCCTTTAGGGTGAGACATGAGATATACTCGATGGAAACTAGACAAGTTTTATTTTGGTGGATTGTCGATCTTTGAATTCAATAAGTTTTGGTGGACTATTGATATTTGAACCCAATGAATGGTGTTGTATTTTAGGCTTGAATCTATGTTGCAGTGAAAGCGTAGTGAATGTCTTTGTTGGGCTAAACCAGATGAGTTGTTAATGGTGTCGATTTTGATGGTTCTAGGCTTGAATTGATGGTGACAAAGGTATAGGAATAATTTGGCTAAATGATGTGTTAGATTGAAACCGTTAGGTATAACAGAATGGAATTGGGATCATGTGATGATGGATTTCGTGCGAGGATTGCCAAGGACATTAAGTGGTCACGACTCTATCTAGGTAATTCTAGATCGCTTGACTAAGTCTACCCATTCCCTAGTAGTTCACGTAGATCATCCGATGGATAAATTTGCTAATGGATGTGTAGGCCAAGTGGTACGCTTACATGATATTCCTGTAACGATTACATCTGATTGAGACTCTAGGGTTACTTCAAAGTTTTGGAGAAGTCTCCAAGAGGCTTTAGGGACGAAGCTTGAATTTAGTATTGTTTTTCATTCTCAAACAAATGTACAAACGAAAAGAGTGGTCCAAGCATTAGAGGACGTGTTAAGAGCTTGCATCCTTGACTTTAAAGGAAGTTGGGACGAAAAGTTATACTTGGTAGAATTTGTGCATAACAATAGCTTTCAGAAAAGTACAGGCATGGCTGAGGAAGTATCAACCAAACCCTAGTCACATACTCGATCATGAAGCCATCAAAATGGATGAGAAAGTGAGGAAAATTGAAGAGCCTGTGCAAGTACTAGATTGAAAGGAACAAATTCTCAGGACCAAGAGAATTCCATTGGTTAAGATACTATGGCGATATCATGATGTGGAGGAAGCCACATGGGAGAGTGAAAATGAGATGAGGGAAAGGTACCCTCACTTGTTTAAGGAGACAAAGGCAATGTCTAATTTCGAGGACGAAATTCTCTAAGGAGGGGAGAATTGTGGCATCCCAAAATTCATGGCAACCTCCAAATACATTAAGGTCTATGAATAGGTGATAGAAGTACCATCAAAATGTATTGTAGCCATTTGATCCATAATTTGCAATGAGATTTATGGCCAAGCTTTTAATGGATAATTATTTGACAGGAAAGGAAATTCTATCATTGGCCATGTGTTTTATAAATTGGAATTTATGGATTTATGATTTCAAGTTTTATGGTCATATTAAATTATAATTTAGTATTTATATAAGTGGGGATTTAAGGTAAATTATTAAAAGTAAAAAAAAATGGACTTATTTAGGAAAATTTTGGGCCACTTAAGTTTGGACTTTAGGCCCAAGAATGATGAGCCTAAAGTGGGCCAAAAGGCTGGCCCATGAAGCCCATTGGGCTGTCGACGCATGGAGGGGAGGACAAGCCGCATGGCCTCCTCCAAGTGTCTTCAACAAGGGAGACACTTGTCTCCTTCTTGGGGACAAGTGTCCCTCCATGCAAAAAGGGAAGCATGCAAGTATTTAAACAACCAAAAAGAAAGAGAGAGAGGGAGTGGCCGATTTTGAGAGAGTGAGAGAGAGAGAGGGAGTTGTCGAGTGAGAGAGGGAACCGAGAGAGAGGAGGAAGAAACCGTGTGTCCGTCCGTCCGCTCGTCCGTCGCCTGTCGCCATGCATCCATCGTCCACCGCCGTGTTCGTTGTAGCTCGGTATAAAGGCAAGTTGGGATCTACATTCTGCTCTTGCATGTTGTATCTTGCATATGTGTGAGAATAGTGGTAAATCTCGGATGTTTAGGGTGTAAGAAACCGAAGCTTTGAGTGTGTTGCTTTTAAGTGATAAGCTGTTTTCGAGTATATCGCCTGACCCAGAATGTTGTAGAGGCTTGCATGCGGATTTTGAGTCGGATTTTGGCTTTGACCCCTTCATGAAAGTTTTAGATAACACCTTAAAGTATAACATAATAAAATTTTAGACAAAATGGCTGAGTTTTAAGGGGCCAAACCCTTCCTATACGAAAAACGCTAGATCTGAAACTGTTTTGTCGATCTCTTGGTGGTTTTGTGTGTTGCATGTCACATTTTACTGAGAATTAACTTCAACTTCTTCACAAAAGTTGTAGATAACATCCTGAAGACTAACATATTCAAATTTGAAGTAAAAAGAACAAGTGTAGCCTAGTGAAACGGCATTTCCTTTGAAGACGATAGATCTGGAAGTATTGTACTGGACCGAAGCGACTTCGTGAACTATAAAGTGACTATCCGTTGAGAATCTCACCTAGATCCCTTAATGAAAGTTGTATTGGACCTCTTGAGTCAAAACATATCAAAAATTCAGAGGAAATGAAGGAAGATAAGTTGGTGAAACCTTGATTTTTCGGAGACAGCTAAACCTGGACTGTTTGGTACTAGGAACAGGAGCTTCAACCATCCATATTTATTTATCTAGGACGAATCTGGCCTGGATGTCTTCATAAAAAACCTTAGGGTCTTGACTATCACCTGGTAAAATTTCATAAGTTTTGGCGGCCATTCGGGTATTTAAATTGAAATATTTCAAGAACTGCACAATCTGATCATATCCGAATTTTGCAAGCTGTAATTTGTGAGCTATATCTTTTTGTGTGAAGTTCTTTTGGGCATGTGTTCTTCATGGAGTTGCTACCTCTATGTCTTGCCTATCGTATGTTCTGATATTATAATTTTTGAAGATCATATGTATATTTAATTTATATATTCTCCGAAATTGTGCAAGCTGAAATTTGGTAAATTTCAAAAAGTCATGATGTATGGATTATTCTAAGTTGTATGGACCCCATGGATTGTATTGTCATAAGTGATTGGATCTTGCTGCATATATGATGATGATTGGAACTACATATGAGAATCAAATGCTGAAAATCATCTTGTTTGCTATCATATCATATGCCATGTTGAAATTGAGCCATAATTGCAAATGTGAACTATGATAAATGAGAAGGCCGTCGGAGGTGTGAGCCGATGATGTCTCGAGAGTGTCGCGAATGCCCGGCCAGGGAGTGTAAATGCCGGATGCCCGGTGGCCTAGTGGAGTAATTCTGGAGGGTCCTCGGGAGTTTTGAGATGCCAGGTGGAATACGGTACGTAATTCTAGGGAGAATGCCTGGTGGTATGTCGGTACGTAATGCCGGAAACCCTAGAGGTTTGTGCCCAGGGGGATGCCTCGTGATGCTAGTTGGGATACGAGATACTTGGAGGTGTGTGCCGGATGCCCGGTGGCCTTAAAAGGCTGAATGCCGGAGGTTCGTCGCGATGCCTGTTTGGATGCGAGCAACAAATTGTGGGATGCAAACATTGGTCCCCAGAAAGAAAAACTGATGAGATCCTTGTGAAAGATAAGAATTGAAAGTGAATCATGTGCATGGGTGTATGCATATGGCATGATGCATGATTTGCTTATGAAAATAAATTGATGCTATTTGACATTGAGAATGCGATCATGAAGGCTTGAATGGATCTCATGGTGATGTATGCTTGATAGCATGGATGATACGAATCATGGTGATATATGCACGACTGCATGGTGACGTGTGCTTGATAGCATGGATGATATGAGTGCATGGTGGTATATGCACATTACATGGTGATATATGCATGAATACTTGATGATGAGTGCATGGTGGTATATGCACATATGGTATGGGTATGCATGAATGCGTGATGATGATGGCATGATGATATATGTATGGTTGCGAGGTGAGGTATGCTTGATATGCATGAATGATATGTGCTTTGTTGTGATGCCTTGATTGTTTTGTTTGACACAATGAGTAGTTTAGTGGATCTATACTGCTGAGTGGTTGTACTCACCCCTTTTGGGGAATAACATTTCAGACTAGATAAGATACCTCTGCTGCCACTGCTACTAGTAGATGGATCAAGTGGTTGGATATAACCGTGAGGAGGAGGATAGCAAAGGAAGGAACTTTTGGACGCCGACACTGATCGATGGACTTTAAGTATACAACTGTTGGAGGAGATGTCGGTCATCGAACAAGTATAGTCATGTATAGAAAACCATGGCATTTTGATGTACCGATGAATGATGTCCATCTAGTTTAAGTAAATAAAAGTATACGGCTTTTACCTATAAATGTTTAGTTGGTGTGCATCGTTTTCTGAATATAAGGAAGGGAGTTGATGGATGCGCTTCCGCCATATGAACTACGCAAGGGACCGATAATAAAAGATGTAAACCCCCCATGGTTGTATGGACCCGCTGCACTTGAAATGGTATCAGAGTGACATGTTATCAGGTCAAACGAATGGTAATCGAACTATGGTGACCCTAACGGTTCGGGGGCTGTTCGAGGGGTGCCACAACAACTCAGTTGAGTCCAGTGTCAGTGCATTTGAGAGGGAAATACTTGTGTAATAACAAGTATTAAGGTATGGATAGAGATATACTTACCTGGTAACATCTTTGATCCTGGGGGATATGTCTCCTACAAAACATGGTCGTAGGAGAGGCAATATGCATTTGCAACCATGAACATGCATTAATTCAAGAGATGTTCATGCATGATGATTTCCATCAATCTGGCATTTTCATTCCAATCTGAACACAAGAATGTCATGGATATGTCAAATGAGGGATCTTTAAGTCTGAAAGGACTTTTTACTCATCCTCATTAAAAGGGCCATTTCATCCCGATCTTTGATACAGGATTTTTGACAATCACTCAATCTTTCCATCGTCATGCCAAACAAGGGTCTGAGCAATTTCGCAAATGGTACGACCTTACCAATTTGAGAGGTCTTTGATAGGGATGTAATGCGAGCTTGGTTAACGGCTTAAGAAAAGGGACTCTTTGAGTCGAGGCTTTTGAAAAATGAGTGATATTCCACAATCATCTTTGGGTTTACAAGTCAAGAAACATGAGAAATGAAACAGAGATTATCTTACTCGCATTTCTTCAAGCGATGCTTTCAAATAGATGAACTTTTACGTTAATTCAAATGCCATAATCTGAAGAGACTTTGTAAGGGACATAATGTAGGCTTGGTTCATGGGTTAAGAAATGAAATGATCATTAGGCTCAAAAAGTGTTTAGGGGGTCAAAGTTGATGATCATCTTGACATTTCCACCAATTTTTTCTCCAACATCGAAAATTTCCTTCACATCACAACTCCATTGGTTGCAACAACACTTGAGTTTTTTAAGTATCACCTTGTTGGGGATACGACTCACTACATCCAGTGTTTGATTTTTACCAGGCACACTGCTTTTTCATGCCCCATATTTTTTTTTGCACTTACTTTCTTTGGACTTGCATAGCCTTTCATCTTTTGTCTAAACCATGCTACTTGAATGGTTTGTTTTTTCTTACCTTGCCCCAGTGTGGGGGATGATCACCAACTGGGTTTAATATGAAATGAATTCATAAGCTCAAGTGGGCTATGCAATGGATAAAGTGTATAGGATAGAGAAAGAACTGCTCTTCGTCATTCTAAGGCACCTCAATTACCATATAAGTTACACTATGAAAGCAATACTCGAAGATTGATGCAAGTGTGAGCAAGAAAGTTCCCATCATTCATTTCAAATTTGTCCCAATGTGGGATGATTCTTGACAGGGAAAATTTAAAAAGCTCTTCATGTGTGTGGGCTCAATGGGCTACAATGGGTATACCTGTAGTGTTTCGGGTAGAAGAAGAAACTGCCTCTCATCACCTCGGTTGATGTACCCTTTGCGAGATCACCCTTTTCCTCATGGGCATGAGATTTTTCCACACAACTCACTAAGGATTAGTGTATGAAACAATGTATGGAGTCGGGCTTGCCTTTCGTCATTCCAAAGTATCCCATTTGACACATTCAATTTATCTCACATAATTCATCAAGGTAAACATGCAAGATTTATATCAAATTTGAACCATTGAATTTGCAACTCATTGAGACAATTTATTCATCATAAAAATGCTTGCAATTCAAAACACGACATGGAAAATTTAATCATGGGTAATACTTCTTGACAGCATCAGAATTAATTAGAATGGAAAACTCATGACCACCCACTTCTGCAAGGATCAAGGCACCTCCAGGAAGTACATTCTTCACCCCATATGGGTTGCTATAATTTAGAGCAAACTTGCCCCCAGGATCTAGAAAAATTGGCAACAACTCCCTTAGAACAAGATCATTTACCTTCTTGGCTTCTTTAGTATCATCTAAATTAATAGTGACGGTTTGCTCGGATGTAAGAGCTTTGGCTGTTTCATGTTATTCCCAGCTACGCTACACCTCAATGGCATCTTCGATCAAGTCTTTGGGACCATAATTGTTGCATTGGATTGGAACATTTCCACACCTTTGCATGCTATATGACCATCCTTGAAATGGAAAGTAAATGGATCAAAAAGACAAACAGGGTAAATCTTTTTTTTTTGAAAGACTTTTTTGAATTTTTTTTTGAAAAGCAATTGGAAAAGCATTTTAGCACGAGAAAGCATGATGAAATCCAGGCCTCAGAATTCTCCTTGGATTTTTCTTTTTGTTTATCGACTGGATAACATCACTGGGTTGGTTTGGTGTACCTCATCATACCCTCAAAGTAAAACTTGTAATTTCATTGATATTCATCAATCATTACATTTATTAAATGGAAAATGTGAATTCAAATCCTAAAAAGAAAACGAAAAAGAAGAAATAAAAAAAAATCGCTAGATAGCGATAATAACTCCTAAAAAGTGATAAAATTCCTAGAAAGCGATAAAAATTCCTGCGCAGGGGAATATGCAAAATTAATAAGTTACTCTTGCGAGCTAGGGCCCATTTCTTCTAAAGGTCCTTCATTAATGGCATTCACCCTATCCTCATGCTCAGGTAGAGGATTCTTTTTGACATTCGATTGAGCGGTACTGAAGGCAAACGTCTTGGTATCCAGTAAATTTTGGACCTTATGTTTCAAAGTCGAGCATTCATCAGTCGAATGTCCTACTTCCCCCATATGATACTCGCATTTCTTGGAGGGATCGTAGTTGGAAATATTTTCAACATTAGGTTGCTTCGGCTCATAAGACAGCAACCCCTTCTTTTGTAGGACCTTCAAGACCTGGGACAGAGGGTTAGGAAGAGGAGTGAACTGCCTCTTAACAAATTGTCGAGGGGCGGACGATCGGCCTTCCTCTTGTTGATTCTTAGGGACATGAACAATTGGAGGCTTGCTAGATTGTGCATTTGTGACATTCACTTCCATGCTTGGTTCTTTGTCTTTCTTCATGGTGAAGCTTTTGCCATGATGGGTCAGTTCATTGAACCATCCGTCTCTTAGCCCAATCTCGATTTGTTCACCCACCGGGATAAATTGATTGAAGTTCTCCACATACGTGCTAGCCATTTGGTTGCGGAACTCAAACGGAGAGTCTTGACAAACAACTTCATCAACTCCTTGTTAGTAGGTTCAGGAGTGATTTGAGCCGCCAGATTTTGCCACCTCACAGCATATTCCTTGAATGGCTCACTTTTCTTCTTCTCCATCCGCTCAAGATCTTCTTGGGAAGGTGTAATGTCAATGTTTAACTTATATTGCTTGAGGAACGCATCAGCCACTTCATTCCAAGTGTCGAGAAGGTTTATATTCTTCATTATGTACCAATTCAGCGCAGGTCTAGTCAAGCTTGTATGAAATGATTATATCATGAGAGGCTCGTTCTTGACATATTGGGCCATGCGCACGTGGTACATCTGCAAAATGGGCTTTTAGGCAAGAGGTACCATCATATTTCTCAAACTCTGGCATCTTAAACTTCTTCGGCATCTTGACTGTTTCATACATGGACAAGTCTATCAGGAGTGAACTTTGCGACTCTTGCAGTTGCTTCACTTTTTCCTCCAGCTTTGCAAAGCGTTCATTTTGCTCCACCTTGGGGACACTATCCGACTTTGTCTTTTCAACAGTGATCAAAGGTGGATCGTCTTCCAGCTCAGTCATATCATCATTAACCATTTCTGCCTTGTTTACTTGCTTCGGGATAACTATCTTAGGAAGAACGGGTTCAGGAGTCAGATTCACTCGGAGAGATTGGATTTGAGTCATCATAAGTTGCATAGAGGTGAGCAACTGTTTGAGTTGGTCTTCCAGAGCAAACATACGATCACGCATTTCAGTTTGATAAGCCATTTTTACTCTCGATCGTGTAATGATAGGCGAACGTGGAGGATCCATTATCACCTAAAGTAAGAAATGAACAAAAATAAGCATTCTTATATGGAATATGCCAGTCCATGGCAATGGTCTAGAATTTTTATTCATTAATGATTTTTTTTTTTTTTACAAGCCTAACAAAATAGTAATCTAAAATGCCCTAAACAAATAAACTAGGAAAGTAAAAGACTCAATTTCCTAAACATCAATCTAGAAATGAAAATAACGAAATTGATTCAAGCACTTCATCTAGCTTGATCAATATACACTCGGGACACCACTCGGCGCAATCGCTTATTCTCCTCTTGAGCCTTTTTAGCAACCCTTTTGAGGCATTTATTCTCAGCACGGTTGGCGATCTTCAGTGGCACCTCTGGTATCTTTGGAAGCAGCTCCTCTGGGATCTTGTGTTGTTGAATGTACTTAGTCGAGGCATAGTACTTCCTTTCTTTACTCTTCAACTCTTCCTCGAGCCATTTCAGTTTTTGTGGATGGCACATGTCCCACATTGATTTGATAGTGAGAATAGAGTCTTCATGGTCTCAGTTTCCATCAACGAAGCTGACTTGAAGTGGATATGCTTGTAACGCCAAGAGAAGCTCTTACACAACTTGGTACTGACGAGTCACTAAAGTCGGATAGTACTCCAATGCTCCAGTAAATCCCAGCAGAGGGATTGGGCCAATACCTCCACACGTGAGTCTCGCCACACGAACTTGGAACCATTTAGCATGCCATAGGAAACCCTTGGAAGTTGGTTTTTTCATGAAAGCTAGCCACCTAGTATAATGGTAATCCGGTGCATGTTTTTGGTTGTTCTCAAATCTCACAACAGGGTGATTAGAATTGCTAATATCATGTATAGTCATTAAACCACCAAACCCTTTTATATTAGAAAGAAACCAAATTTGCAAAAGCTTAGGAGGGGAATGGAAGGTCTTATCACCGCCTCCTTTAAATCGAGTGAGGGAAAGAAATGTTTCGGCTAGAATAATGTTTACAAAATTATTCCCTTCCATACACTTGCTTAAGTAAATGAGCCATAAAAGGGTTAATAGCATTCTTGCAGTAAGGAAAAACTATGAACCCAAAGAAAGCTAAAAGGAAAGCCCTACGCATTTGAAATGAAGTGCCATTTTCAAAACATTCTTTTAGAAAAAATAATGGGCAAGTATGGCAGTGAGCCTTCAAAACCTTTCTTATGTTGTCCTCTTTGATTCTTAAAAAATCATATAAGGCCACAATGGGATCAATTCCAATAGGTGGACTAACCAATTTAGCTTCCAAAGATTTTCTCAGGGCAATGCTATATTCTTCCAAGGTGGGAGTGAGCTCATGCTTACCGCCAAAGATGAAAGTTGAAGTCTCAGGGCATCAACAACGGGCAAGTGCTTGGATGAGGCCACCATTGATGTTGATACGCAGTAGTGGAAGTAGTCGAGCTACATGTGACTCTACAAATTGGCGGCTAGCTTGGTCTAACTTGTCCCACCATGTGTTAAGTTCTTCCTTTGGAGGGAGAATAATTTGAATTTCCGGTGTCCCCATTGTATATTGATCAAGACTTAGGACAATCCTAATGTCATGGACCGACACAACAATGCGATAAAGTAAGTGAATTGCAAAAGGCAAAAAATTTAGAGAACTTACTTTACCAATAATGGGCAATCACATAGACATGCGCATGGTAAGTGGCTCGATTTCTAATCTATAAGGCTTATCAAGATGGAGCCACAAGGATGATCAGACTAGTCACGGGCTTGTGGACTATGTCGGGTCCTCAAGATGGAGCCGACCTAGGTCGTGGGCATGCGGATCGAGGTGAGTACTCTTGACGCCAAAAAAAGAAACTTCGGGATTGAGATGGGTGACTCGTATCGTGGGCAGGCGATTGGAGTGGCATTCATCTCAATACCATCCTAGATGATCCTATACGGCCCAAGTCCGGCGGCAAGTTGTGTGTGCAAAACTGTAGTGTAAATACAAAGCATGCATGACAATTTATATCAAGCAACACCTCGTATATGCAAGTAAACCATATATTCCTACACCTCCCTACAAAACAAGGGTTAGCAAACACTTCCAATTATACCTCCCATCCTGTAAGAACATTTAACACCTTAAATGTTAGGGACGTACCTGGAATCCTCACTGCCAAACAAAAAATTTTCAAAAGAAGAGAAAATTGGCCTAAGTTCACTAAGAGTTTTGACTCAAAATCCCTAGCAGAGTCGCCAAGTTGTCGCAACCTAAATTTCGGGTGCACCACCTAAAATTAGGTTAATCGACTACTAAGTCTAACTTAGCTCGGGCTCTCCCAAGCCCATACCAATTCACGACTTAAGTTCAAATATCTAGCGTGCAAAAGATTTTCAGTCAAGAATCGCCACTAATCAGTTTACGGTAGGTCGATTAGACACCTAAGTAAAATAATTGAAGAATTATTTTACTTCTACAAACTAGAGATTTTGGATATGGGGACTTGATTACGTTAGATTTCTCTAACGCCCTTTCGATACCTTTCTCTTTTATTTTGAAAAATGTTTGGCAATCAGCTTGAATTGATTTTAATTCCCTAACATGTGAGGCGATCATGCAAGTGCGCAAACCACCAATTTAACACTAAAGAAAGCAAATGAATAAATTGCAAAACTTACCTCATAGCAACGAAAGCATCTGCATTGTTACATTAGAATTTACATCGACAATCCTAGATATGATTTCTAATTAACACACAATTACCCAATTTTTGTTTTCGCTTTTCTTAATGAGAATCTAATCTACATGCAATGCAATGTTACTAATCTAACATGTAATGATATGGCATGGCAATATAACTTAAACTATATGACATAAATAAAATGCGGTCTATCCTAAAGAATGAAATTGATTAATTCTAAGGCAATTTTTTTCTATTTTCCATGAAATTCGAAATTAGAAAAATGCAAAGATTATCTGGCTAGATTAAGATTATATTCAATTTGTATTAGGAATTAGGTTAAGCCAAATCCTAATTTAAACTAGAATCTTATCGTAACCAAGTAATCTCTAACCTAAAATGCAATCTATCTAAAAGGATCTATCTAAATAAAAATTAAACATGCAATCAACCTAATATGCAATGACGTGCCAAGGATGCCCTAATTCTACATGATAGATGCGTGATGATTTTTTTTTTTTTGTATTTTTCTTCGTAAAATTCGAAATTTAAAATTGCCAAATAATTAAACGTGCCATTTAAATTAGAGAAAACTAACATCCTAAATGAACGCATGTTTTTGGATTTTTTATTTAAAAATTTGAAATAAAATTGCAATTCTAAACATGCAAGATAACCTGAAGACTAGGAATATTCTAAAATGAACCTAATCCTAATTCAATTTTTTTTGGATTTTTTCTTTTACGAAAATAAAATTGACTCAAACATCATGACAGCAAATCAAGCAAGATAAGATTGATATCCAAAAATTGGCAAACCATATCTCACGCATGAGATCGGGATGACCAATATGAAAATTAAATCGCGAATCACATCTCGGGCATGAGATCGGATTGTCGATTTTTGCAAGGGATTGCGAGTCAGATTTCTGGCGCGAAAATCGGACTACCATTCCTTAATTTGAGAGCTCCTGGAGTTGTGAATATCACACTGGAGATTTTAATCATGTGCATCAACAAATATATCAAATAAGGAAACGTAATTTTCGGAAATCAAAATAGACAAATTTTTTTACCTATTCTGAATATTGGCTCCCAAATTCCGATCCTCGAACGACTACGGCTACTCGCGACGTGATATGGTAATGCTCGGCGAGGCTCATATATCGGAATTGGATGTCGAGACTGGATTTTGGTGGTGTTGCGGCTTGAATGGACAGCAATTTGTTGTTGGGCGTGGCACGGATCAAAGCAACAACGGGTTGTCACGGGATCAAGGTCAACTATTCATTGGCATGCACGCAGTAGGACCAGGAGCGTCGACGCTTCGCTTGGATGCAGGGATTGACGGGGCTTGGTCAGCAAAACAACTACTTGGTTGGGAGTGACCAGAGAAAAAAAGAAATTTTCTCTTTGTGCGTATGTGGATTTCGTGAGTGACCCTCGACACACCAGTCAAATCCTGCAGAGAAGTGCTCCCTTTTGACTTCTCTTCCTCCAACGAGTGCTCTCCCTCCTCGCGTTCTTCTTTTCTCTGGAGTTCTCTAATTCAGATCACGTGGCCATGGGTTTTCCTAACTTGGTATTCTTGACCTTGGCTGACAGGTTGTGATAATGGGACAAACTGGCAACGGGAAGCAGCAGCAAAGACACGTCGCGGCTGTAGGTGGCGCACGGCGAGGGGCTAGGAGACAATGCGAAGCTGCGACTGGCTTTGATCAAGAGGGCCTAGACCATCTCCGCTGTTCACTTTTTCGTTCATGTTTTCTCGTTGTGTGCTCCGAAATTCTGAGTTGCTGACTCTCACTGTGCAAAACATGGGTTCTCTTTTCTTTTCTTTTTGTGGCCATGTGTTTCTATTGTGTGGGCCCCTCAAAACCCTATGCATTTTAACCTATTTATAGGCCATGGATTAGGGTTTTAATTTTTCAAAATCCATATCCACAAAGATTTCTTTTCCAAATGTAATATTTACTTTTCCGAACGCAATATTTGTTTTTGAATTGAAATCTCACAAAGATAAATCCGAAAAATCTCCCCGAGGATACGAGCTTGGGCTGATTTGCTCTCTTCGTGGCCTTAGCCCAACTCATCAAATTAAAGTGCAGAACCATCAATCCGAACCCATCTGTCAGCGGCCCAATGCAAATTAAAAATAAATGCAGCTAAAACTATATGCTACAAAATTAATATTTTTTCAGGGATAAAATTAACCTTTAATTTTTAATGCGATAATTGACTAAAAGGGCAGCCAAAATTTAGGTGTCAATAGATGCAAACATTGGTCCTCTTGGGGGATAAAACCTTTTGAATGTTAAAACTTATGATTATATTAAGTGTGAGTGTGGCACCCCTTGACGGCCCCCAAACAGTTAGGGTCGCCACAGTTCGATTACCATTCTCTTGCCTGACCTGAAGGTCTATCAATCCTAGGGGTTTACATCTTTTAGATGGGTCCCTGCGCAATGTATATGGCGGAAGCACATTCATCAACTCATTTCCCTATATTCAGAAAACGATGCCCACCTACTAAAATTTTTTAGGTAAAAGCTGAACATTTTTATTTACTTAAACCATATGGATATCATTCATCAGTACATCAAAATGCCATAGTCTTCTATACCCGGCTATACTTCGAAAGATGATCAACATCTACTCCAACAATCGTATACTTAAAGTCCATCGTTCAGTCTCGACATCCAAAAGTTCATTCCTTTGCTATCCTCCTCCTCACGGTCATATCCAACCACTCGATCCATCTACCGGTGGTAGTGGTAGCAGAGGTATCTTATCTAGTATGAAATGTTAGTCCCCAAATGAGGTGAGTACAACCACTCAGCAGTAAAGATCCACCAAACTACTTAATGCAACAAGCAAGACAATCAAGATATCACAAGTAAAACACATATCATTCATGATATCAAGTATACATCACCATGCAGTCGTGTATACATTACCATGCAGTCATGCATATCTTGCCATGCCATCGTGCATATACCACCATGCAGTCATGCATATCTCACCATGCCATCGTGCATATATCACCATGATTTATATCATCTATGCTATCAAGCATACATCACCATGAGATCCATTCACGCATTCATGATCGCATTTTTAATATCAAATAGCGTCAATTTACTTTCATAAGCAGATCATGCATCATGCCATATGCATACACCCATGCACATGATTCAATTTCAGTTCTTATCTTTCACAAAGATCTTATTATTTTTTATCCAAGGACTAATGTTTGTATCCTACAATTTATTGCTCACACCCAACCTGGCATCGCGAGGAGCCTCCGGCACACACCTCCGGGCATCCGGCACACACACTCTGGGCATCTCGTATCCCAACTAGCACACGAGGAATCCCCCCGGCACACACCTCTAGGGCTTTTGGAATTACGCACCGCCATACCACTAGGCATTCCCCATGGCATTATGTACCGTATACTACCGGGCATCTCGAAACTCCCGAAAACTTCCAGGCATGTATTCATAATACAACCAAGCATCCAAAGGGCATTGACTCATTCGAACCTTTGGGCATCCCGACTCACACCTCCGATGGTCTCGTTATTTTCACAATTTATGATCGCATATATGTCCCATTTTCAACATGGCATTTTATGCAACAATATCAAAGGTCTAAACCAGCTTTTTGATGTCATATGATACGCTAAACATCACCATATATGCAGTACGCATAACATCCACGATATCACATTTCATAAAGAAGTTCATTGGTTTTGGAAACTAGAACCAATTTTTGGATAAAACAAAATGCACTTCTTTAGTGAAAATTATTGGAAAATTAGTAAAAAATCTCAATAAATTCTGAGAATTTAACATGATGTAGAAAAGATCCAGAGGAAGATATTTCATGTAGAACACCATGTCAAGAAAGTTCCACATCAATCACATAGATCCATACATCACAACAAAAGAAATTCTAGCACCACTTTTGCACAGTTTCAGAAATAATTTCGATAAAGCCCTTAAATGAACTCTAAAAATTCTGAGATTTTGATATGTTATAGCTGAGATCTAAAGGTAAAATCCTAATGAAGAAATAGAAATTTAATTCCTTCTGGATTAAAAGTTATAATTTGTATAACACTTCCTATCTCTCAGTTCACTGTCCACATTCATCCTTTTCAAAGAAAATCGTTTTCCATGATCATTCCTTGTCTGTTTATCCTCAAATTTTAGTATGTTTCTCCTCAAGATGTCATATACAACTCTTGTCAAGAACACAAGATCAAATTCGGACTGGATCATTTAACAAAATACACGGAATCACAACAGATCAACATAACAGTTTCCAGATCTAGCTTCTTCAAAGAAAAATGGTTTCATCGACCTATATATACTTGTATGTTTCCTTTAAAATTTTGATATGTTATTCTCCAAGAAGTCCTTTACAACTTTCATCAAGAAGTCGAAGTCAGATTTCAACTAGAACATTGCATACAACTCACGAAATCATCAAAGGTCAGATTGTTTTTCTAGAAACAGAATACTAGGCTAGAACACAAATCCTATAATTCCGAAATTTCACACTTCATCCACATCCGAAATTTACCATTCATCACACACAAAACACAGCAAGCAAGGGATAAATCAATGGACTCTTCTTGCCTCTAATCCAAGCAAAAACACAGCAAGCACACGACGAAGCAAAGCAGCTCAACGGCGGCGACTAGGCGGACGATCGGCAGCAACTCGGCCTCCTTCTTCCTCCTCTTCTCTCGCACGCTCACTCTCCCTCTCTCAATTTCTCTCTCGCTCTCTCTCTCTCTCTCTCTCTCTCTCTCTCTATCCGCCGCTCCTCTCTTTCTTTCCACTTCATCATTTGCAATCATTTGGTTTGCATGGAAAATGCCACTTGGCTCTAAGGGAAGGACACTTGGCAAGCTTCTCTTGGCACTTGGGGATTTACATGCAAGCTAATGGGCCTTCCCTTGGTCAACGTGTGGCACCCCTAAACTCCTGAGGTCGCCACAGCCTGCCTATCGCTTTATCTCAGTAAGATATCTGTTACTTATCTTTTATATAAAGGGGTTTAAAGAAGGACCGAGATCCTTAGGCTTTTTTTTTTTTTTTGAAAATGGTCCCAGCGAAACATATTAGCGGAAGCATAATTGAGTCTCACCATCTCTCCCTCCAATAACCATAATGCAATGCACACCAACTACACCTCATATGAAAAGATGAAGCAGAGCCACTTTTATTTATATATTTTCATGATGGATTTCTTGGGTCGGTACAACCCAAAAGAAAAGGCAAGACTTTTAACTACACTTGGCCACAACCCAAAAGATATCTCGACCCTATATCGATCACGTGTCATCCTCTATCTACCAGTGTCGGCTACTCTAAAAAAGAAATGTTAGCTGTCACTCCTCACGCGGGCCATCACACCCATCCTAGCGCGTCGAGTGTTGGTGGTGACAACATCCCCTGAATCACTCCATCTCGGCGGACGTGGACCGACAAAAACTCCTAGATGACCGGGCCCCAGTCAGGCCCACATCATACATGATCAGCACGCGAACCCGCATAAACGTTAGACCAAGGATGGTAATGCAATCAATCTCCAAACACTCTATCTCCACGTCAGATGGGAGGCCATAAAAGGTACCCCCCGTGACCGGAGAGAGTGGCATCTTCTTAATCTGAAATGTTGGTCCCCAAAGAGGTGAGTACAGCCACTCAACAAGCAAAAGATCCATTAACTACTCAATGCATCACACAATACAATAATAACATCATAGCAGAGTACATATCTTTCATGCATTCAAGCATAACTTACCTTGCAGTCATGCATATGTCATCACACCATATGTGCATACATCATTATACACTCATCATCAAGCATCCACACATATACCATCATGCCATAGGTGCATATACAACCATGCACTCATACACATCATATCATACAGCCATGCATACATGTCACCATACCATGCATGATTCAATTTCCTCTTTTTATCTTTCAATTTGATCACCTCGTCTTTCTTTCCCGGGATCAGTAATTGCATCCCACATTCTATCACTCGCACCCTAACTGGCATCACGAGAAACCTCCGGCACACACCACTAGGCATCCAGCACCCGCACATTCCGGGCATCTCGCATCCCAGCTGGCATCACGAGCCATTCCCCGGGCACAAACCACTAAGGCTTCCAGCACCCAACCATTTTGGGCATCTCGAAACTCTCGAGGACATCCGGGCATGTATCATAACACAACCGAGCATCCGACACCCCCCATCCTGGGCATCTTGACACTCCCAAGGCATTATCGACTCTCCTCCAACAGTCTTCTCATTCATCATCATTTATATTCATAATTTTCATGTCTCAAAACCAACATGGCACATGATGTAATGGCAACAAAGTCAAATTCAGCATTTGATTCTATATGCAACGCCAAATATCATCACGTGCTCAGCAAGATTCAATCACCTCAATCAATATAATTCATGGGGCTCATGCAAAACAGAATGGTCATAAATTACAGCCTTTAAATTTTGCACAATCCAGCTTGTACATTTTTAGAAAATATTTCCATTAAATACCCAAATGACCTTTAAAAATTATGAAATTCTAACATGTGATAGTCAAGACATAAAGACAGACATTTTGTGCAGAACACTGTACCAAAAGACCCTCATATCATGCGGTATAGACCGAACATCACAGCACCATTATCATAACCACTTAACTTGCACAGTTTTCGAAACATTTTCAGTTAAATAGGCATATGAACTTCAAAAATTATGAAATTTGAATATGTTACAAGGAAGACATAAAGAAGGATTCTTTATGCAGAACACTTTGCCGAAAGAGCTTCACACAAAATGATATGACCCGTGCATTGAAACTGATCAAGTCCGAATATACCAGGTTACATGGTTTTGGAAGCATTTTCGATTAAATACCCAAATGACCTTTAAAAATTATGAAATTAGACTATGTTGTATTCAATATCCTAAGGTAGCTTTTTCATGAGGAAATCAAAGTCAAATTCGTTTCAGGTGATTTATTATAGACGGTTAAAATTTCTGTTTCAATACCAAAATTTTCAGATTTGACTACTTCCGAAAAACCACTATTTCACCTATCTATTCTTGTTAGTATTCTCTAAATTTTTTATATGCTAAACCTCAGGATGTCCTTTACATCTTTTTTGAAGAAATGGAAGTGAAATTTCAACAAAAAGATAGCCTTACAGTCCATGCATTCATCAAAGGTAGTTACCGAAATCTCCAGATTCATTCTCTCCGAAAAATAAATATTTCACCCACTTATACAGTCCTTGGTAGGTTTGATCTAACAGGACTTTGATATCACTGTCGCACCGACCCAACACTCATTTGCGACCTTTCTTGTGGGCAACTTCTCCTAAGGTGGCCCACTTGTCCACAACCAAAACATCTCCATCTCAGTCGTCCATTACAAGGTCCTGGGCCATGTTGCCCATCACACTTTTGACAAACATTAGGCTGATAGGGTGCTTTCCCAATATTCAGGCCATCTTTTGCTCTCCCAAAATTTCCAAAATTGCTCTTTTTCTTCACATTCCAAGTCTGACCTTGACTAGGATAGGGTCTTTTACCCCTTCTCACATTATTAAAGTTCAGCTATTTCTTAAACTCTGATCGCTCTCTCACCAGCTCTTACTCCACTAACTGTGCCATTTCATAAATCTCATGACAATCCCTTATATTTAGAGGCACTAGTTGTTTCCTAATGTCAGTTCTCAACCCTTTCAGAAATCTCTTAGCCTTTTCTTCCTGATCCTCAATTAGTCTAGGAGCATATCTAGACAGTTCAGAAAATCTTGCCTCATATTGGTCCACTGTTAGCTCTTTTTGTTCTAACTGAACAAATTCTGAAATTTTCTTATCCTTAGCACTGTCAGAAAAATGCTTTCTAGTGAAAGCTCTCACAAACTCTTCCATGTTAACATCAGTACCTAGTGGAAAGATTGTGTCCCTTGAAGCTCTCCACCAAAACTTTGCATTTCCCTCCAACTGGTACTCTACCAAAGTTATTTTCTCAACATCATTACAGTCCAACAGTCGGAAAATCCGTTCCATCCCATCAATCCAATGCTCCGCCTCCTCAGGACTTCCCATTCCACTGAACTTAGGTGGTTTCATCTTTAGAAATTGCTCCACCAATCCTTGAGTACGGCGTTCTGCTCCGAGCTATTACTGCGCTTGCCTTTCCATCAAATTTCCTATGTTGGCCAATGCCTACAGGATATCTTCCATTTGGGGTTCAGCCCTCAATGGATGAGCACTTCCAGCTCATACCATGATTTTCCTGTAGTTTCCTAGCATTTGCCTCAGGAAATTTCTGTGACTCCATGTCTTCACTAAAAACAATAGCAACTAAGGAAAAATAAGTAACATAACCAAGTTACTGGTACATAAAAGCAATTCGTAATAACTACGAGGGATCTACGAGTGCTTACTCATCACTCATTATTCAAAGTTACCCAACTATTCCAATCAATAGCCTATGGTGTGCATTGTCATTATGTTCCTCAATTTCCAAATGAGGCTCCTTATCACTCCAACCTATAACCATTACTTTGATACCAACCGAGCCGGGTATGTGGCACCCCTAAACTCCTGAAGTTGCCACAGCCTGCCTATCACTTTATCTCACTAAGATATCCGTTACTTATCTTTTATATAAAGGGGTTTAAAGAAGGACCGAGGTCCTTAGGCTTTTTTTTTTTTTTTTTTTTGAAAACGGTCCCAGCGAAACATATTAGCGGAAGCATAATTGAGTCTCACCATCTCTCCCTCCAATAACCATAATGCAATGCACATCAACTACACCTCATATGAAAAGATGAAGCCGAGCCACTTTTATTTATATATTTTCATGATGGATTTCTCGGGTCAGTACAACCAAAAAGAAAAGCCAAGACGTTTAACTACACTTGGCCACAACCTAAAAGATATCTTGACCCCTATATTGATCACGTGTCATGCTCCATCTACCAGTGTCGGCTACTCTAAAAAAGAAACGTCAGCTCTCACTCCTCACGCGGGCCATCACACCCATCCTGGTGCGTCAAGCGGTGGCTGCGGCAACATCCCCTGAATCACTCCATCTCGACAAACGTGGACTGACAAAAACTCCTAAATGATTGGGCCCCCAACCAAGCCCACATCATACATGACCAGCACGCGAAGCCGAATCAACGTCAGACCAGGGATGGTAAGGCAATCAATCTCTAAACACTCTACCTCCATGTCAGATGGGACGCAATAAAAGATACCCCGCGTGACCGGAGAGAGCAGCATCTTCCTAATCTGAAATGTTGGTCCACAAAGGGGTGAGTACAGCCACTCGGCAGGTAAAAGATCCATTAATTACTCAATGCATCACACAATACAATAATAATATCATAGCAGAGTACATATCTTTCATGCATTCAAGCATAACATACCTTGCAGCCATGCATATGTCATCACACCATATATGCATACATCATCATGCACTCATCATCAAGCATCCACACATATACCATCATGCCATAGGTGCATATACAACCATACACTCATACACATCATATCATACAGCCATGCATACATGTCACCATACCATGCATGATTCAATTTCCGCTTTTTATCTTTCAATTTGATCACCACATCTTTCTTTCCCGGGATCAGTAATTGCATCCCACATTCTATCACTCGCACCCCAACTGGCATCACGAGAAACCTCTGGCACACACCACCGGGCATCCGGCACCCCCACATTCTGGGCATCTCGCATCCCAACTGGCATCACGAGACATTCCTTGAGCACAAACCTTCGAGGCTTTCGGCACCCAACCATTACGGGCATCTCAAAACTCCCGAGGACATTCGGGCACGTATCACAATACAACAGGGCATCCGACACCTCCTATCCCGGGCATCCTGACACTCCCAAGGCATTATCGACTCTCCTCCAACAGTCTTCTCATTCATCATCATTCATATTCATAATTTTCATGTCTCAAAACCAACATGGCACATGATGTAATGGCAACAGAGTAAAATTCAGCATTTGATTCTATATGCAATGCCAAATATCATCACGTGCTTAGCAAGATTCAATCACCTCAATCAATATAATTCATGGGGCTCATGCAAAACAGAATGGTCATAAATTACAACCTTTCAAATTTGCACAATCCAACTTGCACAGTTTTAGAAAATATTTCCATTAAATACCCAAATGACCTTTAAAAATTATGAAATTCTAACATATGATAGTCAAGACATAAAGATAGACATTTCGTGCAGAACACTGCACCAAAAGACCCTCATATCATGCGGTATAGGCCGAACGTCACAGCACCATTATCATAACCACTTAACTTGCACAGTTTTCGAAACATTTTCAGTTAAATAGGCATATGAACTTCAAAAATTATGAAATTTGAAGATGTTAGAGGGAAGACATAAGAAAGATTCTTTATGAAGAACACTTTACCGAAAGAGCTTCATACAAAATGATATGACCCATGAATTGAAACTGATCAAGTCCGAATATACCAGGTTACACAGTTTTAAAAGAATTTTCGATTAAATACCCAAATGACCTTTAAAAATTATGAAATTTTACTATGTCATAGTCAAGATCTTAATGTAGGTTTTTCATGAAGAAATCAAAGTCAAATTCGTTTCAGGTGATTTATTATAGACGGTTAACCTTTCTGTTTCAAAACAGAAATTTCCAGATTTGACTACTTTCGAAAAACCACAATTTAGCCTATCTATTCTTGTTAGTATTCTCTAAATTTTTGATATGCTAAAAATTAGGATGTCCTTTACATCTTTCATTAAGAAATGGAAGTCAAATTTCAACAAAAAGATAGCCTTACAGTCCATGCATTCATCAAAGGTAGTTACCGAAATCTCCAGATTCAGTCTCTCAGAAAAATAAATATTTCACCCACTTATACTTGTTATTTTTCTCCCAAATTTGAGTATGTTATATTTTAGGAAATCCTTAACAGCTTTCATTTAGAAGTCTCGGTCAAAAGCCAACTCAGACAACACATGCAAGCCAATAGAACATCCAAGGTCGAACTGTTTTCTCAAGAACAGTTTACTAGTCTCAACCATCCCTCTTAAAACTTCAACTTTTAACACCCTAAACGTCCGAAATCTATCACCATTCAAGCACACATACTAGGCACAACATGTAAGAGCAGATTAAGGATCCCAACTTGCCTCTAAACCGAGCAAACAGCGGGCACACGGTGACTGGACGTGGCGACGAACGACGGACGCACGATGGACCGTCAACGGGCAGCTCTCCTCCTTTCCTCTTTTCCTATCTCCCTCGATTTCTCTCTTTCTCTCGGCAACTCTCTCTCTTCGGATGAACCCCTCTCTCTCTCCCTCTCTTTCTCGCTTAAGCCGGTCATCATCCCCTAATTTCTTCCCCTCAATCATTAGCTATCATTAAGTATGCATGGAGGACACTTGGCACACTTCAAAGGACAAGTGGGGGAGAGCATGCAACCAGTCTCTTCCCCTCCCCTTTGCACGGTCGACAGCCCCTCATGGGCTTATGGGCAGGCTAGCTTGTCCCATCTTAGGCCCATCCCTCTTGGGCCTAAGACCCAAGCTTAATTAACCAAAGATTAACCCTTTCAAAAACTAATTAAATCCCTATTAAGTTAAAATACTAAATTACAAAATAAGATAACTATACACTTGAAATTATAAATCCGTAAGTTGCCATTTATCATACATATGGCCAAAGGTAAAACTTCCTTTCCCAAAATTAATCCATTAAAGAGTTGGCCATACATCTCATCGCAAATCATGGATTAAAAGGCTACAAAATACAATAACGGTACTTCCATCGCCTATCCATGGCTTATGGCATATTTTGGGATTTTTTTTATGAAATTCTAGGATGCCACACGACGGTAGCCCCTCCTCCTTTGGGCTTCGCGGGCCAGGCCTAAATGGCCGAATGGTGGGGTCTTGTGGGCTGGTCTTGGCCTAAGAATTTTGGCCCACTTCCTCTTTTAATAGTCTACTATAAACCCCCACTCATATAAATACCTAATTGAATTTTATAAAACCAGAAAACTTGCAACATAAATTAATAAAATCCAACCTATAAAACACATAGCCAAGAATGGAATTCTTTCCATCAAATAATTATTCATTAAAAGCTTGGCCTTGAACCTATTGCAAATCATGGATCAAATAGCTACAACATAACTTGATGGAACTTCCATCACCTATACATGGCTCATAGCACATCTAGAAGTTGTCATGAAATTCTAGGATGCCACAATTCTCCCCTTCTTAGAGAATTTCGTCCTCAAAATTAGACATTTCCTATGTCTCTTGAAACAAGTGAGGGTACCTTTCCCTCATCTCATTTTCACTCTCCCATGTGGCTTCTTCTATATCATGATGTCACCATAGTATCTTAAATAGTAGAATTTTCTTTGTCCTAAGAACTTGCTCCTTTTGATCTAGCACTTGGATCGGCTCTTCCAAGTATCTCATTTCCTCATCCATTATGATAGCTTCATGATCGAATATGTGTCTCGGATCAAGCTGGTACTTCCTCTAAAGACAAGGATGCAAGCTCTTAACATGTCCTCAAATGCTTGGATCACTCTTTTTGTTTGTCAATCCGTTTATGGATGAAAAGTAGTACTAAATGGGAGCTTAGTCCCTAAGGCGGTTTGAAGACTTCGCCAAAGGTTGGAAGTAAATCTTGAATCTCAATTCAACGTGATAGTTATAGGAACACCATGTAACTGTACCACTTGGCTTACACATATAACAGCAAATTTACCCTTTAGATAGTCTACGTGAATTGCTAGGAAATGGGTAGACTTAGTCAAGCAATCTACTATCACCTAGATAGAGTCGTGATCACTTAATGCCCTTGACAATCCTTGCACAAAATCCATCATCACATGATCTCATTTCCACTCTAATATATCTAACGGTCTCAATCGAACAAACCATTTAGCCGAATTATCCCTATACCTTTGTCACCATCAATTTAAGCCTAGAACCATCAAAATTGACACCATTAACAACTCATCTAGTTCAGTCCAACAAAGACATTCACTACGCTTTCACTCCAACATAGATTCAAGCCTAAAATATAGCATCATTCCTTCAGTTCAAATATTGATAGTCCACCAAGACTTATTCAATTCAAAGATCGACAATCCACTAAAATAAAACTTGTCTAGTTTCCATCGAGTATATCTCATGTCTCACCCTAAAGGATCATTACTTGGCCTAATCACTCTTCAAATCCACAACTTGAACTTTCACCTTTTCACATTGGAAAGACTATAACCATAATTGATCATATCCACTAATTCCACAAAACCTTCTTAAACTAAGATCATCACCAAAATTAAAAGTTGACCATCATCAATTAAGCCTATTATTCCAACATATAAACCACAAATAATTTCATGTCTCATATGACCACTCAAACTCATGACTTCCAAGATCAATCTATACATACTAAATGCCTCCATGTAATGCATCAAGACTTCCAATGAGATCCTCTAATAGGAAGTCACTACTCAGCTCAAATGATCATAACTTAATCCTCAAATTCATAACTCACTCTCCATAATTCACTTCTTAAGCCTTGTTTGCAGCACTACGCTTAGATGCTATGCATGTTCTTCGGGTCCTTTAGACTATATCAGGATATCATCAAATGAAGACAATCATAATTTGATCCAAATAAGGCTTAAATATCCTATTCATTAAATCCATGAATGCAGCTAAGGCATTCATCAATCCAAATAGTATAACTAGGAACTCATAGTGTCCATAGCGAGTCCTAAATGCAGTCTTAGGAATGTCTCCTTTCTTGATCCTTAATCGATATCCTAATCTCAAGTCAAGTTTAGAAAAGACCAAGCTTCCTTGCAGTTGGTCAAATAGGTCATCTAATTCAATTGCCTATAGTCAAACCCATCGACCCATCCTTCTTTTTCACAAACAAGAGTTCTACAAGCTTAACCATGCTTCCGCTGCGCCACTTTGATAAAATTATCCCAGAAACATTGCCTTCCCAATTCAGTTCATAGTTTGGTTCATTCTTGCCCCCTTTTGCCATCCTAGAAGCTTGCCAGGAGCCGCTCCTTGTTCAGGTCCTCTGACCTCGGCGTCCACTCCCCGCCCTCATCGGATTGGGTCATTACAGGTACACCAACTTTCAACTGGTTTGAACCCAAACTACACATCCACTTGAGGGTCTTGTTTCGATAGGGACTAACTTATAGATATATTATCCACTTTTGCCTATCCCATTCTTAGCCTCACGGTTTTATCCTTAGCGCACGGGCAAGCATTATCTTAGGAGATCATTCATCCTAGTCCATTGCTTACGGAGCTAGTCCATTCCTACGATGAGGTCAAAGTTATACATAACTATCACTATCAAGTCCATCTCCAGATCTCGTTCCCCTAGGGTTATCTCACACATCCCACATGCTAACGTAGATAACAACATATCTTTCAGTGATGTAGAAATACGAAGAGGCATATCTAAAGATTTGTTCCTATTTCTCACAATCATCTATATTTTTCGAACACAAATGAATGCATGCCACTCATGTCAAATAACGCATATGCCTTCTTATCCATCTATCGAAATCATACCTAAGATAACATTTTCAGAAGCTTTTGCTTCCTCTTGGGTGACCGCATACACCTTTCCTTGTGCTGGTGGCCTTTGTGGATTCCTTGGTAGGTTTGGTCCACCAATACTTTGTTGTACCTATCGCACCGAGCCAACACTCAACTGTGACCTCTCTTGTGGACAATTTTTCTTAAAGTGACCTCTCTGCCCACAACCAAAACATTTCAATTGATCATTACAAGATCCTAGTCTATATTGTCCACTACATCTCTGACAAATATTACTTTGGTAGGGTACTCTCCCTAGAATCGAGCCACTCCTGACTTTTCAAAAATTCCCAAAATTATTCCTCTTCTTAGATTCCTAGGGCTGTCCTTGATCAAGATAAGGTCTCTTACTCCTTCGAACATCATTAAAGGTCATCTACCTCTTAGATTCTGATTGCTCTCTCACTAACTCTTGCTCCACCAATTGTGCTCTCTCATAAATCTCATTATAATTCCTTATATTCAAAGGCACTAGTTGTTTCCTGATATCAATCCTTAGCCCTTTCAGGAATCTCTTAGCCTTTTTCTCTCGATCCTTAACCAACCTAGGAGCATACCTAGATAATTCAGAAAATTTCGCCTCATACTGATCCACTATCAGCTCCCTTTGTTCCAACTAAACAAACTCAGTGATCTTCTTATCCTTAACACGATTAGAGAAATACTTCCTATTAAAAGCTCTAACAAACTCATCCCAATTTATATCAGTACCTGGTGGAAAGATCGTATCTCTTAAAGCTCTCCACCAAAACTTTGCATTTCCCTCCAGCTGATACTCTACCAAGATTATCTTCTCAGCATCACTACAGTCCAACAACCGGAAAATTCGCTCCATTCCACCAATCAAATGTTCTGCCTCCTCAGGACTTCCTATTCCACTAAACTTAAGTAGTTTTAACTTCAGGAATTGGTCCACCAGTCCTTGAGGATGATGTTCCACTCCGAGCTGTTGCTGAGCTTGTCTTTCTATCAAATTTCCTATATTGGTCAATGCCTATAGGATATCTTCCATTCGGGGTTCAGCCCTTGCAGCAGAGGCTTCAACCCTTGATGGATGAGAACTTCCAGCTCGCACCATGACTTTCTTGCAGTTTCCAAGCATTTGCCTCAGGAATAATTTGAGACTCACTATCTTCATTTAAAAGCAACTACTACTATATAAGTAACATAAACATGTTACTAGCACCTAAAGACAACTCATAATAAACTACTAGGGATCTACGAGTGAATACCCATCACCCATTATTCAAAGTTAACCAATTATTCCATTTAATATCTTATAGTGTGCATTGTCATCATATTCCTCAATTTCCAAATGAGGCTCCTTATCACTCCACCTATAACCATTTGCTCTGATATCAATAAAGTTGTGGCACCCCTCGACAGCCCCCGAACCATTATGGTCGCCACAATTCGATTACTATTCTCTTGCTTGACCTGAAGGTCTATTGATCCCGGGGGTTTACATCTTTTAGATCAGTCCCTACGCAATGTATATGGCGGAAGCACATCCATCAACTCCCTTCCTTATATTCAGAAAACGATGCACACCTAATAAACATTTTTAGGTAAAAATCGAACACTTTTATTTACTTAAACCAAATGGATATCATTCATTAGTACATCAAAATGCCGTAGTCTTCTATACTCAGCTATACTTCGAAAGATGACCAGCATCTCCTCCAACAGTCGTATACTTAAAGTCCATCGTTCAGTGTCGGCATCCAAAAGTTTCTTCCTTTGCTATCCTCCTCCTCGCAGTCATATCCAATCACTTGATCCATCTACCGGTGGCGGTGGCAGTGGTAGCGGAGGTATTTTATCTAGTCTGAAATGTTAATCCCCAAACGAGGTGAGTACAACCACTCTGCAGTAAAGATCCACCAAACTACACAATGCAATAAGCAAGACAATCAATATATCACGAGTAAAGCACATATCATTCATGCTATCAAGCATACATCACCATGCAGTCATGCATACATTACCATGCAGTCATGCATATCTTGCCATGCCATCGTGCATATACCACCATGCAATCATGCATATCTCACCAAGCTATCGTGCATATATCACCATGATTCGTATAATCCATGCTATTAAGCATACATCACCATGAGATCCATTCACGCCTTCATGATCGCATTTTCAATATCAAATAGCATCAATTTACTTTCACAAGCAAATCATGCATCATGCCATATGCATACACCCATGCACATGATTCAATTTCAGTTCTTATCTTTCACAAGGATCTCATTATTTTTCATCTAGGGACCAATGTTTGCATCTGACAATTTATCGCTTGCACCCAACCTGGCATTGCGAGGAGCCTCCGGCACACACCTCCGGGCATCCGGCACACACACTCCAGGCATCCCGTATCCCAACTAGCATCACGAGAAATCCCCCCAGCACACACCTCCAGGGCTTCCGGAATTATGCACCGCCATACCACCAGGCATTCCCCCTGGACATTACGTACCGTGTACTACCAGGCATCTCGAAACTCCCAAGAACCTCCAAGCATGTATTCATAATACAACCAGGCATCCAATGGGCATCGACTCATTCGAACCTTTGGGCATCCCGACACTCTCAGGGCATCGTCAGCTCACACCTCCGACGGTCTCATTATTTTCACAATTTATGATCGCATATATATCTCATTTTCAACATGGCATTTTATGCAACAATATCAAAGGTCTAAACTAGCTTTTTGATGTCATATGATACGCCAAACATCACCATATCTACAGTACGCATAACATCCACGATATCAAATTTCATAAAGTTCATTGGTTTTTGCAACTAGAACCAATTTTCGGATAAAACAGAATGTACTTTTTAGTGAAAATTCTTGAAAAATTAGTAAACAATCTCAATAAATTATGAGAATTTAACATGATGTAGACAAGATCCAGAGGAAGATATTTCATGAAGAATACCATGTCAAGAAAGTTCCACATCAATCACATAGATCGATACAACACATCAAAAGAAATTCCAGCACCCCTTTTGCACAGTTTTGGAAATAATTTCAAAAGAGATTTTGATATGTTATAGTTGAGAGCTATAGGTAAAAGTCTCATTAAGAAATCAAAATTATTTTCCTTCTGAATTAAAATTTATAATTTTTATAGCTCTTCCTATCACTCGGTTCACTGTCCAAATTCATCCTTTTCATAAAAAATCGTTTTCCCCAATCATTACATGTCTGTTTATCCTCAAATTTTAGTATGTTGCTCCTCAAGATATCATCTAGAACTCTTATCAAAACACGAGATCAAATTCGGACTGGATGATTTCACAAAATCCACAGAATCACAATAGATCAACAAAACAGTTTCCAGATCTAGCTTCTTCAAAGAAAAATGGTTTCATCAACCTATATATACTTGTATGTTTCCTTTAAAATTTTGATATGTTATTCTCCAAGAATTCTTTTACAACTTTCATCAAGAAGTCGAAGTCAGATTTCAATTAGAACATTGCATGCAACTCACGAAATCATCAAAGGTCAAACTGTTTTTCCAGAAACAGAATACTAGGCTAGAACACAAGTCCTATAACTCCAAAATTTCACACTTCATCCACATCCGAAATTCACCATTCATCACACACAAAAAACAACAAGTGAGGGATAGATCAATGGACTCTACTTGCCTCTAATCCAAGCAAAAACACAGCAAGCACACGACGGGGCAAAATGGCTCAACGGCGTCGACTAGACGGACGATCGGTAGCAACTTGGCCTCCTTCTTCCTCCTCTTCTCTCGCACGCTCGCTCTCCCTCTCTCGATTACTCTCTCTCTCTCTTTCTTTCTCTCGGACGGTCATTCTCTCTCTCTACCGCCGCTCCTCTCTTTCTTTCCACTTCATCATTTGCAATCATTTGATTTGCATGGCAAATGCCACTTGACTCTAAGCGAAAGACACTTGGCAAGCTTCTCTTGCCACTTGGGGATTTACATGCAAGCTGATGGGCCTTCGTTTGGGCCGAGCCTCCCTCCATTCCTCTCTTCCCATGGTCGACGGTAGCCCCTCCTCCTTTGGGCTTTGCGGGCCAGGCCTAAATGGTCGAATGGTGGGGTCTTGTGGGCTGGTCTTGATCTAAGAATTTTGGCCCACTTCCTCTTTTAATAATCTACTCTAAACCCCCACTCATATAAATACCTAATTGAATTTTATAAAACCATAAAAATTGCAACATAAATTAATAAAATCCAACCTATAAAACACATAACCAAGAATGGAATTCTTTCCATCAAATAATTATTAATTAAAAGCTTGGCCTTAAACCTATTGCAAATTATGGATCAAAAAGCTACAACATAACTTGATGGTACTTCCATCACCTATCCATGGCTCATAGTACATCTAGAGGTTGTCATGAAATTCTAGGATGCCATAGTAAGTGTGGCCTGATTGTGGGACTAAATTGTATGGCATGGAATGGGATGTGTCCTAACAGTTTGGGCCTATGATCGGGACTTGTGTGACTGGACATGATGCATTTTGTTTGTTGGAACTGCACTAGTCATCGCACTGAAGAGTTATATGGTTTAGATGCATACTCATTCCTTGATGACTTGTCTTGTCTATTTTGCATAAAACTGGATCGTGATGGCTTACACAGTATAGTTTAATGGATCTTTTGCTGCTGAGTGGTTGTACTCACCCCGCTTGGGGACTAACATTTCAGACTAGAAGGTATGCCTGCTACCAGTCACCCCCAATACATTTTATGGTATTCCGGTCGACCTTCAGTGTGAGTGTTTGGAGCACCATCATGTTGAGATACGAGGGTTAGTTTTTGTTTAGGTGTGGGTATTGATCATGTTTGACATCGGTCCTCCCGCCGGCCCAGTGATTCAGGAGTTTTTGACTGTGTTCGTCCGCCGTGGTGGGAGTACGCTGGGGCCGTTGCCACCACCGCTAGCTGATGGATTAGACTGGGTGTGACCGAGAGTGATGGTCAGCAGATGAACCATTTTTGGACTGCCGGCACTGACTGATGGGCCTATATGTACACGGTTGTTAGAGAGTCGAGTACTTTTTGAAAATAGCTGAGTTTAGAAAAATCTTGGCATTTTGATGTACTGACCCGTGATGTCTATCTAGTTATGTAAATAAAAGTGTTCGGCTTTAACTTATAAAATGTTTAGTTGGTGTGCATTATTTTTGAATATGGGATGGGGAGATGTTGAATATGCTTCCGCTATATAAACAGCGCAAGGACCTATAGAAAGAATATAAACCCCCAGGATTCATGGACTTGTCAAATTTCTATGGTATCAGAGTAAGCAAAAGCGGGTGTGATCTGTGGTGATCCCAACGGATCAGGGGCCGTTCAGGGGGTGCCACGTGAAGGGTGGGGGTTTATATATAAATTACTAAACAATGTCTCTCGCATTTGTGATGGGACTTCTGATGTTACAAACTCCCCCACTCGTTGGCATAGATGGTGTTGGCATATACCGCCAAGTGATACTATCCCTTTATGATCATGTCAGCTATTATTGAGATTTTTTGTATATTTATGTAATCTGTTAGGCTAAAGTGAGTTGTCAAAAACTAATGTAGGAGCATATGATTTAACTCCATTGATAAAATTACCACCATCGATGCTCATTCAACCCAAGGTAGAATATGGGTGTAACATGATTTGATGGGTCAAGAATGACGTTATTAGTAAGGCGACTATTGATAAGGTTGCCAATTAAAGAGTTACTCATTCTTTGTACATTAGTTGTCGATTTGGAAGTTAATCAACAACATATTGATGGAAGGCTATTTCAGAGCATTTTCTTGGATATTGGTTAATCTCTTGACATGGTTATTTTAGGGACAAGGTTGAAGAACGAATTATGGAGATAAATTGCAAGGCTAAAGAATAAAAAACGCAAGTCCCCAAGTCATTTAATTGCATCTCTAATGTGGCACCCCTGAAACGGCCCCCTATCCATTAGGGTTGCCACAATTTACTTACCTTTCACTTGCCCTAATAATATGTCACTTTGATACCACAGAATTTTAGCGGGTCCATAAGTCCTGGGGGTTTATATCATTTAGATCGATCCCAGCGCAGTCCATATAGCGGAAGCATATTCAAATCTCCCTATCCCATACTCTAACAAAAATAATGCAATGCACACCAACTACACATCTTATATAAGTTAGAGCCGAGCACTTTTATTTACATAACTTTGATGAACATCATGAGTCGGTACATCAAAAGGCCAAGGCTTTACTAAGCTTGGCTATAACCAAAAGTACCTGACTCCATAGCAGCCATATACATCGGTCCATCATTTAGTGTCAGCCATCCAAAAAAAAGCTTCATCCTCCCTCCATCGCACTCAGTCACACCCAACCTGATCCGTTAGCCGGTGGCGGCGGCTGCATCCCTAGCATAACCTCATCACGACGGATATGCATGGACAAGAACTCCTTAATGATAGGGCCGGCGGGTGATCCAATGTTGTAGAAAACCAAAACCCGCACAGGAACAAAAATTAGCCCTCGAATCTCGGAATGATGGATGGTCCATACACTCAACCTCGACATCGGTCGATATGCCATAGAAAGTACCGGGGGTGACTGGCGACATAAATGTAATTCCTAGTCTGAAATGTTAGTCCCCAAAATGGGTGAGTACAACCACTCAGCAGTAAAAGATCCATCAAACTACAAAATGCAACAAGCAAGACAACCAAGAGTTCATGGGAAATGCACATATTATCTATGCAATCATGCATATATCTCCATAAGATCCATTCAATGTCTTAATGACCAGATTTTCAATGCCAAAGAGTGCCAACTCACATTCATAGACAATTCATGCGCCATGCCTTATGCACACACATGCACATGATTCATTTCCCTTTTCATTTTCAAATGGATCTCATATTTCCCAGGGACCAGTGTCTGCGTCCCTCCTAGCTTTCGCATCCAATCCTGGCATTGCAAGACTTCCGGCACACACCTCCGGGCATCTTGTACCCCAACTGGCGTCACAAGGTCTCCAGCATACACCTCCAGGCATCTCGCACACACCTCCGGGCTTCTTGAAACTCCCGAGGACATCCGGCACACACCTCCGGGCATCTCAAAACTCCCGAGGCATCATCGACGTAGCCATCCGATGGTATCATCAACATCACAATGTATACATATATGTCTCACTCTGAAAATAGCATTTGATGCAATAATGTCAAAAGTTTCAATCAATCTTTGATGTCATAGGATATGCTAAATGTCACCACATATGTTGTATAAATAACAACCGAAGATACCACATCTCATGGAGTAACTCATTTGTTCTTGAAAATAAAACAATTTTCAAATAAAACAGAATGCACTCCTTTAGTTGAAATTATGAAAATATTAGTACATGATCTTAATAAATTCTGAAAATTTAACATGTTACAAACGAGATATAGAGAAAAAATTTTTGTGAAGAACACCATGTCAAGAAACTTCGTATGAATCGCTATAATCCATGCATCACAGCCATAAAACTCCAAACATCACTATTGCACAGTTTTAATAACAAACTCGGTATAACCCCTAAATAAACTCAGAAAATTCTAATATTTTGATATATTATAGACAAAACCTAGAGGTAAAATTTTCGTGCAGAACTCGAAGTCAGATTCATGATAGATCAAGAGCTATAATCACTATAACTCTCCCTAACCCTCGGTAACAGTTTCTAGGTTTAACATTTTCAAAGGATAATCGTTTCACCAACCAATACTTGTTCGTTTCTTCTCAAATTTTAGTATGTTACTCCTTAAGATGTCGTATACAACTTTTATCAAGAACACAAAGTCAGATTTCGGCTAGATAATTACAGAAAATTCGCGGAGTCGCCAACCATCAAGTTGTTTTTCCATGAAATAGTTTGCTAGTCCTAAAGAACTACTTATGTTCTTTCGAATTCCAACATCCAGCATCAAGTTCAAGCATCTCCAAAATCTATTACACTTCACACACAATCACAGCAAGCATAATGTAGATCAATGGACTTCACTTGCCTTAACTCCAACGCAACCACAGCAAGCAAAACAACGACTTGAGGACTTCGGGCGTGGCTCGATTGACGGCAAAGCTAGGCAGCGTCAACAGCGACAGCAGGTGCACGCACAGCGGGGCTGGTCTCCTTCTTTCCCTCCTTAATGCACCCTCACGAACTCTCTCTTTCTCTCAGCTACCCTCTCTCTCGATCACTCCCTCGTCCATTCCGCCCCTTTCTTTTCCTTTTAATTTCTTAATTAGCTAGTAATCATGAGGTTTTTTTGCATGCAAGAGACACTTGGCTCCAAGAGGAAGACAAGTGGCTTCATCAAGAGGACAATTGGAGGAGGTGGCATGGCCTTCTCCATCCGGTTCTCTCCTCCCCTTAGGTCAACAGCCTTGTGGGCCTCTTGGGCCTGCTTGGGCCCGAAACTTTGTGGCCAAAAGTCCAAATTAAATGGCCCATAATCTCTGAAAAATAAGCCCACAATTTATGTACAATTATTAAGCACTTGGTTTCCACAAAAATCAATTTGATATCCCCATAGTCAATTTGCTTCATATACAAGGATATAACCAAAGTTCTCACGTGCAGTCCAACTCCTCAAAATTTTATTCTTAATTTTCAGCAAGCATGTCCCTCACGCGTGGCCGAATTCCATCCCTTCGGCACAAAATTAAATTGACCAATGTCCAAATTCCTCTCTTATTCCATATATACTCAATTGGTACGGTTGGGATTCTCGGATGCCACATCTAAGTTCCTCAGAGTCTTTATTGTTGTATAAGTTTATAGTGTCAAAGTTCTAAGTTCATAGGTCTTTATCATGCTTTCCGGTTCCATAGTTCTTTAATGTTTCGTGTAACATCCTGGAATTTCAGTCTTGATTTCAACTTAATAAATTAGGCCTTTTATCGACGCGTCTATAGTGCTATTCTCTAAGCTAATCATTAAGAGATTTTAACGCAATATACTTGAGAAATCGACCTGAAATCAACTACTTGATCGTGCTCATCTGCAGATATCATTACGGCATAGAAAAGATTGATTAGGGATCAGAGATAGGTTGGTTCAACCGAGATGTGTGGCTAAATGTGGGTGATTCCACCAAATTGAAAAATTCTCGTCGATTAGCACTAGATTGATTTTTCTATCGTTTTGGTACCTTGTGTCCATATTTGAAATCTCGAGATTTTCACGACCACCGAGGGTCGCCAATGTGTCGAAGAGGTATAATGGGGCTTGAAGAAAATCGACCACAGGTCAATTGCACCAAAAATTTCTAAAAGCCACTTGGTAGGCTGAGTCATGCTAAAATCATGCTAGATTGAAATTAATCATAAATTTGAATCCAATTTCAGAAATTGAAAGTTCTGTCATGTCATGAGTCATTTTAGGAACGCCAACTCATTCTCCAAAGATTTTTCTACAAATCGAGATTTTTGGCGAAAAGTCAAAATATGGCCATTTTTGCTCGGAAAATTCAAGGGACCATTTTTTATTGCGTTTTTAGGATGCAAGTTGGTTCTTTTGGCAAGGAAAATTTTCAATTTGATCAAGGGCACATTGGTGGAATTTTTTAGGGCTGAATTGAGTTGATTCAAGAGGAAATGGAAGTGGAATTGAGGGAAAATGTCCTCAAATTCGTAGCCCCCCAATGCCCCACACCTTTGGACCCTCGCAATGGCTTTCTATGGAAGCTTTGGCTGCTGCAAGAGTGTTGAGGAAGCCAGCCCACCGGTGGGGCCTCTTCAAGGAGACAAAAGGATAGAAGAATGGCATAGAGGGACCCTCCAAGCTTTGTTGTCCCCTCCTCTCCTCCCATCCGGTCGGTTCCTCCACCTCTAGCAAGCTTGAAGCCTCCAAGAATTAGAGAAGTCAACCAGCAGCTACCCCTAGCTATCGAGCAGCCCGCCAAGCCCATCGGACCACCAGAACACCGTCATCACATGCTCAAGCATGCCCGCGATTCGCGCACCTACCCACACATCGCCGTCGTCCCAACTATGTCATTCGCCCTTGCTCACCATCCAACAGATCACCTAAACCATCATGGAGGTTGTCGAAGCTCGTCTCGTCGCCGTCCAACAACTGCTTGGACCCATAATAGCCTCGTCGCCCGTCCTTGCTCGCCTCAGCCTCAACCAGCCGTTCAACCTCCTCCTTTGGCCCAAGAATAGAATCGAGAAGCCTTGGGTCAGCTTCGCACTATTTAGCCAGTTTTCAAGCACTTCCAAACCTCGCTTGGTGCACCCGCTTTGGAGTTTGTGGCCTGTCTTTGCGTCTCTGTTGAAGATATTATATTTTATAAAATAAAGATATTATATTTTTGGCTGAGGCCTACCGTGTACCCACACATGATTATTTTACCGAGTACTATGAAAATAGTTAAATGGTTAGTGGATGAGTATAATATCTATAAATTAGCTTCAGTTAGCTATACTATCGATCTATATCAGTTTCGGTTAGCTATACTATCTATCATTGTCAGCGTAGGTGAGCACTCTTTTGTGTCAGCTTTGGTGATTAGTGATCATTTCAGGGAAACAACTTTATAGATAGTATTGGTTGATAGATAGTATTGAATGGGTTGATCAAGAGATGGTCTTGGTGACATGGAATCAACTGGGTTGATTGATTGATGGCTCGATCTGACTTGATTAATTTATTTGTTGAAGTGATTCAATGAATATATGAATTGTATTGACTTGCAAGAAGAGACTGAGGCAAAGGTAAGTCCTCTGAGTAGTGCTTGTGCTTAGACAGCCCTTAAGGCGTATTTTCTTCCTAGTCAGAACATAGGCAGTGAACTTGCCGAGACGTCGTCTCACTCCTTTGTGGGATAACATTTTTAGATTCTTAGATGGAAGCTCTTCCCAAGTATTTTGGCCAACCAAAGAATGTCACTAAACAAAGGTGTTATATTCCACTTCATGGGAACCCGAGGGGATGGGTCTATGAATTCGTAAGGTTTGTGGTCTGGGTTGATGCGGGTGTAACACCCCGAACCCTTCGCAGGTCGTTAACAGTGCCGATGTTACATCTTTTACCATCTCTATCTCTTGGCTAAATAAAGCCTTGCCAGATTACAGGCATATTTTTTTTTTTAAAGCGGTCCCATGCGCGACTCATAGCAGAAGCAAAATTCACATCGTCATCTATCTCCCTTCTAACCCATGATACAAATACACACCAACTAACAGCACGATTTTTTTATAAATAACGTTGACGCTTTGCTTACATACATACATATAGCGAGATGGGGTTTCCTTCGGGTCGGTACAAAAACCAGAAAGGTTAAGACTCTGCCATGTCCCACCTAAAATCTTAAAAAGGAACTCCGACCCCTAACATCATATGAACACAAAACCCTCCCATCACCAGCATCAACTATCTACATCAAAAAGTGATCTAGCTCCTACTCCTCGCGCGCAGGTCTCACACCCAACCCGGTGTGTCAGGTGGTGGCGGCGGCAGCATCCCTCGCATCGCTCCATCCCGTCGAACGTGCATAGACAAGAACTCTTGTATGACAGGGCCCCCAGCCAGGCCGATATCATACATAACTAAGCATCGCACTCGGATAAACGTCAATCCGAGCACAGAGGGACAATCTATCTCCGTACACTCCACCTCAACATCAGACGGTAGACCGTAAAATACCCCACGCGAAACAGCAGGTAGCGGCATAGTGCTAATCTGAAATGTTATCCCCAAAAGGGGTGAGTACAACCACTCAGCAGATAAGGAAATCCAATAACAACTCAGTGCACCATGCATACCACATACAATACAGGCATTGCTTACCTTTTTGATGTCAAGCGTATTCATGCATCATCATAGCATATATATCATCATCATGGCATCTCATATATCATTATCATCACATCATCATTAACCATGCATCACCATGCATATCACATCATCATTAGCCATGCATCACCGTGCATATCACATCATATCATCATTAGCCATGCATCACCATGCATATCACATCATCATTGGCCATGCATCACCGTGCATATCACATCATATCATCATTAGCCATGCATCACCATGCATATCACATCATCATTAGCCATGCATCACCATGCATATCACATCATAGATCAATTTCCACTTTTATTTATCAACTGATCCCCACATTATCTTTTCTCAAATCATCAAATCCACCATCATCACCATCCCTTCGGGCAGAAACCTCCGATAGGGATCCCAGCATTCCAGCCATCTCATGGCCACTGGGCTTCCGGCCCCCCACATTCCGGGCATCTCGCATCTCAACTAGCATCACGAGGCATTCCCTTCGGGCAGAAACCTCCGACAGAGCTTCCGGCCTTTACCCTTCTAGCCGGGGATCTCGCACCCCAATCCTAGCATCGCGAGTCACTCCCTTCGGGCAGAAACCTCCGACAGGGCTTCCGGCCCCCCCACATTCCGGGCATCCTGAAACTCCCAGGGAATCTCTGGAATTACGCCACCAGGCCACCAAACAACATCCTCCACCACAACCTCATTCTCATCCACATTTATCTTTTATCTCAATTTAACATGGAAATTTGGCATGGCATCAAACATATCACACTTGCATTTCAATTCACATGTCATGCACATGTCATAGCTTAATCACATAAGTATTTCAATTCACGTGTCATGCACATGTCATAGCTTAATCACATAAGCATTTCAATTCACGTGTCATGCACATGTCATAACTTGATCACATAAGCATTTCAACTTAATGCATGTGCAAAGACCTCATCACACAAGTGCCACGCAAATGGAATTGAATCCTTGGCCAAATAAAAATCTATTTTATTTTATTATTTCATTATTTTATTATTATTTTATTATTATAATATATTTATTTATTTTCATAAATAAATATTTAATATTTATGATTTTCCCAAAATCATAATATTCAATAATCATTTATAGGATCACAATTTTATATAAAATTCGTGGCCAAGTTGTATTTTTCACAATTTCACAATTTCCTCCAAAAACATCCTAAAATTCTCGGATTTAAGCCCACTGCACAGTTTCCGAATAAATTAAATTAAAATACCCATTCGGTCTTCAAAAATTACGAAAATTTACAGGGTGATAGCTAACACATTTTCGTACCTTTTTCATTAAGGACTTTAAGCCAAATTATTTTTATATTAATTTCCATAGCCCTACGAAGCTTCTGGAATCACTACCGCGACGTCCAGAACACACTCCTCCGTATTTCTTAGATTTCACCCATCAAATATCTTTCGTTCCTTCTGAAATTTAATTATATTATGTAACAATGTGTCCTTTACAATTTTTATGAAGGGATCTAGGTCAAATAACCAGATTATGGTCACCATTTTAACCCATGAAGTCTCGGGTGTCTCGGTACACCTCACCAGAATCAACCATCTCCAAGATCTAACAGATTCACCAAGTTATACTTGTTATTTTTGCTTCAAATTTTAGTATGTTGTAGCTCAAGGTGTTTTCTAAAACTTTCAAGAAGACAACAAAGTGAGATCTCCAACAGAAATCAACATGCAACCAAGAAATCAACAAAAGGTCAGTGAAGATTTCGCAGATCTGAGGTCTCCGTATAACAAAGCTTTTGACCCCACATATCACCATATTTTTCCATGAAATTCGAGTATGTCATACTACAAGACATTAGATTCAACTTTCATGAAGACACCGAAGCCAAAATCACACTTCATATACACATGCAAGCTCGACTAAGATACTGACTACCACAAACCGAACGAAAACAGTCACATAGCTTGAACACATCCAACCCTTACCTCGGTTTTTCGCCCAAATCACACCTAAAACCGAACATGCAACCAACAAAACAGACATGCAAGAGAAGTCAAGGACCCCACTTGCCTCCAAGATGAACAAACAGCGATGAACGGCGGCGTACGGCGGATGGACTAGGCGGACGTACGGCGGACGGGCGGCGGCAACTCTCGGCTCCACCTCCTCTCTCTCGGTTCCTCTCTTCCGCTCAAGCTCTCTCTCTCGCACACCTCTCTCTTTGGACGGAAATGAAGCAAGCAACTGGTCATTTCTCTCTCCTAACCCCTTTTATATCCCATCATTTGCAATGATTGATCCACCTAATGACCAACCAATGCATGCTCTTCCTTTGGCCACTTGTAATTTTTGTTTTTGAATTAATTGGGCTTGGGCTTAGGCCCAACCGGCCATTCCCCCTTGGGCTGGTCGAGCTCCCCTTCTTGGGCCCTAATGGCCGAATAGCTTGGCCCACCAAGCTTTAGGCTAATGGGCCCAAGGCCCATTTCGAAAATAACCCTATTTTCTCTTCTTTTTTTTGAAATTTCTTCTATAATATTTTTGAATTCCAATTTCCATCTTGGCCAAAGTCTTGGGATATTTCAATTATTGAAATTTAAATCATATGGCCAAGCTTTTAAATTTAAATTTCCACAACACAAGCAAAATTCATCAAATTAAAAGACAAATTGGCTAAAGCATAAGCCATAAAATTCTATCACCTAATTAAAGACATTTAACACACCTTAAGGCTTGGCTTTGAATTTCCGGGATGCCACAGCGGGTCTACCCCACAAGGTACAATACAGATCATGGTATCGTCGCGAGCGGAATGGACATAATGAAGGTCCCATCCCGGAGTTTGAGGTCCCTTTATCGGTACTAGAGATTGCTTTAGGGAAAGGCACGGTTGACTTGCCAGGTGGTTGAATGGTGGACCCAAGTCCATCGGAGCAAGGGACCCCAAAGTATTCAATTGAAGACTCGATTGATTAGAGGATCTGTAGCCTCTACTCCCCCCACCAACCCCCTGCTTTTTTGCAGACCTTGTATATAGTTGACTAGTATTGTATATTACATAGTTTGATATGTGTACAAAGGTGTGAGTTGGCTTTCGAAAACTGTGGCCCTACTTTTTTATCCCATCTTGTTGCTATCTGGAGATTAATTATTCACTTCCGCATGCGCATTAAAATGAATGGATCGGTGACACATCCTGAGATGTCACTATTTAATTGACCATCGAGGGATGGGCACGCGCTTGGAGGATCGGGCGTGACACTTCGAGAGTTCCCTATATGTCATCTCTCCTATAAATAGAGAAATGCTCTCCATTATAATGCATACAAGATGATTTTGATGATTGAAAATACATGAGATTTCCCTCTATTTAAGCAAATATCTTTGGAGAGTTGATAACTCTAACATCGGTTTCTTTTTCCTTGGAGAGTGGATTACTCCTAGGTGGTGAGCTAAGAAGCGCTTTATCCTCAACTAGTGATTTTCCTTTAAGCTCTGTTGGTGAGCTTCTCAATCCTAAAGCAGGTGGTTCATCCCTTAAGCCTCGGTAGTAAACTTGGCTATCCCGATCTTCTTCCTTGGTTGGTGGTGCGTCATTTATACTTTGGTGGCAATTGTATTTTATCTTACATTATGCATGTCATCTACCAACAACCATTCCCCTTATACACTATTCCCATACACTTAAGCATAAAATTGTCCCATTCTCAAAATCGCTCTCCCACACACGCATCAAATTGGTATCAGAGCTCAAATTTGAACTCATTTTGAGTGATTCTTTTAGTTATCCAACTCATTCTCAACATGAATGAGCTAATATTGAGAGGTTTAACCGTCATGCCCCGATCCTCGGGAACGCACCCATCCTTCTAGTTGGTTGATTTTAGAATGTGATTTCCAAGGACTATGTATCGCCGACCCTTTCATTTATATTTGCACATGCGGAAGCAGTTATAAATCCCCAGACAATAAAACAATGGGATACAAAAGCAGGTCATATTTTTAATACTAAAATTCACAACCACACTTTTATAATCAGCACAACTCATAGTATCTTGCAATACTATTAACTTAGGTTTGATCTAACGCCTATTCACAAGTACACAAGGTTCACAAAACGAGATGGGATCTCAATCCTCATCCAGGTCGTACTTGGGATCATCATCCCGATCCTCCTCAAATCCTTTATCACTAGGCTCATTTCCTTCAAGCTCTTCATCTTTTTCTGGCTCATCGTTCTCTTCCGATTCCTCCTCCTCAGGCTCATCTACGAGCCTAAAATGGTTATACAACAGCCATTGAGACCACGTCTCAGCAAGTTCTACCCCCTAAGACCCAATTAGTAAACTAATACGGCAAACGGTTGCCTAAGTACAACACGAGTAAAAGGACTTACTTTGGCCTCAATCTCAACCTGCAGTTTAAGGTTAAACACATATATTCAAACAATTCACGACATCCGATCAAAACAATGATCAAATCGACATAGTCGATTTCAAGCCGGTTGGACCAACTCTAGGTCATTCCTAAACATCAATCACATGTACTCTCTCAGGCATCTTTTTGCCCAACTGTCATACCATCATTAATCATGTGCATTCTTTAAGGTTGCGTTTGTTTTTGTTGTTTTTGTCTATTTCTAAACACTTTTTTTGTTTTTTTGTTCCTGGGAACAAAAAAGGAACAGAAACGCGTTTGTTTGCGTTTTTGTTCCCAGAAACACATCTGGAACAGAAACAAGAAACAAAAAAAGGTTGTTTCTTGTTTCTGGAACAAAATTTAGAAACACTTTTCATTTTCTTTTCTCTTTTTTCTTCTTATTTTCTTTTTCTTTTTTCTTTCTTTTTTCTTTCATCGGTCGTCGGCCTCGGCCAGGGCCGGCGAGGGCTGGCGACCTCGCCGGAGCGACGCCAGCCCCTAGCGAAGCTCGGCCTCACCTTCGCTAGGCGAGCTTGAGCTCGCCCAGATCCAACGAGGCCGAGCTCGCCCAGCAGCTGGCGAGGCCAAGCGTTGTTGATCTGGGTGAGCTCGATCTCACCTAGCCAAGGCAAGGACGACCTCACGCCGAGCTGAGCGAGCTCGATCTCGCCCAAATCTGGCGAGGCCGAGCCTCGCCCAACTACGCCAAGGCTTTGCCTCGCCGGGGGCCGGCGAGCCTCGCCGTGGCTGTGCGAGGCCGCCGGCCCTCGTCGGCCAGTCGCCGGCCATGGCCTAGGCCGGCAACCGGCCAAAAGAAGAAAAAAGGAAAAGAAAAAGCAAAAAGAAAAAAGGAAAAAAGGAAAAATAAATAAGAAAATAGAAATAATAAAATAATAATATTAAAAAATAAAAGAAATAAAAAAATTATACAAATTTACCAAATGTTTTTCTGTTCATTTTTTATTCCCGAACAAGTTTACCAAACGTGTTTTTTTGTTCAAAAATTATTCCCGAGAACAGAAACACTTTTTTCTATTTATGTTTCCTGGAACAATTTTTAAATATAAATGTTACCAAACGTGCCATAAGGCGCCGTTTTCGCCAGTGATATCCCAATCATCGAATCTCGTATCATTTATGGGGCGTCGTTTTCACCAATGCCATACTGATCACTGACACTGTGCGTCCTTTAAGACACCGTTTTCACCAATGATATCCTCGATTACCAAACCACGTGTCCTTTCTAGGCGCCGTTTTCGCCAAGGTGATATCGGTAATAGACAACATCATGGGTCTTTAAGGCATCGTTTTCACTAGTGACATTTCCTTAATCACTGAACCACGTTTTGTCTATAAGTCATTCACGTGCGTTCTTTAAGGTGCCGTTTTTGCCAGTGATACTTCCAATTACCAAACCACGTTTGTCCAATAACATCATACCTGATTGGTCTCAGCCAATAATATTCTCAGTTAACTCTAACCATTCCCTCTACTATATAGCCCATCAACGTAACTAGCGCTATATAGCCATACTCGGCCATCTACCAATCAAATATTCAATAACAAACAATTTAGGATAAATCCTCAAATTTCACAATTAATTCAATTCCACACAACAGAGAGCTCAAATAAATAAATGGGGTGCACCACAACAATCAGCACGAAATTCTGGTCACCAGCCATCCTTGTTGAATTTCCAGAAAAATAATTCATTAAATAATTAATTTCCAAAATTAAATAAATAAATATTAAAACTCCAATTTAGGTCCGTAATGCCTGATTGGAGCCCGAAATGAGTCGGGAAAAATCCCGAGATGCATTCAATAAATAATAGTACATCTCTACTTGCTAATAACTAAGTCTAACCACCTAATATGCATCATTAAGTCATTAATTTAATTGTTCTAAACTAATCTAACCACCTAATTGCACTTAATTAAATCTAATAAACCCTTAAGCATAATTAGCAAACTAAGAAAGCATTAGTGAGTAAAACTCACTTGATTAAAAGCGGTGTAAAACTCACTTGATTAAAAGCGGGGACCGAGACACCGCAACGGCAGCCGAAATCGGACTTTCGACAACACCGGTAGGCTTGGGCCCGGCTTTGAACTTGGCCAAACAAATCTCAGCCCAACTAAGATTTGTTCTTGCACTAGAATGGGCTTGCTCTTGGGCTTGGGCCTAGCTACGATTGGGTTTTCTTCCGTGCTGGGCTTGGGCCGAAGATTAGCTGACTTGGCTGGGCTTGAAGACTGAAAATTGGGCCAAAAATTGTTGGCTTTGCTAGGCTTGACTTGCGGCCCAAATGGGCTGAGCGTTAGGCTAACTTCCAAAGGCCTAGATGCGCGGGCTGGGCTGTTCAAAGAAGTTGCAGGAATTTGGTGGCAGCTCGCGGACAAAGGAAGCAGCATCGAGTTGGGGAAGATGCTTGCAGCTCCAGCTTCACTGGCTTCGATCAGCTAGAGGCTTCATAGTTACTGTTGTTGACCAAGACGAGCCAGGCCGTGGACGCGTGTAGGAGCAGAAGGTGGTGGAGTCTTCGTTCGGCATTGCTTCGCTAGCTTTAGGATCGAAGCTAAAGACGCTGCACTCGATGGAGCTTCGATCTTCAAGATGTCGTGGATGTTGTTCGGTCAATAACCGGAACCAATGAGGGAGGTTTTTGATCGAGGGAGACAGGGACGCTCAGACGCTTGGCAGCAGCTTCCATGCCAAAGCAGTTTCGGTGGAGGGCTTTGACCAGCGGGGGACATCATTACATGGGTCTTCGGTCAGCTAGGTTCATGGAGTGTGGCTATTGACTGAAGTGAGATGAGAAGCTGGCAAGTGGCAACAAGCTCGGTAGAATCAGTTTCGGTGGAGCAGAAAAATGAAGCTTCTGTTTTGATTTTGTGAGGGCTGGCGTGAGTGCGTTGATCCGCAAGAGAGAGGTTGTGGGGCTGAGGCGATCGAAATGGGGAGGTAGAGAAGAGAGTTTGTGGCCGTTTGAGGGGATGAGGGAAAGGAGATAGAGATAAGTGAGAGTTGGGCTCCACTTGGTTTGATATTTCACAACAAATATCTCCCAAAAACCAATCTTAGCCATGCATTAATTCTTGGCTCACAATGGACCACACCAACACCCCAAGTGACTTTTCAATTGATCCAATCTTGCTAGGCTCATGGGGAGTTACGAATTTGTAAGCCATCTCCTCCAATTGGACCATCACACTCACTTGATTTAATCACAATTTGCCTCAATAATTACAATTGGCCATCCATAGACCATCTCACTATTTTTCCTCATCTCTGAATCCACTTTCCATCTAAATTTTGTAACCAAAATTAAATCCTTGACTTCAATCCCACAAAAACGACCAAGGGATAACTTTTTCCCAAAAAGTGTTGAGTGTCAGAAAAATCTTCTAAGACTAATTCGATACTCCTAGAATTTATTGTAACATGACAGAAACTTCAATTTCTAAAATTGGACTTGAATTCTCAGTTAATTTCACTTGGCGCGTTTTTAGCGTGACCTAAGCTACCGGGTAATTTTCAGATATTTTTAAGTGCAAATGACCTGTGGTCGATTTTCTTCGAGCCACTATGAACCCACTCAACTCATTGGTGACTCTCGGTTGTCGTGAAAATCCCGAGGATCCAAATACAGACACAAGGTACCGAAACAATAAGAAAATCAGTTTAGTGCCGGTTGACGAGAATTTTCTAATTTAGTGGTATCACTCACAATTAGCCACACATCTCTATAGATCCTGTCTATCTCTGATTTCAAATCGATTTTTAATTGTGCCATAATGGCCTCTAAAGATGGACACGGTCGAGAAGCCGATTCTTGGTCGAGTTCTCAAGTCTATTTTCTTAAAATCTCTTAATAATTTCCCCAAATAATCTAGTTATCTCAAGAATGATCGTTCGAGAATAGCCCATAGGTGCATCAATGAAATGCCCGATTCATTTAGTAGAAAACAGAGTCGAAAAATCTGGATGTCACATTAACTTTGGAGGAAGCACAAAATGAAAGACAAGATCATGCAATATAGAATCTCTAGTAACAAATGGAGCAAGTCCTCAATCATCTAGAGGATACAATGAGATAGGGATGACTAGCAAGGGGTCCTACTGATCAACAACAACGTGATGATTCAAATTCTCATCAAAGTTCAAGTGGTAATTCTGATTTCACTAGAAATAACTCTAATGATTTAGAATAATCCCAAGAAGAAGAGGGATGCATATAGAGAGTGATCATGAAATCAAAGTGGAGATCCTTGAGTTTGAGGGTACCCTTAATCTCAATGACATTGTCAATTGGTTGCACACAAATGAACGAGTTTTTGACTTCAAGTCCTACTTCAATGAGAAGAAATGGAAGATTGTTATCCTAAAGTTAAGGAAGTATGCTTCTCTATGGCTAGAGAATCTAAAGCATCAATGGACTAGAGAAGGAAAAAAGTAAAATCAAGTCTTGGGAAAAACTTAATAAGTTGATGAAAAAGAGAATCTTGCCCGACAATTGTAAGTAAGACTTGTTCCTCAAGATGAATTCCCTAAAACAGCAAGGGACAAGTATTGAAGAATACATCAGAGAGTTTGAACAACTCAAGATGAGGTACGAAGTCCCAAAAGTTTAGGAGCAAACCATTGCTTGATTCCTTAGCGGTATGAATCGAGAAATTGCTTATTTGGTTGAACTTCAACCTTATTGGTCCTTCAAAGACGTATATAAGTTGACCATGAAAGTCAAAAAGCTATTGCTTTTCAATTGCTTACGGAGAAATCCTACTTTAAGGGTGATCCTTCTAGCAAGGCCAAGAGTACGCCCACAAAAGACAAAGGCAAGGAGAAGTTTGCTGAGCATGCTAAAGAACTTCAAAAGAAACCTGATGGTAGCGAAAGGAAATGCTTTAAGTGTCATGGCTATAGGCATTTACAAGCTAATTGTCATAATTGGGGAGTTATGACTCTTCAAGAAATCGAGAAAATCAATTTGGAACTTCAAGAGGCCAAGAATGATCCTAACTAAAATGGTTTTGATTTTGAAGAAGAAAAGCAAGGTAATCAACTGAGCTCTCATATCATTTTCAATTGTGAAAAATTATCGAGATTAGATTCTATGTGATGTGATTCCCATGGATGCATGCCACTTGTTATTAGGAAGATCATGGCAATATGATAGAAATGTTGTCCATGATAGGCGTAAGAACACATGTTCATTTAACAAGGAACATAAATGCATTACTCTTGTGCCGTTGAATCCATCCATAGTACATAAAAATCAACCTAGAGAGGAAAACACAAGTAAGAAAAATATGTTATTAAGTGAAACACGGGTTGATAAAGCCGTTAGCAACAAAAAAAAATGTACTTACTTTTCTTATAGTAAAGAAAAAGACTAAGATAGACGACCAGTACATCCCAAAATGCATTCTTTATTGAAAGAATTTGCAGATGTGATTCAAGAATAATTGCCACCTAGATTACAGCCCATGAGAGGTATTGAGCATCACATCAATTTGCTACTTGGTGCTCCTATATGAAATAAAGTTGCTTATTGATGCAATTTGGAAGAGACGAATGAGTTGCTAAGACAAATTGATGAACTTATCGACAGAGCGTATGTCCAAGAAAGCACAAGCCCATGTGCCGTTTCTTCTCTACTTATGGCCAAGAAGGATGGTTCATTTAGAATGTGTCGATAGCCAAAACATCAACGTCACCATTAAGCATAGGTACCTCATACTTAAACTTGATGGTATGCTTGATGAAATATATGGTTCTATTATGTTCTCTAAAATAGATTTGCAGAGTGGCTATCTCCACATCAAAATGCAAGAAGGAGATCAATGGAAGATGGCTTTCAAAACTAAAGAAGACCCTTTACCAAAGTTCAAGAAAAAAATATTAAATGATACTCAAAATGTGCGAAAATTTGTGAACAATTAGAAAATTGTGTCCGGAACAAACTTAGTTTTTAAAGTTTTGCGAAATTAGCAACGGATTTTGCACAGTATCTGTTTGTACGGCTGGTTCAACAGAGGTCTAACAGACCTATCCGGGGTTTTTTCAATTTGGACCCTTAAAAGTTGCATTTAAGACCTCAAATTCAGTAGATTACTAAAATAAACCCTCCTGAATGTCTTTTCAGTTAATTTTCCAAACAAGGACCCCAACCTTCTTGAATTTGCAAATGAAAATCGAGCAGATTCAGAAATGAACTCGAAGAACATTTTTTCTTAAATCACTGAACCTTCACAATCACTTCAAAAATAACAAACGAATTCGGTTTGATCTGAAATTTTTATATGCCATGTATCACTGTGTGTTCTGCAACTTTGAAAAGATTCTAACTACAAAATTTTAAAAAAAAAAAATCGAGAATTCACAAAGGTCCTTCAGAAATCAGGGAGTGCTTATCATTTTAATAATTTTGCGGATCTGAGCTACACATTTCGGGGCCGATTCAACCTATCAAATGAGATCCATTCAGGACACATAGCATATCAAAACGAAGCTTAAGAGGTGTAGAGTAAGTGTCTAGTTGATCACTTCACAAGGTAACAAGGTCTAGGCACTCGAATCAGGCCAAAACAAAAGCATGTTCATCAGGACACGAAAATCATAGAATCATAGAATCTAGCCATAATTGATTCCCGATCATACAAACATCCATTCTAACTAGACCTATGGTGCATCCTGGCCCCAAATATTCATAGTCAATCATGTGTTTGACACGAGAAGTTCTTACCTCATTGGACACTATTTAAAGGGTAGTTAATCGGTTTGAGAACTCTTACCTTTGTTGTTCACAGTTCGAGGAACAGCCTAAGATAGCTCGACGGTTCACTGAAATGAATGTGTGAAAATCAAGGTGAGAATTGGATCAAACAAGCTAGTAATGAACTCAAGATTTGAAAACAAATCAAGAGCGTCGGAAGTGGTTTACTTGAACTCCGGTCACCACAACTTCGAGCACACGTCGGGGAATGGGGTTGCACGGTTTGGACCACCTGAGGAGGTTATTGGACGACTGGAATGGCCACTAAGGATCGCCAACTCAACCTCTGGCATGGAGCACAAGCTCAGGCTTGAGAAGGAGAAAAGATCGGGATCGAGAGACTGGTGATGGCACAGCGCGGTGAAAGTTGCAACCGACAAGGGGGAAGGCTGGTGGTCATCGGTGAGGTGGTAGTTCGTTAGAGGGGGGCAGCAGCCGGCTGGTGAGAGAGGAAGCAATGCTTTGGCCGAGAGAGAGAAAGTAGATATGAAATTAATGTCACATGGATTAATGACATGTCCAAATGGATGGCTAAGATTTATAAAAATTAAATGGTTGAGATTAATTACTTAATCACTAAGAGAATTCTTTAACCGGCTTAATGTTAATGACGTGGATCAGTGACACGGTATTAAGGACATTTTTGTAATTTCAAAAAGGGCAATTATGAAATTTCGTGCACATCGGGAGGGGCTGACCGGCCAAAGGCTTGGCGGGTCAGAATTTGGCCAAAAATTGGTCGGAATCCAGCCATTCTCGTCAGATTAGTACTCTCGTCGGTTTGGACTAGTGAGATCGGTTCAGACCAATTCAACTGATTCTCTGGCTAAAATTTGTGCAGATTTAGTCCTTGGAAGACCTAGCTACAAGGAATTTCTGATCAAATATCAAAGGAGCAAGCCAAAATGGAAGAAAACAACCTAAATTCAATCAAACTGACTCGATTAAACACATCAATGACATCTCAATTGACTAAGTTGGTCCAATTACCTCATGGGTGATATGAATTTCATCTTTATTGAATTGCCTCACACAAATTGTCACGCGCTGAACCTCTACGGCTGTGCGACAACCCACGCCATCAAACTGTTACTTATCCTTTGGTCATTTGATTGTGGCGTCCCAAGAGGTGTCGCTGACCTAAAACGTAATAACGTTAAAATACATAAGTGAAAATGTGAGCAAATCTCCAATCATCAAACAGCAAGGATAGTTAAAACATAATCATATATATAGAATAGCTTCATGAGTCATCATTTCATATATAGTGGTTCAAAATTAAACAACCAGCTTCACATATCCGATACACCTAACCGCTTCGCTACAACCTCCTCCAAAAAGGGCTTGGGTGGTCCAAAAAGTGCTAACACCCCTCCTCTACCTAAGCCCCAATGGCCTTTGGGATCCAAGCCTCCGATGCGACAACCAACACAGGGTCGATCTAAGGGTCGGACACCTCCCCATTGGGAATGTCCCCATCCATGGCATCCCAGCTGATGCTGCCCTGAGATCCTCCGGCACTCGATGGACCATCGAAACCACAAATGGGACTGTGGCTCTCACCGCCTACCCAAGAGTACCAGGGCACAAATTGGTGCGGCACAAGGTTAGGCAAACCCTCATCAACCCAAATGGTCGTGACATATCGTGTGTAGCGTGCAACGGCTATTCCCACCACTGGGTACTCCGTCACCTACTGATTACAATCGACAATCTGATGGAATGGTTTAGTTATTCTTAGGGCCTGAAAGCATTTCAACAAATAAATATGAGATAAACCCAATGAGTGAACTTCCTAGACTTTGTGTAGGGAAGTCATTCATCTCATAAGTGCCCTAAACATGCAATTGTCTATCGATGGCAAAACATGGCAACACACTCTCACTTTACTCTTATCGATCTCATAATGACTTGTTTACCATACAAGGCCATCAAAGTAGATCCATAGGCAATTTCATAACATAGACTTCATGTTCTCGAGCCAAACATAGGAATATGCATTATGATCTTAGTCATGTGCTCATGTCATACAATAGCACATTTAACCATAGAATCACATGTCACATAGCCTAACTAACATGTTTAACCATAGAATCACATGTCACATAACCTACATAGCATATTTAACCATGGAACCACATAGCACATAACCTAAATAGCATATTTAACTATAAAACCACATAGCACATAACCTAAATAACATGCTCACCCACAAATCACGTAGCACATCGTCCAAACAACATAGATTACCACTAATCTGCCCTAAACTACTCCCTAAATGCAACAAAAGCCCTAAATGAAGGCTACAAAGCCACCCATGGACAATCCAAGCTTCGAAACACAATGGGAGAAGGAACAACAAGACTGGACAGTAGCTAAAGGCTATTGGTTGCGCGTCCTCTGAATTGGACGGTGGCTAGTTGTGGCTCCGGTAGCGACTCAATGGTAGGCCGGCGTCGGTTCGGCATCGATATGGCCTCTAGTGAGGGAAATAAGTGAAGAACGAGCTTAATGAAGATGAAAATGGCTTGGGAGGTTTGGCTATTCAAGATGAGGGAGAGAAAGGAGAGTTCAAGAGAGAAAATGAAGGTGAAAGTAAGAGAGAGGGTGCTGGACGTGAGGGAGGGAAAGGGAGGAGAGAGAGTGAGGTCAAGTCTCTTATCAATGCCCCATCACATCCCTTGTCCCTTGTCCATCAAGGTTATCCAATTTTAAAAGCAAAATATAGCATTTAAAGAAGGGATTTGCACTCAAGTACATAGTTAGAGACTAACCAAGGCTAGGTAGCCTTTTTTCCCTTCCTCCTTGCCACCCAATCAAGTGCCACCCCCTTCCTTGCCCTTTTTCCATTTTTACCCCTTTGTCTTTAGTCCAATGGGAGGGCATTTCAGTCATTTCACCAAGATTTCACACTATTCATGCACTATTCATCTCATTTTGTGCATTTAATGCCATGATTTTATTCAAAAATGGGCTTGTTGGGCTTGAAGGGCCCATGGACCTCCATTGGCCGCCCACCCATTGGGTGTGTGGGCCTTAGGCCACCTACTTGGGCTTAGGCCCGTGGGTTCTTGTTCGTGGCCCATTTTCACTTTTAAGCACTCAAATGCCATTGCCAATGAAAAACCAAGTTTTTCGCCGCTAAATGGCCTTTCCCGGTGTCCTCATGGCCTATCGATCCTCAAGGCACTCTCGTTAAATGATTACTTGCCAAAATAATTCCACTTTGAAAAACTGGATCGGAACGAGGATGGCACACAAATTAGGGGTTTTCAATTAATTAATGCAACTTTTCCAATCCTTGTCCCTAATTGTCAAATTGATTTCAATTGAATGTAATTGACTTGAAAAATTGAATTTATTTAATCAATTGTGCTTAAGACACTCTAATTTACGCAAATTGACCTTCACATGATGACACAAGTTAAGGCCCAAATTATAATTGAGATTTAGTCACGAAATTGAACTTCAATTGGTCAAATCAAACCCTAGCTTAGAATGTCAACTTGAATTGCCCCAATTAGATCGCATTGGCTTGATTTTGCAATCCTAAGGTTAGCTAAATTGATCAAATCGAATTGAATTCATGAAAATTTGTTAATATTGAGATCAAATTTGGGTTGCCACTAATAAAATGGACTCATTGGCGATTTAATTGTGCAAATCAAGAAGAATTGACTAGAACCCCTAATTAGGCTCTAAATTGGGGGTTTTTACCTTCAACTTGGAATCTCAAAATTGGATTGAAAATTGAACGAGGGACGACCTCTTGATCAAATGTCATAAAAGAAATTCTTCCAAATATATATATATATTGGTTGATTTGAAGCTAGAATCCACAATTGGGGAAAGGTTTGTTTATGATCGATTTTTGTAAAATTGAAAAATGCCAAACTTAAATTAAGGTAAAAAAGAACATGATTTGAAGGTTATGAAATTTTTAATATTTAATTTTTTTGAAAATTGACAATGCAGAAGTAGATAAAGCCTATTTTGGTATTTTTTATGCAAAAAAAAAAAAAAATCAAATTTTGACTCAGGAGTGACTTTTTGGTCAAAGTTTGAGGGGAAAATTTGATCGAAAATTCAACTCAAAACTCAACACTTTGACTTTTTTAGATTGAGATGAAAATGAAAGGAAAGTGAACTAGCAATCAAGGAAAGGTGTGAATGACTCTTTTTTGTTAGAGCAATGGGCTGTGTCGCCATTAGAAACCCTAATCTCAACTTTTTATCTTTATGCGTCGCGTTAACTAAAAATTAAATATTAGTAAATCTCTTTTTGTCTTGATCTTGAGAAAAAATTACCAGTATAATTCTACCTTTTTTTTTAGAACTCTAGTGGATTTGTAGAATGCCTTTGCATGTAGACGTAGCCCGATTTTAGGTGAACTTTAGCAACAAGTTTTTTGGTGTGTTCAATGGATTTTGTTCTTTTATTACTATATTTTGTCTAGGTGGGTTGTTTGCTTGCCTTAGTTTTCTAGAATCAGTGTGTCATTCCTAATAGTGTTTAGGAAGCTATTATTTAAGAAATTAAAAAATAAAAATAATCGGTCCGATCCAATTCCAACCCTACCAAAAATCACTAGTAAATTGGAACTAGACTGAAATCAGCAGTTCAATTTCATAGAACCAGACTGATGCCCGCTAAAACCGCCCGAAACTAGATAGTTATGTATGATTTTGTCAGTTTGTCTTGCTCACCCTTAGTGGTTAGTTGTTTGAGAAATGGAAAGCATTTAGAAAAGTAAAGCATGTCATGTATAATATAGATACTAATTCTTGAGATGATATTATGAACTTTATTTGCAAAATGTGTTTATTACTACCATTCTTGAGATAAGATAGGAACCGTCTTATGTAGGTGGAGAAGGGAGGTTACCAAAAAATGAATAATTGATAAAGTATAGCTTCAACTTTTATTAGACGACAATAGTATCGCCAACTTATCAAGTAACAATGCTAGAAATATATATGTTGGAATTTGAGTCGGTAGAAGACGACTTACCTGATTCCGATGCGCAAATAGTAAATGGCCCCAGAACGAACGTTGAATTGCAAATAAATCACGAACAACACTATCTCACGTTAGTCTAGATGCAATCACAAGGAAAACACCCGATTTCCATGGCGTAAATGCCGATTGTTCTTGCAAAAATGAAATGGACCACCTTGATCTTCGTTGATGGAAATGGAGAGGAAATTTGGTGCGAATGAATGGCCAACCAACTCCAACGGTCGTGTTCGGGAGGTTTTTATACGTCTCCATAACACCCCTACAAATGGTGTCCTTCCATCGTACCGTATTAAGTCCAAATGGTGCGATCCAATCACACCCCATCATGGACGTACTAGCTAGCTAGCTAAAGTACAACATCTCCCACTCGGACATGATGGGCTTGATAGCATTCTATCAAGAATATAAGGCATTCAACATTCATCAATTTTACAAAATAATTCATACTGGCAAATAAGCCGTGCGACCAATGAGTACACCTACACTTGGGAGCTCAAATTATGCACCTGTTAAGGATGACATTATGGCTACAACCCTGAAAAGAAATAAACAATCGATGTCTCATAGTGCCCTAGACATATTTTGTTACATCAATCCAAGTATACCTATCCCTTAAAGGCTATACTTGACTATTCTCAAAAACACCATGTATTTACAATTACATCCGCAAGCACATAGGGCGATATAATTGGTCGACTAGTAAATACATGTGATAGATATAAAACAACAATAGTCTTCCTTCGCACTCATGTCTCTCTCAATTTCAGAACAACTGCTTTCCTAGACACGTACCATAGACCATATTCATTCATGGCCGCCCGTAACATGCTAAAATAGCAACATTGATCTTTCACTTTGAGAACATAGCCAGAAGTAACATAGGGCACAAAATTGAGGTAAAATACAAATTACCTCAAGGGCTCACACGATGAGTAAATAGGGATAATATTACTCATCTTCCCTTATTGGTCGTACAATGCACATGTAGTACAAATTACATGATATAGTGGACTACTCTTTCTATAAGAGCGTATGTCAATCATCAAATATATCCACCATACAGATCTTAGCCTAAACATAGTCATGTGTTTCTCACGTACTCATGTTTAGCCCGAGTGCTATATCAGCTCGCTTTTTATAGCGTCCAATTAAGTACTCACATCCGGCATCTTTCAGGCATACATGATTGTGGGACTATCATGTTCGGTCTTATTATAAACCAATCATAAACCTCATCTTGACTCCAATCAATGCGACATATTTTATGTACCAAACTTACTCTTCAATATTTATTTGTACATAACGTCTCATCTCAACGTGCTAACTACAGCACTTGAGGCGATTGCTCGTGTGAGTGAGCCAATCATTGCCTGCTGACATACTTTTCAATAATATATATGTGTTTGTGCTAGTCTCATAGTGGATTTGTACTTATTGATAAAACATCAAATCACTAATAAACAAACAAGTACAATACATTTGTCCATAAATACATAAACCAATGATCCTCTACAATAATAGATATCACATTCTACGCAATCCTAGTGACATCCTATGGGTCGAGAATATGTCTCTAGGAATAGCCTTCGTAAATGGATCAACAACCATTCTATTGGTTGAAATGTATTGCAAGATCACTTCTTTCTGCGCTATAATATCTCTAACGAAATTATTCTTTATGTCAATGTGCTTTTTTATCATTCCATGATACTTGGGATCTTTCACATAGGCAATGGCTACTTGACTATTGCAATAAACTGTCACCAGTCTTGGAACTTCAGTGACAGTGGCTAAATTTTCCAAGAAACGTTTTAGCCATACTACTTCTTGCATTGCGGCAGAACATGCAATAAATTCTGCCTCCATCTTAGACAAGGCCATGCATGTCTGTTTCTTGCTATTCCAAGAAATCGCACCTCCATTGAGTAAGAACGCATATCCAGAAGTCGATTTAGGCTCATCCAGGTCTCCACCCCAATCGACATCTGAATAACCCAATAGGTGTAAATCATTCCCTTGATAACAAAGTCGATAGTCCATGGTGCCCTTCAAGTATCTTAGAATCCTCTTCACTGCTTTCCAGTGTGCTTGACCGGGATTTGATTGATATCGGCTCACCAATCCCACAGCATAACATATGTCGGGTCAAGTACACATCATAGCATATATCAAACTTCTGACTGTACTAGCGTAAGGAACAGTTTCCATCACATTGATTTCTTCTGGAGTTTTAGGACACATCTCAATACTTAGGCCTTCACCTTGCATGACAGGGGTATCAATAGGATTATAATGCTGCATATTGAAACGCTCAAGAATCTTCATAATATAAGAATCTTGTGATAAAGTAAGGAGTTTTCTTAATCGATCTCTTTCGATCTTAACTCCTAATATATAAGCAACTTCTCCCATGTCCTTCATCTCAAAATTAGAGGACAACCATTCTTTTATGGTGACAACCAAAACCTTGTCATTTCCAGCCAATAGAATATCGTCCACATAAAGTGATAAAATCACAAATTTATCTTTGGACCGCTTGACATATACACAGTGATCTTCTTCGATCATCATGAAACCAAATGTTATTATTGCTCGATCAAAACGAAGATACCACTGTTTAGATGATTGCTTAAGGTCATATATTGAACGATGAAGCTTGCAAACTTTATGTTCTTGACCTTTAGCTATGAAACCTATTGGTTGTTTTATATAGATTTCCTCATCTAATTCTCCATTGAGAAATGCCGTCTTTACATCCATTTGATGTAATTCAAGATCCAAATGTGCAATGATGACTAGAATAAGGCGTATTGAGACAAACTTTACAACTGATGAAAAAGCTTCCTCATAGTCTATACCCTCTTGTTGAGTATAACCTTTCGCCACAAGGCGAGCATTATACTTTTCAATGGATCCATCTGCCCTACGCTTAATCTTAAAGACCCATTTGTTTCCAATGGCCTTACGATTGGGTGGTAGATCAACCAAGTCCCAGACATGGTTTGCCCTCATTGACTCCATCTCATCTTCTAAAGCTTTTCTCCATTCTTTCTTGTCAAAGGATGAGAGAGCCTCTTGAACAGTCTTAGGCTTGGCATCGTCATTTTGAGTAATCATAAATGCTTCCTCTTCAATCTCAAAACGACGACGAGGAATACTTTTACGATTACTTTTACGCAATTGAATTTCTCTTGAATTCAATTCATCAGGCGATGCAACACTCACACTAGGTCTTGTGTGTTGAGATAAATTTTTCCCTCTACAACATCAGTGGGTGTGTTATCAGGATCTTCCATTTCATATAATTGGAAGTCCTTATCAATCTCACCTCCATTAGGAAAATTGTTCTCCAAGAACGTGACATCTCGTGACTCCATTTCAGTCACACTCACATCAGCTTGTTCACCTATGAACACGTACCCTTTGACGTGTTCAGAATATCTTATAAAGATACAGTTCTTCCCTCTATGACCTAATTTGCCATATTTATGGGAAGAATCATGAACATAAGCTGCACATCCCCATGGACGTAAACTACTCAAGTTTGGTTTCCTACCAGTCCATAATTCATAAGGGGTGGAAGTGACCGATTTTGAGGGCACACGGTTAAGTATATAGGCAGCAGTCAATAACGCATCTCCCCAATAGGAGATAGGTAAATTTGCTTGTGCCATCATAGACCTAACCATTTCCAATAGGGTTTTATTTCTTCTCTCAGCTACCTCATTTTGTTGTGGAGTACCAGGAATAGTTAATTGTCGTACAATTCCCTTTTCATCACAAAGAGCCTTGAATTGCTCCGATAGATACTCACGTCCACGATCAGTTCTCAATGCCTTTATTATCTTGTTTAACCGATTCTCTACCATCGCTATATATTGTCTAAAGCAGTCTAACGCTTATGACTTATGAGAGATCAGAAAGACATAACCGAAACGTGTGAAGTCATTTATGAAAGTGATGAAATATAATGCTCCATGCCTCACCCTCACATTCAAAGGACCACAAATGTCAGAATGTATGAGATGCAATGGAAATTCAGCTCTAGTCCCTTTACCGAATGGTTTTCTAGTTGTTTTTCCCGCCAGACAATGTTCACATACGGATAGACTAACATTAGTGAGTGACCCTAAAAGGCCTTCTCTAGCTAATCTTTGCATTCTTTGCAATCTAATGTGACCTAATCTAGCATCCCAAGTACTTGCATCAATCTCAACGTTATTTGAAGACGCAATTAAAGAAAAACAACCATCAACATTAACATTGTACTGATCATAGTCAATGTCTAACACCATAAAACCATTCAATACACGACCTGAACCATAATAAATTGTTCTATACAAAATGTCAACACAATCACCATGAAAATTCAATACATAACCTAAGCTAAGAAGAACAACTATAGAGACCAAGTTTCGTCGAATATATGGAGCATAAAAGACATCATGCAGGAACAGGTTTCTACCACCATGTAAGATTAATTTACATGTGCTGATATCCTTCACTTCAACTCTTGAGTTATTTCCAACATATATCCATCTTCTTCCAGGCGGTATCCGACGATACTCCACATATACTTCTCGGTCTCTAGCTACATGGTCTGTTGCTCTTGAGTCTACAGTCCACATTGGATGAGATTCAGCAAGCATTACAGTTCTAGAAACAAAAACATTACTCAAAGTAATAGAGTAATAAGGTACATTTTTCGGCTTAGTGCATTCACGAGCAAAGTGACCCAACTTGCCACAATTGTGGCACTCCATCTTGGCCTTGTCCTTCTTCCCACCACGCCTCTTGCGTCAAAAGGTCTTAGCCCTCTTGGGTCCCTAATCAGTCATCTTCCCTTTGTTGTTGAACTGAAGATTCCTCTTGCGCTTAAAGCCCGAAGCCTTGCGCGAACTCGATTCAGCAACATAAGCATAGGTAGAGGATCTGGCAGCCTCTAGGCGCTCATCCTCTAATTCCAAATGACGTGTAATATCATTAAAAGTGACGATGTTCTCATTATGCGTCATATTGATCTTCATATGCTCCCAATTATTAGGAAGAGACCTTATAACAGCCTGAACTTGTTGTTCATCAGTAAGGGAGTGACCTGCCGATTTCAGCTCATGGATCATGTTTGACATCTCCCGAATATGCTACCTCATCATTACATTTGGGCGCTTTCGGAATGTGTCAGACTTAATGGTGAGTCTCCTCAGCTTAGTGGCAGATGTACCCCAAAACTTATCTTTCAAGACAACCCACATAGCTTGAGCTTTATCATAACTCTCAAACTCACACATGAGATCATCTTGCATATAGCTCAGCAACGTGATGCGAGCAATGCTATTTTTCTTTTTCCAAGCTTGATAAGCTTCCAGATCTCTCCTGTGTTGAGTTGAAGTTCCATGCTCAGGTTCATCCATGGTATGATTGAAGGTTTCCAAAACCTCTTGCTCCTCAAGGATGTACTGAACCTTTCGGTGCAAAATATCATAATTGTCACCGTTCAGCTTCTCACTCTTATTGAGGTCAACCACAATGGTCTTGGATGACGAAGTCATAATCAATTGCTATAACACATTGACATAATAAACGCAGAATCAATACTAGCACACTTTATAGAATAACACACATATTTAATTTGCAGCAAAGACAAACTAAATTAATGATAATTCAACAAAAAGACACAAAAGCAAAAGTTCACAATGTTCCTAATCAACTTCTATGTATAATTGTTCTATTATCATTAATTAGTTTAATTTGCACAAACTTTCAAGTTCTAGGTGAGAACTCCTTTCAATTCTACCAACCTACGAACTCCCACTAGGAAAAATAATTACATGACCTTATGTAATTTCTACATTTTTCGTTAGTACAAGAACATAGCATGACAATAACCAACGTGTATAAACAACAATCATGCTTCAATTATAATCAAAATTGCAATTCAACGTGTAATGGATTTCCTACCATTATTCTAATTTTCTAGCAACTAGAAAATTACAAGTATATTAAAATATATACATCATATCAATGAACCAAGCTCTACACATCATATATAACTTCATTTGAGCACAAGCTAGCTATTGTATTTTCTAAATCACAAGAAAATACAAGCTACAAATGAATAAACTGCATTAAACCCCAAAAAATACGCGTACATAGGGTTCCCAAAGCATTTTCGTACATTTATAAAATTCAAAAGTATAAAGTAATTATACCACTATGTAGAGGACACTCATACAAACCAAACGCCACCGACCACGCTCCAATCGGAGCTCGCACGCGCCCCCACACGTCGCTTGAGTGCGCAACTCGTGTGGCGCACGCGCTAGCGAGCCAAACGGCTCCTGGCCGGTCCGACCGGTCCAACCGGTTCGACCGGTTTGACCGCCGGACCGGTTGACCGGTCAATGGTCGGGTCGGGTCGGGTCGGGTCAACGGGTCGGGTTAGATCTCGGGTTGGGTCACGGGTCGAGTCGGGTCGGGTCGGTTGCCGGCCGGCCAACTGTCGCCGGCACTGATGTCATCGATGACGTCATCCCAGCGGTTACCGACCGTTGGGTGACGTCACGGTGATGTCACCACGCACTGCTTCGCCAACCGGCGCGCATCGCGCACTCGCCGGTTCGCCAACCGGCGCGTGTGGCGCACGCACTCATTGTGCCAGCGCTTCAGGCGTGTGGCGCCCACGCGCAGCGGCTTCTAGCCGCGCGTCCGGCGTCTCCCGACGGCGTTCGACCCATCTCCGGACTCGTCTCGACGAGCTCTTTCACCCGGTATATTTAAAAATTAATTTTGACCAAAAACTTATCTCGAAAAACGGCCAAAACCTCATGGATGCATGCGACCCCGAACCCGTTCTTTGCTCCAGTTCAATTTCGAGTTTTTCATATGGCAAATCCGACTATTAGAGATCAAAACAGTGTAGAATACTAGCTCTTGATCTTAATATCAAATGGTAAATGAGAAAACTCGATGAAAAACAAGGCAGAAATCACGATCGAGCTCTGATACTAATGTTGGAATTCGAGTCGGTGGAAGACGACTTACCTGATTTCGATGCGCAAACAGCAAATGGCCCCGGAACGAACGTTGAATTGCAAATAAATCACGAACAACACTACCTCACGTTAGTCTTGATGCAATCACAAGGAAAACACCCGATTTTCACGGCGTAAATGCCAATTGTTCTTGCAAAATTGAAATGGAACGCCTTGATCTTCTCTGATGGAAACGGAGAGGAAATTTGGTGCGAATGAATAGCCAACCAACTCCAACGGTTGTGTTCGGGAGGTTTTTATACATCTCCATAACACCCTTACAAATGGTGTCCTTCCATCGTACCGTATCAAGTCCAAATGGTGCAGTCCAATCGCACCCCATCATGGACGTACTAGCTAGCTAAAGTACAACAATATATCATACTAGATATACGAAATTGATCTAAAATGATGTTTCGTATATTCTTATTAAGCGTGGGAATGTAACTCACTTTTTTCTTCGCCAGGAAGGGCAGTACCTTTTAAGAAGGGCATCCGCAAATTCATGACGGGCCCGGACAACGTGGAGAAAATACGTTTGTCCGCCACGAGATATGCCAGGTTCAGGCCTCATCCTCAAGCCCCGCCCCGCCCCGCACCCCCCACCCCCAAAACAAAAAACCAAGTGCAGTGCAAGGATTTTGCCGGCTAAGTCGTTGATCGAGTAAAGTTCGATATCTGTATTGGTTTTTAATATGGGTTGATCATCGTTGATCCTCTTGCCCGCTCTCCAATTTCATGCGTTATTCTTTAGTTCGGTTAGCAAACGAAAAAGCGTATCCAAGTAATCTGACATACTCCTCATGCTAATATTTGAAACACTTGGTGATTATCATTGGCCCCATGTGATTCACGTTCATACCATGATTTCAGCTAGAAAAGTTGCACGGACAAGGCTATCAAGCCCGATGGAGTCATTTTTTCGCGAAGCGACTCGAAGAAATCAAGCCGGGGGAGAAAGAGTTCACGGCTGAGGTTGCGAAAATCTGTTGTACCCACCATTTGAATATGATCAGATTGATTGGCTTTTGCTCCAAAAGGACTAATAGGCTCACCTTTAGGTTGAATATAAAACCAAAAAGTTACCTGTTCATTATATATGGGTTCATCTTACGCTCAATGGCAGCTCTTTTCGGACATCCTAGTTTTAGAGCAACTACAATATTACACCAAGTAAAAGCCGATCTTGTAAACTTTGCTCCTTTTGGGTTCTCTATATCTAGCGTTTGCTTGGGGTTCTATCCTCTTTCGTTCAAATGGGCCTTTTGCTCTTAAGCGACAGTGGTCTAGCTTGGGGTTCTCTCCTCGGTTGTGTGGGGATCGATCTCAACGGATCTCTTTGTCCCGCTGTAACCCCCATCTCGGTTACTTCTGGTGCTTCAAGCTCCCACAGCTGGTTTCTAAATGCCGATCTCGTAAAGTTTGCTCCTTTTGGGTTCTCTATATCTAGCGTTTGCTTGGGGTTCTATCCTCTTTCATTCAAATGGGCCTTTTGCATGATCTATAAATCATGTCGACCTAATTTATGTAGACCGTTGACCGTGTTGGCCCAGAACACGAAGAGCTACTCCCATGTGGTCAGCCTGGGAACAAGGACTTAATTTGTCCAATGGGTTTGAAGAGGAGGGGGGATAGATTGATCTAGGGAAGTTTTGTAATAAAACATATAAACCCTTACTCATATTAGGGATGTCAGAATCGAATTGGAAAATTAAATCGAAATCAAAACTGGACTGAACAAGAATTTCATGCATTTTCAGTTCAGCTTCAGTTCGAATAATGGAAAAAATGAACTTTTTTTTGCTCCGATTCAGATAGTTTTGGATTGGTTAATTGAACGGAATTGAAAATTGCCCACAATTTCACTCCTTTTTCACCCCTCTCAAAATTGCAGTGAGAAACCCTAATCATACCAACGCTTTTCATCTTTGTCCCGAAGGCACATGAACTATGATCTCACGAGTCCTTCTCCATCGACCACCTTCATCGCCAACTGCCATTGTTGTTGACGCCAACACCGAGCAGCTCGCCATTGCCCATCGAAAGCCCTGGAGTTGTCACCTGCCACCATCCGCTCACGGTGAGGCCCCCTGTCGCTCTCTCAATGAGCCTTGGTTGAGCTGTCGCTTTGGCTGTGCCGGCCTCCCTTGAGCCATGGGCGACCTCCTCAGATTGAGGTACCCAATGGCAGCTCGCCACAACCAATCGATATTATGAGCCATGGTGAGGCCGATCGACATTGCCCATGGAGGCGGCGAGGCTCAAAATCTTAGAGCTAAGCCGCGAGCCGCACTTTGTACACCAAAAGTGAGAGAGAGAGAGAGAGAGAGAGAGAGAGAGAGAAGCATGGTGACCAGAAGTGAGGGAGGTCGGTAGTGGTTGCAACGGCAAGAGGGGTCAGGTCGATGGTGGGAACGACTGAGGCTGAGTGCAGGGGCAGGTGGCCGTGGAAGGTGGTTTCTAGTGGAGGGGACATGGGGGGATGGAGAATGATGGAGGATGATGGAGGTCAGGATTTGTGAAAGAGTATTTGAGTTAATGAATTTGAAAAAGGGGCAAATCTAGTTTTTCCTAGCTGTGAACTGTGCAGGAAAAAAGGAAAAAGAAAAAGAAAATCGAAAACTGAGCCAAACCGAATTGAACTGGGTTTTTTCATATTCGGTTCAAGTCGAGATTTAGTGTGGTTCAAACATACACTCTAATGGTTTGGTTTGATTTTTCAAAAAAAGGGAACGGTTAACACCTCTACTCTGTATTATACATGGCATATTAGTGAAACATCACTCATGTTTTAGCTTCCCTCATCATCAGTTCATGCTTTAAAATTATAGAGTTAAGTGTATTATAAATTCGATAATTTGTCGAGAAAGCACAATTGAGTTTTAAAATTTTAGAAAAATGTAATCAAATCCTAAAACTTATCAAGCTAATTTAATCAAATCATTACCTTTACTCCGTTTAATTTAACTTAGGAAAAATGCAGACGTTAATTTTTTATTATTTTATTAAAACACATAGCATAATGTGGCTCTCACCAAGTGCTACATTAGAAAATATTCAAATTTAAAAAAAAAAGAAGAGATTTTAGGAAAAAGAAAAGAAAAAGAATATAGAAGAAAAATAGGATGAAAATGAAAAAATAAAATAAAATAAAATAGAAAAAAAGGTGCAAGACCTCGCCTGAAGACGACTCGCCTCCCCCTGTGCTCTTCTCCTTCCATGCTGGGGTTTTTACCGTAAACATCTACGTCTTCCTCCCGTTCTCTTTTGGCTCTCTTTGCGTAAGCGGTAGCATCCATCGCCTATCGGCAATCTTTCTCAAAATTACTGCGTTCTTTATGCGAACCGTGAATTGAACCGATCAAACCGGGATGACGTCGAAAAAGGTTGAACGCAAGTTGCTGTACTTACTTATCTCAGAATTATATATAAAAAAAAAAAAAAGTTTTAATAACTTATTTCTTCTGTACTTGTTCTTCGTCGTCCTATGCGAGTTGCATTATATAAAAACCCTCTGGGGTTTAGAAACGATGATAGAACAACACGTCTTTCCTTTGATTCTCTGTTTTTTCTTCTGCCCATAGCCAGCAAAGCTTTCAATGGCTTGCTCAACCAAGTTGTGATAACCTGAAGAATTGGATCTCCCCACTCGAAGCGAAGTACACCACCGGAATCGGTAAAATAGATATTCCTCGTCTTTTCTTGTCCTTTTTATGAATCCAATACACTAACTAATCTGTTCTGCGACGGGTACTCTAAATCTTAAAAAGAGAATGGAAGCAGGAGCTGCGACAAAAGGGGATTCGACCTCAACTGAAGAGGAAACTAATCGCCAAAGCAGAGGAAAGGAGGGAGGGCCTTCTCTCCACAGTTTAGCCATCATGAGAAAAGCAACGACACCAACCAACATTTCGTCCATCGATGTGAAGGATTGGCTTCGCGTCATATACGAAGGGGTGCTCTTGGAAAACGACACACAGGCAACGTCCCATATAATTTCCCTTACAACTCCATCTACCTATCAGTACTAAATGCAAGATGTGTGGTCAGCTCGATCTAACACATGGGGTCTCGAGGGACCACTCGAGCCATAAATTGGATCAATCCTGGATATAATTAAGTTTGCAGCTCACCATATTCCACAAGGAAATAGCGGTTAGCAAGAATTTGCATTATGACATCAAAGGCATAGATTTTTTTTCAATTGTACGGTTTCATTTTTAACTTTGGAAGGCACATCTCACGCATTTGTGCAATAATAGCAAAAGTCTTACAATCAGTACTAGTGATTATCTTGGAAGAAATTTTCACCTCACAGTGGATTTAACAGAAGTTTTGGGTCGATGAGAAGCTCCACAAGAACTGCTTCCTGATGCTTCCAAAGGGATGTTCCGTTGCTGGGGCCGGTGAAGAAAGTTGCTGGAGATGGATCATCGAGAAAGAAAACTGGTACCTCTTTCACACATTTGATCTATTGCAAGGAAATTTATACACTGATTGATGCGGCATAATGGTTAAAGCCGTATGTTATATCTGGTTCACTAGTGACAGATTGTGATTTTGTAAGTACTAAAATTCTCTTAAATTCAGTTTTCCCAGCCCTGTCAACATACCCGTCCCCGAACTGGTTCGGTTATCCTGGGTCCATATGGCTGGAAATTTCAGAACGAGTGTGCTCTCTCCCAACACTACGTATGAGGTTGCATTCGTGGTCAAACTCAGCATAAATAGCTACAGATGGCCTCTACCAGTGAACCTCGAGCTCAACTTGCCGGACGGGACCAGACTGATCCGCTCCGAGAATCTGGAGAGGAAACCGAAGAAGAAATGGATAAAGCTTCGTGCCGGTGAATTCATCATGGACCCGAAGAATGTGGGGCGGATTGTTTGCACCCTCCACGAGACGTGCCAAATTTTTAAGTCGGGCCTCATCTTCAAGGGCATTCTTATTCATCCCAAGAATTAGGCAATGCATACACTAGGCTGATAACGTGGAGCACAAGTTCTTGTAGCTATATCACATTATCCTTAATTATGAAAGAAATTGTTATATTCGCTGATGTGACATGCACGCAACTAGAAAAATCATATCCTTTTGAGATTAATTCTGATTCAAGAAATTAAGTATATTGCTGGCTAGGCCTACTCGTTGAGGAGGTCCCAAAAGAGATGGCCAAAGCCCGCCCAATGGTCCAACAAAAGTGGCGAAGCCTGCCATTTTTTGGGGGCGGGCCCAGCACGCCGATCAGTTCACCTGTACTTTCATCGGATCTAATGGCGATACTTGGCTTGGCGTGTATTGTTGTGACTGAGCTTTTGGATTTGGGAATTTAATGTCGGGGTTTGCGTGTGTTTTCCGTAAATTAGGGGCTTCCTGGCAAGAGGGGATAACTTCAATCTTTTCATTCCAATACTCACGGACGCCAGTTCCGGTCCACGCAAGGAATTCCCATCCAACAGCCGATTTGTTGTCTGGTCTATCGTGGTGTATGCCGGTTTGCCATCTAGCTCATATGGGCCTCACAGTACACTGTTTGTGGCATCTCTCCAAGGCATCTAGGGCTCTTTATCCCCAAGCTTCTAGAGTTCGCTGTCCCTAGGCATCCCAACTCCCATGGGGCATTGCCAATTCGCTGTGTGACGTTCACAGTACACTACTCGTGGCATCTAGGATTCACTGTCCCTAAGCATCCTGACTCCCATGGGGCATCATAGGCTTGTTGTCCTCTAGATTTTTGGACCTACCCGATTAGTGAGCTAAGCAATGATAATTAGGTTATTTTAATAGGCACAAATTGGAACAACGATACTTAGCCAATCACGCCGCAAATCTCTATAGTCGTGCAATAACTCCTGCTAATTGAACCTTTACTTAAATTTGGTCATTCGATTGCGACGTCCCAAGAGATGTTGCCAACCCAATTTGTAATAACCTTAAAACGCACAAGCGGAAATGTAAACAAATCTACAATCATCAAACAACATGAATAGTTAAAAACATATTTATGTATATATAAAAGCGTTACAAGTTAGCGTCCCATACACCACGAGTTCAAGGGTTAAACAATTAGCTTCTTCACCTACGACACGTCGAACCGCTTCACCACGATCTCCTTCAAAAAGGGCCTAGGGATACACTTACGCCTCTAATACTACATGGGTGGTTCAAAAAGTGCTAACATCCCCCTGACTACCTAAGCCCTAATGGCCTTTGGTATCCAAGCCGCTAACTCGGTGATTAATGCGAGGTCAATCTAGGGGTCAGACACCTCCCCATTGGTAATGTCCCCATCCTTGGCATCCTAGTTGATGCCGCCCTCAGAGCCTTTAGCACCCGGTGGACCGTCGAAGCCACGGTTGGGGCCATGGCTCTTGCTACCTACCCAAAAGTACCATGTCACGAATCGGTATGGCATGAGGTTAGACATACCCTCATTAACCCAAATAGTCATGACATATCGCGTATAGTGCGTGTCGGCCACTGCCACTACTGGGTACTCCGTCACCTCCTGACTATTCTTGACGGGGAGGCTAAGACAAATTTGTCGGAACAACTTAGCCATTCTTAAGGCTTGAAAACATTTCAACAAACAAATATGATGTAAACTCAGTGAGCGAACTTCTTAGACCTTGCGGAGGAAAGCCATTCACCCATGGAAGTGCCCAAAACATGCAATTATTTATCGATGGTAAAACATAGCAATGCACTTCTCACTTTACTCTCATCAATCTCATAACAACAAATCTACTATTCAAGACCATCAATATAGATGCATAGACAATTTAATAACATAAACTTCATGTTCTCGAGCCAAACATATGAATATGCATTATGATCTAAGTCATGCGCTCATGTTATGCAGTAATCCGGACCTGAACACATATGAATCTTATGCACTTCCCATACACATTTGTCCAGATTATTATGGTCACTCAAGACCCAATGCCAACTCGAAGGTTCGCAATCATCTAACGTAATCGAGCATGGTCTCGCCCCATTAAGCACGGCATCTCATTAACTTGGGTCATTCCTGTAAGGAGCTTCATTTCGAAATCCATCCGCAAACGGCATTCTGGTGACTTGGGGGCATCTTAGGTGGTCACACGTGCATACCATCACACACTCCATTTCTTATTTTTCTCATTTAACCCATGTGATATTCATGCGACATGTAACTTCAGTTGCCATATGTTACCATATCATGTAAAACATAACTCGAATGTCACATTTAACCACTAATCCACATGGCACATCATCTAAATATCATATTTTTCCACTTATCCACTTGGCAGATCATCCAAATATCATATCTAACTACTTATCCACCTGGCACAGAACCCGAATATCATTTTTAACCGTTAAACCACATTGGCATATAACCAAAATATCATTATTAACCACTAAATCACATGGCACATAACCCGAATATCATAGTTAACTACTGAACTACATGGCACATAACCCAAATGTCATTGTTAACCACTAAACCACATGGCACATAAATAGAATATCATCATATTATGGCATGATGGAATCATATCTCAACTTTACTCATACTAACCTATCAACGTATCGCCGTAAATGAGATAACCTATCGTTGACATTTGATAACCTCTCTAATATTCAACAGTAGCTAATCACGTCAACAAATCATCATATAACTACTCATACGTCCTAAACTACTCTTTAAATGCAACAAAAGCTTTAATCAAAGGCTAGAAAGCTACTCACGGATGACTTGGGCTTCAAAACATGTAAGGGGAAAGGACAACAAGATTAAATCAGCCGCTGAGGCTGCTGGTCGCTTGTCCATCGTATGTGAGGAAGCTGGACGATGGCTGGTCGTGGCTCCAGTGGCGGCTCAGTGATGGTCTGGCAGCGGTTCGGCATCGACAAGGCCTACAAGCTTTGCAAGGGACTAGATAGGAGAAGAAATAAGCGAGAAGGAGCTCTGGTGAGGGTTGTATAGCACCGAACAGCCCTTGAGGAGGCCAGTTGGTTGGTTTGGATGATGATTTGGCGGAGCAAGAGGGCAATCCAGTGTCAGGGGTTCAACAATCGATCACCGGCGGGGAAAACAAGTGAAGAACAAGTTAAGATGAAGATGAAAATGGAGGTGGTGGATTCAATGGTGTTAAGAGGAGAGAGAGGGTGAGTTTGAGAGTTAAAGTGAGCCTAATGAAAGTGAAAATGAGAGGATGAGGGGGAACCGGTGATGAAGGAGAGAGAGAGGAGAGAGAAGAGAGGTCTTGTCCTTAATTAATGCCTTCCCCTCCAAATCTTCCAAATCTCTCAAACCTAGGCTTCCATTGAATGAGGACGCGACACTTTGAAGAAGGAAAAAGTGAGAGTGAAGGGATGAAGAGGTGGCCAGCGGTTTTGGAGAGGAAAGGGAGGAGAGAGAGTAAAGTCTTGTCTCCAATTAATGCCCCATCACTTCCCTTTGGCTCATGTCCATCAAGCTTGCCCAAAAAAGAAGCATGATCTAGCATTAATGGAGGTGGATTGCACTCAAGTGACTTGATTGGATTAGACTAGGTTAGGTAGGTTTTCAAATCCCTCCTTTGCCGCCCACTCCATGCATGACTACCCCTTCCCTAGCTGATTTCCTATCTTGCCCTTTCGTTTTTAGTCCTATGGAATGGCACTTCAGTCCTTTCACCAAAATCTCGCACTATTCATGCACTATTCACGTCCTTTCGTGCATTTAATTCCAAGATTGTGTCAAAAGAGGGCTTGATGGGCTTGAGGGACCCATAGACCTCCCTTGGCCGCCCACCCCTTGGGTGTGTGGGCCTTAGGCCACCCACTTGGGCTCAGGCCCAATGGGTCCCCGTTTGCGGCTCATTTCCACTTTTCCATACTCATATGCCATTGCCAATGAAAAAATGAGTTTCCACCCTTAAATGGCCTTTTTCGATGTCCTTGTGGCCTATTGATCATCAAGACAATCTCGTTCGACGATCACTTACCGGAACAATTCCGTTATGAAAAACTGGGTCGAAACGAGGATGTCACATGGCCCATATATTAGTAGAGAAATTTTTAGTTCTAATTGGATGAATTATAGATATAGTTCTCTATCCTTATTGTCTAATATACATAAAATTAGACACAACTAATACCATTCTTCCCCAAATAGCTGCCCTTCTCTCTCTTCCCTCTCTCCCCAACCACTTGGCATTTCGACCGTGACAGTTGGCACATCGCCCATATCAGCTAATAAAATTTCATGCAAGGGAGATCCAAGGTGGATAAAAGGCCCATTTTCTCTCTCTCCCTCTCACTTCTCTCAACTTTCTCTCACGCACGCCTCTCTCTCCCTCTCATCTCTTGACTTGACCCTCTCTCATTCTCTTATCTCTTACCAATCAATCTCTTGCTCGATCCTTGCTATCTTTGTGTATAGATTCGACTACGCCGAGCCATGAAGAGCTATGCCATGCAAGCCGAGGAAGTCAAGGGTCATTTGTTCGCTAGTCGTTGTTTGGTTTCGTTGTCGACACATCCTAGGCAAGTGGAATTCCATTTCTCTATGCTAATCATCTTGCTTGTTGCATGGCTCAGAATATTTTGCTTGCCTCTTATAACTATCTGAATAGAGTACTAGAGCATTCCAGCATGACTTGTGGCGCCCCCCTCCGGCCCCCGATCCGTTAGGCTCACCACATCGCTTTCTTATCATGTATGTCCTCATTTCTATGTCATTGGGCTCAATGAATCTGTGAGTCTAGGGGCCTATCACATTTTTTATTGGTCCCTATGCAATTTATATGGTTGAAGCGGATCCAACAACTCCCTACCTCAACACTGAAATGATGCACACAAGATACACATAGATAATAACCAAGCACTTTTTATTTACATATACTGGATGGACATCGTTTGTCGGTACATCGAAAGCCCAAGTTTCCTATACTTGGCTACATTCAAAAACTAGATTGACATGTTTTCGTCACCTATTCACATGCATCAGCAAGTGCCAATGTCCAAAAATTCTCATGATTGACCTCACATCCTCGGTCACTCTATGCCGCTCGAGCCCTCGTCATCATCCTCTGGCGGCTGTGGCAGCGACCCCAAAGTACGTCCATACCTCTGGACGTACAAGATGACGAACTTCTGATGTATGGGACTCGAGGGTAGGCCTATGACATCTTGAATTTCAGGTTTTGATTTCGATTGAATAAGTTGGACATTTCATCAACGTGCCTATAGTTCTTTTCCCTGAACTGATCACTCAAGGGATAACTAGTCTATCAGATGATGCCATTAAAGGATCCTAATGTAACAGACTTGAAAATTCGATCAGAAAATGACTTCTCGACTGAGCTAATTTACAAAGGTCATTACAGCACAATTAAAAATTGATTAGAGATCGGAGATAGGTCATTCGATAGAGATATGTGATAAGTGAGAGGGTGATTCCAATTAATTACAAAATTCTCATCGAACGGCACTACAACGATTTTTTTGTCGTTTTGGTACCCCGTGTCCATATTTGAAATTTCGAGATTTTCAGGACAACTAAGGGTCACCAATGTGTCGAAGATGTACATTGTGGCTGGAAAATAATCAACCACAGGTCAAATACGCTAAAATTTCCTAAAAGCAACTCAGTAGATTAGAACGCGCTAAATTCGTGCCAGATTGAAATGAATCGTAAAATTGAACCCAAATTCAATAATTGGAAGTTCTATCATGTCATGAATCATTTTAGGAACGTCGACTCATCCCCAAAAGATTTTTCTACAAACCGAGTTTTTTGGCAAAAAAAAAAAGTATGGTTATTTTGGTAAATCTAGTTATCTCATGAGTGATCAGCTTTGAGAATAACACTGCAAGCGTATCGATGAAACGCTCGATTTATTCGATTGAAAATAGAATTGAAAATCTGAGATGTCACATTGTTGCTACTTTCGCTGCCGCTACCACACCTGTCGCCACACCTGCTGAGATTCCACCTGGGAACGTGGTCACTTGGAGACCAATGCATAAGCTGGTGGAATAGTTTCTGAAATTGAACCCACCAAAATTCACTGGGGCGGGAGACCCCGAAGCTGCAGCTCTATGGATCCAAAGCTTGGAGAAGACCTTTGCACTACTGATGTGCACTGAGATAGATAAGGTCATCCTTGTAGCCTATCAGTAGCAGGGAATTGCAAGCACTTAGGGCGCGCATGACAACCATTCTGTTTCAGAAATAGTTTCTGGAACAGAAATAGATTTTTCTATTTCTATTTCTAGAAGAGTTTCTAAGCAAAAATAACCGTTTGATAACGACACAAAATTTCTACTCTAAAAATAGAAATTCGTTTGATAACGACACAAAATTTCTTCCTTCTGGACGGCGGCGACGACCGACGACCTTTAATATAAAAAATAAAAATAAAAATGATTTAGTAACAAAAAAAATAATGAATAAAATAAAATAAAATAAAATAAATCATAAAAAAATAAAATAAAAATATCATTTTATTTTAAAATTAAAATATAAAAATAAATTTATTTTATTTATTCTATTTTATTTTATTTTACGAATAAATTTATTTTAAAATGAATAAAAATAAAAAATAAAAATAATTTTATTTGACAAAACACTCAAGGCAAATAAAAATAATTTATTTTTATTTATCATAAAGAAATTATTTTAAATAAATATAATAAATTTATTTTATTTATTCTATTTTATTTTATTTTACGAATAAATTTATTTTAAAATGAATAAAAATAAAAATAAAAATTTATTTGGCAAAACACTCGAGGCAAATAAAAATTTATTATTTTTATCATAAATAAATTATTTTAAATAAATAAAATAAATTAATTTTATTTATTCTATTTTATTTTATTTTAAAAATAAATTTATTTTAAAATGAATAAAAATAAAAAATAAAAATAATTTTATTTGGCAAAACACTCAAGGCAAATAAAAAATAATTTTACTTTTAATAAAAATATTTATTTATTTTATCATAAATAAATTTAATAAATTTATTTTTATTTTTAAATGAATATATTTATTTTTATTTTGGGCAAAGAAGAGGCGTACGAGGGAGAGAAGAGTGAAATTAGGGTTGGGAGAAATCGAAATTGATTTACGGAGAAATCGAAATAGAAAATTTCTACTTCGATTTTCCTCCATTTTCTATTTACGGAATGAAATCTATTCCGAAAATAGAAAATTTGATAAGCGTTATCAAACAAGTTTACGTTCCGAAATTGATGCAATAAAAAAATCATTTCTGGAACAGAAATAATTTTTATCATGCACCCCCTTAGTGGATGACCACCAGAGGAATGTTATTCCCAGAAAGTGTGGTTCTAGAGTGGAACGCCTTCATTGAGGTCTTCAACAGCAAATAATTTTCTAAGACTGCTAGAGAACTAAAGATGGCAGAATTCCAGCGCCTTTGCCAAGGTATGATGACAGTTGATCAGTACAAAGCGAAGTTTGTTGAACTGTCGCAATACACCCCTAGATTTGTTGAGGATCCAGTAGACTGAGATAGGAGATTTAGAGATGGACTTAGATTGGAACTAAGGAGCCTGCTGATACTGCTCAACTTGAGGAACTACAACGACCTATATGAACAAGTCTAGATGATAGAGAGAGACTAGAATAAATGGGCTGCCACATCTGGGTCGCAGTTTGGATCTAACAGAGATGGGAATCGATATGTGAAAAAGCCCATGACCGAAGGAAGATTCCAAGTCCCCCGGCTCGAGGGATGGTGTGTGTCACTTCTGCAGAAGGCGACATGGCTCGGCCCCGGGCCCTTGATGGATGGGTACGTGTTTTGAGTGTGGCTAACAGGGTCATATAGCCAGAGATTTTCCCAGGAGACCCAGGGGACAATACCAATTACCGCTGTCGCCACCGATGGGTCAAATAAGGGGTGTAGCGCCGTAGTTTTCACTCCAGGGTGGACAAAACAGACCCTTGGCTTGAGGGATAAAACACCATTACAAAAGGTCAGGTAGAGGACGCACCTAATGTGATTACAGGTATGGTTTCGCTGAACAACTATGCTACTTATGCTTTGTTTGACCCTAGAACGACTCATTCTTTTATTTCCAAGCAATATGTTAGGCTGATAGGATTAAGTCCTAAGTTGTTGGAGTGAGTGGTTAGTATATCTACATCGTTGAAAGATAAGGTGTTGGTTGCACTGGGGTGTACTGGTTGCAAGTTAGGGATTGGTGAGCGAGAGGGGAAAATAGACTTATTAGTCCTAACCATGTATGACTTTGATTTAATAATGGGCATGGACTTGCTCACCAAACAACGAGCTAAGATGAACTGCTATCATACAGCGATTCAGTTTGACCCGTTAGAGTGTGAAAGTTTCGAGTTTATTGGAAGTCGAGGAGGACCATCGATTACCTTGATCTCGTCGCTTGAGGCAACCCGTTTGTTAGACGGGAGTTGTCAAGGTTATCTGGAAACTGTCGTGGATACGACAGTTGAGGAGATGAAGATCGAAGATATCTTAGTGGTGCAAGAATTTTCAGATGTATTCCTGAAGGAATTGCTAGAGAGAGAGATCGAGTTTGTGATTGAGTTAGCACTCAGAATAGAGCCAATCTCTAAGGCTCCTTACCAGATGGCGTTGTCTAAGTTGAAAGAACTGAAGGTGTAGATGCAGGAGTTGTTGGATAAGGGATTCATATGTCCCGGATAAGGGATTCATACGTCCCAATGCATCACCTTGGGAAGCATCAGTTTTGTTTGTGCAGAAAAAAGATGGTTCGTTGTGCTTGTGTATCGACTATCGTCAACTTAATCAGGTGACGATCAAGAACAAGTATCCACTCCCGAGGATCGACGACTTGCTCAATCAGTTACAAGGAGCATTGATATTTTCAAAAATTGGCTTGAGGATAGGATATCATTAGCTAAGGATTGGGAAGGAGGACATTCCAAAATCAGCGTTTTGTACTTGATACGGTCATTATGAGTTCACTGTAATGCCGTTCAGTTTGACCAACGCCCCAGCTGCTTTTATGGATTTAATAAACCGAGTGTTCAAAGAATATCTTGATCGGTTCATGATCATGTTCATCGATGATATTCTACTATATTCGAGGAGTGATGAAGAGCATGAGAGTCATCTAAGAATAGTACTTCAGACCTTGAGGATTCACGAACTATACGCCGATTTTAGCAAGTGCAAGTTTTGGTTAACTCGTGTTGCTTTCCAAGGTCACGTGAATTCAGGCGAAGTTTTGGTTAACTGATGTTGCTTTCCTAGGTCACGTGAATTTAGGCGAAGGAATCTCCGTGGACCCAGCCAAGATTAAAGCAATGATCAATCATCAAAGTTTCGAGAATTTATTCTCTCGGAAGGAGTTGAATATTGGGTAGGTTTTAGGAATTTTTATTGCAATTGACCCGTGGTCGATTATTTTCGAGCCACATTATACATCTTCGACACATTGTTGACTCTTGGTTGTCATAAAAATTTTGAGGTTTCAAATACGGACACAGGGTATCCAAAATGACAGAAAAATCGGTCTAGTGTCGATCGACGAGAATTTCGCAATTAAGTGGAATCACCCACACTTTGATCACATATCTTAGTTGAATCAACCCATCTATGATCTCTGATCGATTTTGACAATGTCATAGTGACCCTTGCAAATTAGCACGGTTGAGCAGTTGATTCCTAGTTTAATTCTCAAGTCTATTGCATTTATATTCCTTAACGACTTCACCCGACAGGCCAGTTCTCTCGTGAGTAGCCAACTCAAAGAAAAGAACTATAGGCGCGTCGATGAATAGTCCAACTTATTCAATCGAGAAAAGAGCCTGAAAATCAAGATGTCACAGCTTAAAAGGCTAAAATGGTCAAATTTGCAATTCAATGGGCAAAATTGCAAATTAACCAAAATTGAGTTCAATTAATGTCACAATTACCCTATCTAATGAAGTACCCATGTGCAAGATTACTCATCATCTTCAAATTTACTTTAAATTGAAGCGCTTGGGCTTATGTCAAAATGAATTTAGGTCTAATGTCAAAATTGGACCTATAATTATGAAATTAAACCATAGCCATAAATGGGTCAATTGAAATTTTAATGATTAGAGCTTAATTGCTTGATTTTCTTATGCTTGGGATGATGAAATTCTTCAAATTGATAAGTTCATGTGTGAATTTCTCAAAATCGATTTCCAATTTGGACTTATTTTAAGGAAATGAGTGAGAAACGATCGTTCGTTCATAAGTTATGAATGATCAATTTTGGTTCCTTAATTAGAGCTGAAAACGATAATTTGCATTTTGACTCAATAAATTCTGAAATTGAATGTGCAAGCAAATTTCAAATAGTCTCTAAATCAAATGAAGAAAGAACTACACCTAAAACTGAAAATTTTAGAATTCATGGTTCTTATTCAAATTTTGTAAAATTTTCGACAAAAAATTCAAATTGACATTAAAAGAAATGTATTTGTGTATTTTTTAATTTTTTGATTTTTTGAATTAAAAGTTTGACCAAAAGTCAACAATTTAGTTGACTTTTTCTAAAATGTTAATCTTTTTTTGTCGAATCTTTAAATTTTTTAAAATTAATTTGATAAAAGTAAAATTAAGAATAAACCGCATTTTTATGGGCAAAAAGCCAAATTTTGACCCGAGGATTAATTTTTGATCAAAGGGTTGACCAAAAAATCAACTTAAAAGTTAACCATTTGACTTTTCAAGTTCTTTCTTGAAAATGAACTATAAATTGCGTAAAAATGACAATGCAAAAGAAGGAAATGAAAAATGACACTTTTTGGCCGAGAAATGTGGCTCTGTTGCGATCAAAAACCCAAATCTCATTCTTTTATTTATTTTACTTTTGAATGACACGTAGACTTTAAAAATTAGGTGTCAACAGTGCCCTACTTAGCTTCCAAGATCAGTTGTTATCATTTGTTTAAGTCATGGGTCACTCACTTTCATTAATTACTTAGAACATCTAAGCCTCCATATTTAGTACTCTCATTCAATGCATTTGACTCTTGTTCTTCAAGAAGATTGGTCTATTTAGCTTAGCCTTCTTGTTAGGACCAAAAAAGGGTCCAAATCAAGGATGTTACAAATCTCCCCCCTAAAAAAATTCCGTTCCCGAAATTTAAACGCCTACTTGGGGCTTCACTTCCCTTTTTTTCCGAAGTGCGATACTCTTGTTCATGGGCGACACCTTGAGAAAGACATAATCGCCTGCCTAAAACTCTAAAGGTTTCCTTCGCCTATCCACATAACTTTTCTACCTACTTTGGGTTGTCCTAAGCCTTTTCCTAATTACCAACACCGTGTTTGTTGTAAGTCAGACAGACTCTAGACCAATAATCTTTTTTTTTCCTCGGCCTCATTCCAACAGACTGGATTTCTACATGCTCAACCATATTGTGCCTCAAATGGAGCCATATTAATGGTCTATTGGAAACTACTATCGTAGGTGATCTTGACGAGATGTGGGTGCTCCTCCACACTTCTCTTGAAGTCGATAACACAAGCTTGTAACATGTCTTTCGACATTTGGATGGTTCTCTCGATTTGACCATTTGTCGGTTGTAACGCCTTAATTTTCAGTATTATTTCTAGCTCGATCACGCTTTCACTGTGCATTTTGATAAAATAAAGCCTTCCATAAAGATAGTCTATTATTATAGTAATATCAATGTTATATATGGCCAACACAACTAGATCCATTATTTCATTTTATTTACTTATAACAATCTTATACTCGCATTTTATGGTGAATAATACTTCATTATGTAACAACATTCTTTGAGTTTTTTGCTTCCTTTTGAGTGGCCGCATAAACCCTTCCTTGAGCTAGGGAAAGTTGGTCATTGCCATATTACGGTGCTTCATTTTGCAACATCATTTGCCACCGCTGTGGCCAATCTCTTATAATGTGGCCATGCTGGCCACAACCGAAACATGGGGTATTGCCATGTCGTTTTCCGAAATTGTGGCATACATCAGTTGGAGTGAAGGTCGGCCTCAGGGTTTTTATTCTTTTTATTGGAAGCAAATAAATGTTTTTCTTCATATACCGGCCTCTTATCATGATGTTGATTGACTTGAGAAGTTGGATGATAAGGCCTTCCTTGATAAGTTGTTATGGCATCTCGCTCTAGAAAATCTCTTTCTACTAGTTGGGCTCGTTCATACAGCTTGCTATAGTTCTTAAGGTTCAATGGCACTAATAAATTCCAAATTTCAGGTTTCAGGCCATCCGGAAATCTCTTCATTTTATCCACTGGATCCTCAATCAACTTGGCATACGTCACTTGGAGTGAAGGTCGGCCTCGGGGTTTTATTCCTTTTATTGGAAGTAAATAAATGTTTTTCTTCCTATATCGGCCTCTTTTCACGATGTTGATTGACTTGAGAGGTTGGATGATTAGGCCTTCCTTGATAAGTTGTTTTAGCATCTCGCTCTAGAAAATCTCTTTCTACTAGTTGGGCTCGTTCATACAGCTCGCTATAGTTCTAGAGGTTCAATGGCACTAATAAATTCCAAATTTCAGGTTTCATGCCATCCGAAAATCTCTTCATTTTATCCACTAGATCCTCAATCAACTTGGCATACATCACTTGGAGTGAAGGTCGGCCTCCGAGTTTTATTCTTTTTATTGGAAGCAAATAAATGTTTTTCTTCCTATATCAGCCTCTTATCACGATGTTGATTGACTTGACAGGTTCGATGATAAGGCCTTCCTTGATAAGTTGTTATGGCATCTAATTCTAGAAAATCTCTTTCTATTAGTTGGGCTCGTTCATACAGCTCACTACAGTTCTGGAGGTTCAATGGCACTAATAAATTCCAAATTTCAGGTTTCAGGCCATCTGGAAATCTCTTCATTTTATCCACTGGATCCTCAATCCACTTGGGGTTGTATCTTGATAGCTCAGCAAATTTTGCCTCGTACCGATCAATGCTCATGTTGTTTTGTTGGAGTTGCAGAAACTCTGCCATCTTTTTGTCCTGAGCACATTCAGAAAAATATTTTCCATTTAATGCCTCAATAAATGCATTCCAAGTTACAACAATATGAATAGGGAACACCATTTCTTGTGTTGCCTTCCACCAGTGAGTGGCATTACCTTCCAGCTGGTACACCACCAAGGTCACTTTATCTTCATCAGAACACCTAAAAAAAGCGAATATCTTTTACTTTCCATGATTTAGCTTCTTCGAGATCTCCTATCCCAGCAAACCTTGGGGGTCGCAACTTTAGGAACTGCTCCACCAATCCTTGCTTAGGACGTTTGCTATTTTCACTTCCGTTTCCAGCCACAAAGGCATTCCCAAGAGCATAAGCCGCTTGGTGCTATGCTTGCTGCCCTATTATGCTTCCAATGTTCTCAAGAGCTTGCTGAATTCCATCTAGTCGAGAGTCCTCTTTTGACTTTCCTTGAGAAATCACTTGGCCCTAGGTCGACTTTCCTCTTACGGCCACTTGGTCTTTAAGCATTCATGTTGCAACTCCAGGAATTCTAGGGAAGCTTTTCTTCAACACAATATGGGGTTAGTGGTCATGAATTACTATTGGATATATCAGTCAAATAACAAATCACATGCACAGGTGTTTTCCTAGCTAACTATCTCATGACCCTCAACCCACCTTATCTCTCTAGGTAATAACCTCGCTCTGATACCAAAACTGTAACGACCCTAACTCTATCACAACAATTCATTTGCAAGCTTTTTTCTCTACGAGCCCTTTTTCCTTTTTATACCATGCCACAAATTTCCACATAGGCCAGGGAAAACTCTTATCTTCTTTAGTGCGACTATGGCTTCCAAAACTGATGTGACGCTTTCCTACCTACAAGTCTGAAAAATAAAGAGTGAGTCTAAGACTCAGTATGTAAAAACCCTTAATCCTTTACTAGGATGACAACTCATCATCAAATCTAGCATGAATAGTAATCGTATAACAATATCGATGGCAAATCAATAGCAATATTATTGCTTCACCTTGACTATAAATATGTATCCATTTCGTGAAACTTCCATGCATGCTTACCTTTGGTTTGTTTGTGAACACACTAAGTCAAGTTGTAATAAACATATCAACATGCATAAAAGGTTCATTATCATACATCCTGGCTCAACCAGGGCATCCCAGCTCAATCGAGGCATCCAACTTCAACTTAGGCATCCGGGCTCAATTAAGGCATCCTTAGGGCTAGCTCACTTAAGACATCTGGGCTCAACCCAGGCTCCTAGCTCAACTAGGGCATCCCGTTCTCATAAATGAGGCATTGCCGCCAACGCTATGTGACGACGGTCTTCTTTGTTCATTTAATGATCACATATCATGTGTCTCACATGTCACTTTATTATCTTCCATCTTAACCCACACATGAGCAAACCATACAAAATGGACTCGTGACATAAAACCGACTACTTATGAGTAAGCACATAACTAAAACTCGATGATGTAGCATATCACCCTAGCCAAGGGTCAGGAATTCTACTTACCTTTAATGAAACTCGATAAATTATAGGTGGCTTTACCAAGAGAGAGCCATATTGTGAGGTAGTGGGCAAGCAAGGCCAAGAGAGGGACAGGAGCGACGGTAAGAGGGTGTGAGAGAAAAAGAGAGGATAAGTGAAGGAGAAGAGATGGGGTGGGGTGTTTGTGTATGGAATTGAAGGGGGAAATGCCTCTATTTATAGGCAAACCCTTCATAATTTCCCTTCGAAGTGGACAAATCACATTTCTTTAGGTGGACAACCTAGGATGAAGAGGTGGCAAGTCTAGTTCCTAGAGGGGACACTTGCTCCTCTTTCCATTGATCCACTTAAGGGATTGAGTCATCATGGAATCATTTCATGCAATGATTGTGGGGACACCTAAACCATATGACTCACCTCTTCATTAAATGCATGTAATCATTAGGGGGACACCTAAGCATATGACTCATCTCTCTCATTAATTGCCAAGTTTTCATGCAATTGTTAGACTTAGATGTGTTCAGATTACCCAACTTGTTCTCAAGTTTCTTCTCTTTAACACACTAAGGTCCAAAAGCATTTAACACATTCTTATCTTCAAGTCAAGAAGTTTTTAAATTGTCATGTTCCTCTAGTTGGGAATGCAGCCCCCTTCCCTTAAACAACATTTTTCATACGGGAAGCCTAGCCAAATTCATTTTGTCGAAAGAGCAACAAATCACTGAACATAGCCCAAAAATTCATCCGTCGAACAAGTTCAATGGTCAGAGTTAAAGACCTATTTCGAAATCAAAACTTTCACAAAACTCTTTGAATTTTTACATGTAGTAGACATGGATGTTCTTTAAAACTTTTATGAATGAAGTATATCCAAATTTGAAAGGAAATTTTTTTTATTAAAATCGAGAAGGCGACCTAGTCACTGCTTTTTCTACACTAGGTAGGTTTCAACTGGTAAATGATCAAGCCTTTATCCAAACCACTTCACCTTAGAAAAACCTAAAATTTAAGTATGTTGTAGATTAAGATATTTTGAACTTTCATGAAGGAAGTTTTTCCAAATTATAAACATAAAAAGCTTGAGAAAATTGGAAAGCGGAAAAGGTTCTAATAGTTTCAAAAAACCTAGAAAGTCAAAAACCTATAAAACCCTAGGTGGCATGTCTATGGAGGAGAGGTAGCGCCCTACTTAGCTTCCAAGATTACTTGACATCATTCTTTTAGGCCATGAGGCACTCCCTTTCATTAATTACTTGGAAAGCGTTAAATTCAAAACAATTTCAAATATTTAATTTAGTCATTAAGTCTAAAACCATCTCAGGACATTAATTTGGCTTTTAATTCTAAACTCACTTCAAATCATTAATGCAACTATTAATTTTGAACTCTCTCAAGATTATTAATTCATTCTTTGAATCCGAATTCGCTTCAAATCTTTAATTCGGCCATAAAGTCTAAAATCTACTTCGATATTTGATTCGATCGTAAAGTCTGAAACCCCTATAAGACCTTTTGTTTTTAGCCTAACTTAATTTAATTGCCTCAATTGCAAAAGAATTGATTTTCCTGATCAATCTCCAATTCCTATAAATAATGAGTGACATCTAGCAATATGTCATGGTTATTCAAACAATGTAAATATTTCAAGAACATAATGCTTCTATCAACTTTGGCCATCATGTAATTTAATCCTTCTATCTTTCTAGGTCCCACTCAAACAAAGCCATGGAATTGAATTCGATCATATGCCCAAGTTTAACTAACATCTAATATTCGAGACATGAACCATTCATTCTTGGTTACAATCTCAGCCGAGGATATCAATATGATGTCACGATTAGATCGCATAGGACATCAATTTTCTATCTTGTATATCTAATTGCATAAGACATCAAATTTCATATTGCGCATGCATGTGCCTTCATATGTGAAAGAAGGTTCAATAAGATGTCAATATTTGCACTTACAAACCATAGCCATGCAACATACAAGTCGACATTATGTCTCAGGTTTAAGGATCTTACACAAGATCAAAGCACGAATAATTAGTCATTGACTCTGCCAAAAGCTTCCATGTTACTAATTGTTCTATACATGTCATGTTCAATGAGCTTGTCCTAGACAAGCACCTATGTTCTAGCTCAAATATCCCAATACCCAATGACCTGCGACTTATCATCCCTTGAGATGTCCAATACTCAATGGCAATGCTTGAGAACACACTAGTCTCAAAAGGATTATTAATATCCTCTCAATGATCCATCAACTAAAAGCTATTTAAAGATTCAATATAATTGTAAACATATCACATATATTTTTAACCCCTTAAGAACAGGTTTAGTTTTGTTGACTCCTAATTTTTAGTTGACGCATTGAAAGAAGGTAAAAAATCGAGATTTAGGTTTCCAATCACAATTGAGCTCGTTTCTCAATAAAAAAATGTCATTTCTCATTTCTTTCTTTTGTATTGCTGTTTCTAAGAATTTTCAATTTATTTTCGAAAAAACCCGAAAAGCCATGGTTGACTTCAAGTTGACTTTTTCGTCAACCAATTGACAAAAGGTCAACCTCAAGTCGAACATTCATTTTTCACCCCAAAAGATGCGTGAACCAGCTAGAATCAGTTCGAACAGGTCAAGAACCAATCAAGAACGGGTCAAATTGGCATGGACTAGTCTGACCGGCCACTAGTAAGGCAAGCTAGTTCAACCTCTTGTCGATCAGTTTTGGACCTCCAGCGACCGGTTTCGGGATCCTATCATGCCAATTTCACTTTTATACCCTCAATTTCCTATAATTTTATAGATTGACCCTCAAATTTTGTAAATTTGAAATTTGATCCATAATTAGGTCTTTTAACATAATTATTGATTTTGGCTCAGGTTTTCGTGAATCGAGCCCATTAGATCGATTACTTGCACCCCTATATGATAATAGAGCTATCCAAATCAATTTTGGCCCGTTAAATTAAGATTTCGATCGTTGGACCAAACCAATGGCCAAGATTGATTGATTTGAAAATGGTATAAATACCATTTGCCCTCTAAAATCAAGGAGGGACTCGCATTTCTGCATCTTGATTCTCTCACTATAGATCCTCTCTCTCTCTTCTCTCCATTTTTGCTACCAAAAACCTCTCCCTCTCCCCCTCTCTCTCTCTCTCTCTCTCTCTCTCTCTCTCTCTCTCTCTCTCTCTCTCCTGGTCTGACCGATTCTCTCTCCGACGAATTGATCGCTGCCGTTCTAGCCCCCAATAAGCAACGCTCCACCCTCGTCGGTGAACCTCTCCATCTTTTGGTCCTTATCGAAGCAGCATCAACCTTCATCTGCCATTGGGGCTCCTCGCCAAGCCTCCTTCTTCTTGCAATTTGAAGATCGGCAATCAAACTGGTCTTGATTCTCAACCGATCCGATCACCGAATCCAATGATTCTTCATGGTTGATAGACTTCATCCGATCCATCCCCAGGGTCCTTTTCAACTAAGCTATGGTTGAGGATCACCAAGCTGGTCACTGAAATCGAGCCGATGACCTTAATTTCTTCTGATAGCCTTGAATTGATCTTAATTGAACTAGTTTTCCTAATCTCATTGACTAACAGTCCAACTGATCCTGAGCTGGCGTCCAGGTGGTTTGATTTGCTTCTCACATTTGCGATGATGTTTTGATGAGCTTGATTCATTCAATCACACTTAAAATCAACAAGAATCATGAAAAGGTAATCCTTAAAGCTCGAATCCCAAGAAGTGAGACTAGATCAGCCTATTGGGGCTAAGATTCAATCCTAGCGTTTCATATTATGTTTGGATATGAGATGATTTGTTGTGAATCGATGATCATCAATGATGAACTTGGCTTTAAACTTGCTTGATTTGCCTTAAATCTGCAATTTCGTATGTCTACAACATGCTTGCTATTTTGGCTAAATCGAAGTCTTAGATGGCCTCATCTTGGTTTGAGCTCTCCAAGACATAGAAAGTAGACTCTACAAATTTCAAATTAATAGGTTGCATGCCCCGATTGTGTGGCACCCCTAAACACCTAAGGTCACCACAGCTTGCCAATCGCTCTGTCTCTATAAGATATCCGTTACTTGGCTTTTACATAAAGGGGTTTAAAGGAGGACCGAGGTCCTTAGGCTTTTTTTTTTTTTTGAAAACGGTCGTAGCGCAACTTATTAGCGGAAGCATAAATGAGTCTCACCATCTCTCCTTCCAATAACCATAATGCAATGCACTTCAACTACACGTCATATGAAAGGATGAAGCCGAGCCACTTTTATTTCTATATTTTCATGATGGATTTCTCGGGTGGGTACAACCAAAAAGAAAAGCCAAGACTTTTAACTACACTTGGCCACAACCCAAAAGATATCTCGACCCTTATATCAATCACGTGTCATCCTCCATCTACAAGTGTTGGCTATCCTCAAAAAGTGTCAGCTCTCCACTCCTCACGCGGCCATCACACCCATCCTAGCGCATCGGGTGGTGGTGGTGGCAACATCTCCCGAGCCACTCCATCTCGGCCGACGTGGACCGACAAGAACTCCTGGATGACTGTGCCCCCAGCCAGGCCCACATCATACATGACCAGCACACGAACCCATATAAATGTTAGACCAGGGATGGTAACGCAATCAATCTTCGAACACTCGACCTCCACGTCAGATGGAAGGCCATAAAAGGTACCCCGCGTGACCGGAGAGAGAGGCATCTTCCTAATCTGAAATGTTGGTCCCTGAAGGGGTAAGTACAGCCACTCAGCAGGTAAAAGATCCATTAAACTACTCAATGCATCACACAATACAATCATAACATTATAGCAGAATACATATCATCCATGCATTCAAGCATAACTTATCTTGTAGCCATGCATATGTCATCATACCATATGTGCATAAATCCTCATGCACTCATAACCAAGCATTCATACATATACCATCATGCCATATGTGCACATATAACCATGCACTCATCATCAAGCATTCACACATATACCATCATGTCATAGGTGTATATACAACCATGCACTCGTCATCATCATATCATACAGCCATGCATAAATGTCACCATACCATGCATGATTCAATTTCCACTTTTTATCTTTCAATATGATCACCACATCTTTCTTTCACGGGATCAGAAACTGCTTTTCACATTTTATCACTCGAACCCCAACGTCGCATCGCGAGAAACCTCCGGCACACACCACCGGGCATTCGGCATCCCCACATTCCGAGCATCTCGTATCCCAACTGGCATCACGAGGCATCCCCCGGGCACAAACCTCCGAGGCTTCCAGCACCCAACCATTTCGGGCATCTCGAAACTCCCGAGAACAACCAGGCATCCGGCACCCCCCACCCCGGGCATCCTAACACTCTCAGAGCATTGTCGGCTAACCTCCAATAGTCTCCTCATTCGTCATAATTCATATTCACCAATTTATGTCTCATAATCAACATGGCACACGATGTAACGGCACCAAAGTCAAATTTAGCTTTTGATTCTATATGCAATGCCAAATATCATCACATGTGCAGCAAAATTTAATCACTTACAACAATACAGTTTATGGGGCTCATGCAAAACAGAATAGTCAATGCATTGTAGCCTTTGAAGTCCTCACAATCCAGCTTGCACAGTTTTAGAAAATATTTCCATTTAATACACAAATGACCTTTAAAAATTATAAAATTTGAACATGTGATAGTAAAGACATAAAGGCAGACATTTCGTGAAGAACACTGCACCAAAAGACCCTCATATCATGCGGTTTAGACCGAACATCACAGCACCATTATCATAACCACTTAACTTGCACAGTTTTCCAAATAGTTTCAGTTAAATAGGCAAATGAACTTAAAAAATTATGACATTTGACTATGTTACAGGGAAGACATAAAGAATGATACTTCGTGCTGAACACTTTGCTGAAAGAACTTCATACAAAATGATATGGCCCACACATTGAAACTGACTAAGTCCGAACGTGTCAGATTACACGGTTTTTGAAAATATTTCTGATTAAACACCCTAATGACCATAAAAAATTATGGAATCCGACTATGTGGTAGTCAAGACTCTAAGATAAATTTTTCATGCAGGAATCAAAGTTAGATTCGTCCTAGATAATTAAATATAGGCGGTTAAAACTTATGTTCATAGTACCAAAATCTCCAGATTGAGTCTCTCCGAGAAACCACGATTTCACCTATCTATCTTTGTTGGTTTTCTCTAAATTTTTTATATGTTAAACCTCAGGATGTCCTTTATATCTTTTGTTAAGAAATCGAAGTAAAATAACAACAAAAAGATAGCATTACAGTCCATGCATTCATCAAAGGTAGTTACCAAAATTTCCAGATTCAACATCCTCCGAAAAATAAAGATTTCACCCACTTATACTTGTTCGTTTTGTCCCAAATTTGAGTATGTTGTACTCCGGGAAGTCTTTAACAACTTTTATTTAGAAGTCAAAGCCAAAATCCATCTCGATGATCACATTCAAGACACTAAAACATTCAAGGTCGGACTGTTTTCTCAAGAACAGTTTACTAACCTAAACACCCCTTATAAAACTTCAACTTTTCACACCATAAACATCCGAAATTTATCACCATTCAAGCACACATACTAGGCACGACATGCAAGAATAGATCAAGGATTCCACTTGCCTCTAAACCAAGCAAACAGGAGCACACGGCGACTGGACACGGCGGCAACGGATGACGGACGATCGGCTTCCTTCTTCTTCCGCACGCTCACTCTCCCTTTCTCTCTCGATTTCTCTCTTTCTCTTGGTAACTCTCTCTCTCTCTCCCTTCTCGGTCGACGACGCTTCCCCCCCCCCCTCATCATCAATCAGTTCTCTCAATTTTCCTCTCTTTAATGATGAACAACCATTGATTTTGCATGAAGGACACTTGGACTAAGGGGGAAACACTTGGCAAAATCTTCATGCAAAAAGAGGGGCCTCTCATGGGCGTGTTCCTCCTTGGTTGACGGCCCAATGGGGCTCCATCCGGCTGGGCTTGAGGCCAGCCATGGGCCGACAGCTGCTTCCTTTCCTTGGGCTTCGTGGGTCGGCCGAAGATGGGGTGAGGTAATGGGCTGGTTTGGGCCTTTAATTGTCCAGCCCATCCCCATCCTATTAATTCATCTAATCCTTAATTATATATATACACCTAATTGAGATTTATTTTTCACCAAAACTTTGTGACCCAATTTAATAAATTCCAATCCATAATCCCACATGGCCAAAAATAGAAATTTTCTATCAAATAATTACCCACCAAAAGCTTGGCCGGAGTTTTAATGCAAGACATGAATTAGAGCACCCCTAAGGATTGGCAAGGAATTCTAGGATGCCACAATTCTCCCCTCCTTAGAGAATTTCGTCCTCAAAATTAAACAGTTACTCATGCCTTTTGAAACAAGTAGGGGTACTTTTCCTTCATCCGATCTTCACTTTTCCATGTGGCTTCTTCCATATCATGATGTCGCCATAATACCTTAACCAGTGGGATTGTCTTGGTCCTAAGGACTTGCTCATTTCGATCCAATATTTGCACAGGCTCTTCGATGTACCTTACTTTCTCATCCACTTTGATGACTTCATGATCGAGTATGTGACCAAGATCCGGTTGGTACTTTCTCAACGTCAACACATGAAACACATCATGCAAATTTCCCAAATTTAGGAGGCAATGCCAAACGATAAGCTACATCTCCTATTCTTTTAAGTATCTCAAAAGATCCAACAAATCTAGGGCTTAACTTACCTTTCATTCCAAATCGAGATATTCCTTTCATTGGAGATACTTTAAAGAATACATGATCTCCCACATTAAATTTCAAAGGTCTTCTAGGCCTATCTGCGTAGTCTTTCTATCTACTCTAAGCCGTCCTAAGTGTTTTCCTAATAATCTTGACAGCTTCAATGGTAACTTGTACCAATTCAGGTCCTATCAATTTCTTTTCACCTACTTCATTCCAACAGACAGGAGTCCTACATCTCCTTTCATATAATGCTTCATAGGGAGCCATATCTATACTTTTCTGAAAACTATTATTATAAGCAAACTCCACCAAGTGCAATCTTTCATCCCAATTTCCTTGAAAGTCAATCACACAAGCCCTCTACATATCCTCTATTGTTTGGATTACTCTTTCTATTTGTCCATCTTTTTTAGGGTGAAAAGCAGTACTAAAGTGGAGTTTAGTTCCTAAGGTAATTTAAAGACTCCGCCAAAAGTTTGAAGTAAATCTCAAATCCCGGTCTGAGGTAATAGTTACTGGAACACCATGTAAGCGTACTACTTGACTTACATATATATCCGCATATTTGTCCATTGGGTAGTCTATGCGAACTACTAGGAAATGAGCAGACTTAGTCAAATGGTTCACTATTACCTAGATAGAGTCATGACCACTTGATGTCCTTAGCAATCCTTGTACAAAGTCCATTGTTATATGCTCTCATTTCCACTCTAGTATGTCTAACGGTCTCAAGAGTCTTGTGGGTTTACGATATTCCACTTTTACTTGCTGATACATCAAACAATGAGAAACGTGCTTAGCCATATCTGCTTTCATACCATTCCACCAAAATTGCTGACATAAATTCCTGTACATCTTTACTACCCTGATGAACACTGTAATTACTCCTATGTGCCTCCAACAAAATTTCATTTTTTACTTCTTCATTGTCGAGACCACAAAGTCGTCCTTGGCATCTTACCACACCATCTTCAGAGACTTGAAATTCCGGTCTTTTCACTAAAGACACTGCATCTTTCACTTTCAAAATTTCCGAGTTAGACTCTTGTAAGATCTTAACTTTTTGAATAATTTCAAGTTCAATCCTTAATGCACTAAGCATATTGGTAAGACAATCCACCTTTAATTTAAACTCTGAGTATGCTACGGACTTTAACAAGCTCCATTCCGCCATTTTTAAACTGGCCATCTCCATAGCTGACTTACGACTAAGAGCATCTGCTACCTTATTCACCTTCCTTGGGTGGTATCGTATCTCACAATCATAATCCTTTAACAACTCCATCCACCTCCTTTGTCTCATGTTCAACTCCTTTTGTGAGAACATATATTTCAAGCTCTTATGATCTGTATAAATCTCAAACTTTTCCCCATATAAATAATGCCTCCATATCTTCAAAGCGAACACTATAGCTGCTAATTCTAAATCATGAGTAGGGTAATTTAGTTCATGGGGTTTCAATTGTCTAGATGTATAGGCTATGACCTTGCCATGCTGCATCAAAACACATCCTAGTCATTTTTTAGATGCATCACTATACACCGTAAAACCATCCGATCTTGTCAGTATAGTAAAAATTGGAGCTGAAGTCAATTTTCTTTTAAGCTCCTGGAAACTCCTTTTACATTCCCCATTCCATTCAAACTTCACGTTCTTTCGAGTCAATTTTGTTAAAGGACCTGCCAATCGTGAGAATCCTTCAATAAACCTTCTATAATAACCAGCCAGTCCTAAGAAACTCCATTTTTTAGTAGGTGTCGTCGGTCTCGGCCAATTTATTACCATCTCAACTTTCGCCGGGTTCACTGCAATTTCTCCTTCTGATACTACGTGCCCCAAAAATATTATCTGGTCCAGCCAGAATTCATACTTGCTAAATTTGGCATACAACTTATGATCTCTTAGAGTTTGCAAAACTATCCTCAAGTGTTGTTCATGATCTTTAGGCCCTCTTGAATATATCAAGATATCATCAATAAAGACAATCACAAACTGGTCTAAATAAGGCTTAAATACCCTATTCATTAGATCCATAAATGCAACCGGTGCATTTGTCAATCCAAATGGCATGACAAGAAACTCGTAATGTCCATAACGAGTCATAAACGCAGTCTTAGGAATGTCTTCTTTCTTAATTCTTAGCTGATGGTATCCCGACCTTAAGTCAATCTTAGAGAAGACCGAACTTCCCTGGAGTTGGTCAAATAGGTCACCAATTCTAGGCAAAGGATATTTATTTTTAATGGTCACTTGATTTAGTTGCCTATAGTCAATGCGCAAGCGCATCGACCCATCTTTCTTTTTCACAAATAAAACTGGTGCACTTCAAGGTGAAGCACTTGGCCTAATGAATCCTTTGTCAAGCAACTCTTGTAGTTGCACCTTCAATTCCTTCAACTCGACTAAGGTCATCCTATATGGGGCTTTTGATATTGGTCATGTTCTAGACATTAATTCTATTTCAAACTCAATTTCTCGTTCCGGCGGTAATCCGGGCAATTCCTCAGGAAATACATCTTGAAATTCACTAACCACTCAAATTTCATCAAGTTTAGGCTCTTTCCTAGTATAATCTTTAACCATGACCAGGTATCCTTGACATCCTTTGTCAAGTAACGCACGAACTTCTATTTTTGAAATAAGTGCTCTAGATAGGTGGGTCTGACCTCCCAAAAATTCACAACTAGACTGATCAGGTAAATAATTTGAATTACTATAGCAATCCATTTTGGCCCGATACTTATGAAGTCAATTCATTCCTATGATAACATCAAAATCATACATAGCCATTACGACCAAGTCTATTTTCATATCCTTTCCTCCCATTGTTATCTTACAATTTCCACACACCAACATAGACAATACCATATTTTTTAAAGGCGTAGAAACACAAAGAGGCGTCTCAAGAGGCTTAGTTTCTATTTTACTCAACCGTCTATACCTTTCAGACACAAATGAATGCGTAGCACCCGTACCAAACACTGCATATGCCTTTTTGCCATTTATAAGGATCATACCTGAGATAACATTTTTGGAAGCTTTCGCTTCCTCTTGGGTGACCGCATACACCCTTCCTTGTGTTGGTGGCCTCTGAGGATTCCTTGGTAAGTTTGATCTAATAGCACTCTGTTGTCCCTGTTGCACCGAGCCAACGCTCATTTGTGACCTTTCTTGTGGGCAACTTCTCCTATGGTGGCCCACTTGTCCACAACCAAAACATCTCAGTCATCCATTACAAGGTCCTGGGTCATGTTGCCCATCACACCTTTGACAAACATTAGGCTGATAGGGTGCTTTCCCTATATTCAGGCCATCTTTTGCTCTCCCGAAATTTCCAAAACTGCTCTTTTTCTTCACATCCCAAGTCTGACCTTGACCAGGATAGGGTCTCTTACCCCTTCTCACATCATTAAAGTTCAGTTGTTTCTTGAACTCTGATCGCTCTCTCACCAGCTCTTGCTCCACTAACTATGCCCTTTCATAAATCTCGTGATAATCCCTTATGTTCAAAGGCATTAGTTGTTTCCTAATATCAGTTGTCAATCCTTTTAGAAACCTCTTAGCCTTTTCTTCCTGATCCTCAATTAATCTAGGAGCATATCTAGACAGTTCAGAAAATCTTGGCTCATACTGGTCCACTGTCAGCTCCTTTTGTTCTAACTGAACAAATTCTTAAATTTTCCTATCCTTAGCACAGTCAAAAAAATGCTTTTTATTGAAAGCTCTCACAAACTCTTCCCAGTTAACATCAGTACCTAGTGGAAAGATTGTGTCCCTTGAAGCTCTCCACCAAAACTTTGCATTTCCCTCTAACTGGTACTCTGCCAAAGTTATTTTCTCAGCATCATTGTAGTCCAACAGTCGGAAAATTCGTTCCATCCCATCAATCCAATGCTCCGCCTCGTTAGGGCTTCCCATTCCACTGAACTTAGGTGGTTTCAACTTTAGAAATTGCTCCACCAGTCCTTGAGTACGGCATTCTGCTCCGGGCTGTTGCTGCGATTGTCTTTCCATCAAATTTCCTATATTGGCCAATCCCTGCCAGATATCTTCCATCCGGGGTTCAACCCTTGCTGTAGAGGCTTCAGCCCTCGATGGATGAGCACTTCCAACTCGTACCATGAATTTCCTGCAGTTTCCAAGTATTTGCCTTAGGAAATATCTGTGACTCAATGTCTTCATTAAAAACAACAGCAACTAAGGAAAAAAAATAAGCAACATAACCATGTTATTGGTACCTAAAAGCAACTCATAGAAACTACTAGGGATCTACGAGTGATTACTCATCACCCGTTATTCAAAGTTACCCAACTATTCCAGTCAATATCCTATGGTGTGCATTGTCATCATGTTCCTCAATTTCCAAATGAGGCTCCTTATCACTCCAATCTATAACCATTGCTCCGATACCAACAAATCTACGGCTGTGGCACCCCTAAACACCTAAGGTCGCCACAGTCGGCCAATCGCTCTGTCTCTATAAGATATCCGTTACTTGTCTTTTACATAAAGGGGTTTAAAGGAGGATCAAGGTCCTCAGGCATTTTTATTTTTTTTTTAAACAGTCCCAGCGCAACTTATTAGCAGAAGCATAAACGAGTCTCACCATCTCTCCCTCCAATAACCATAATGCAATGCAAACCAACTACACATCATATGAAAAGATGAAGCCGAGCCACTTTTATTTATATATTTTCATGATGGATATCTCTGGTCGATACAACCAAAAAGAAAAGCCAAGACTTTTAATTACACTTGGCCACAACCCAAAAGATATCTCGACCCTTATATCAATCATGTGTCATCCTCCATCTACAAGTGTTGGCTATCCTCAAAAAGTGTTAGCTCTCCACTCCTCACGCGGCCATCACACCCATCCTGGCGCATCGGGCGGTGGCGGCGGCAACATCCCCCGAATCACTCCATCTCGGCGAACGTGGACCGACAAGAACTGCAGGATAACCGGGCCCTCAACCAGGCCCACATCATACATGACCAGCCCGCGAACCCATATAAACGTAAGACTAGGGATGGCAACGAACCAATCTCCGAACACTCGACCTCCACGTCAAATGGAACGCCGTAAAAGGTACCTCACATGACCGGAGAGAGGCATCTTCCTAATCTGAATTGTTGGTCCCCGAAGGGGTGAGTACAGCCACTTAGCAAGTCAAAGATCCATTAAACTACTCAATGCATCACACAATACAATCATAACATCATAGCATAATACATATCATCCATGCGTTCAAGCATAACTTACCTTGCAGCCATGCATATGTCATCATACCATATGTGCATACATCCTCATGCATTCATCACCAAACATTCATACATATACCACATACCATAGGTGCACATATAACCATGCACTCATCATCAAGCATTCACACATATACCATCATGCCATTGGTGCATATACAACCATGCACTCATCATCATCATATCATAGAGCCATGCATACATGTCACCATACCATGCAATATTCAATTTCCACTTTTTATCCTTCAATTTGATCACCACAACTTTCTTTCACTGGATCAGTAATTGCATCCCACATTTTATCACTCGCACTCCAACCTGGCATCGCGAGAAACCTCCGGCACACACCACAGGGCATCCGTCACCCCTACATTCCCGGCATCTCGTATCCCAACTGGCATCACGAGGCATCCCCCGGGCACAAACCTCCGAGGCTTCCGGCACCCAACCATTCTGGTTATCTCGAAACTCCCGAGGACATCCGGGCATGTATCGTAATACAACCGGGCATCCAGCACCCCCCATCCTGAGCATCCTGACACTCCTAGGGCATTGCCAGCTCACCTCCAATAGTCTCCTCATTCGTCATAATTCATATTCACCAATTTATGTCTCATAATCAACATGGCACCTGATGTAATGGAAACAAAGTCAAATTTAGCTTTTAATTCTATATGCAATGCCAAATATCATCACATGTGCAGCAAGATTTAATCACTTACAACAATACAGTTTATGGGGCTCATGCAAAACAGAATAGTCAGTGCATTGCAGCCTTTGAAGTCCTCACAATCCAGCTTGCACAGTTTTAGAAAATATTTTCATTTAATACCCAAATGACCTTTAAAAATTATGAAATTTGAACATGTGATAGTCAAGAAATAAAGGCAGACATTTTGTGAAGAACACTTCACCAAAAGACCCTCATATCATGCGGTATAGACCGAACATCACAGCACCATTATCATAACCACTTCACTTGCACAGTTTTCCAAAAAGTTTCAGTTAAATAGGCAAATGAACTTCAAAAATTATGAAATTTTAATATGTTTCAGGGAAGACATAAAAAAAGATAATTCATGAATAACACTTTGCCGAAATAACTTCATACAAAATGATATGTCCCACACATTGAAACTGACTAAGTCCGAACGTGTCAGATTACAAGGTTTTTGAAATATTTCCGATTAAATATCTTAATGACCTTAAAAAATTATGAAATCCGACTATGTGGTAGTCAAGACCATATGGTAGATTTTTGATGAAGGAATACAAGTTAGATTCGTCCTCGATAATTAAATATAGGCGGTTAAAACTTCTGTTCCTAGTACGGAAATCTCCAGATTGAGTCTCTTCGAAAAACCATGATTTCACCTACCTATCCTTGTTGGTTTTCTCTAAATGTTTTATATGTTAAACCTCAGGATGTCCTTTACATATTTTGTTAAGAAGTCGAAATGAAATTTCAACGAAAAGATAGCCTTACAGTCCATGCATTCATCAAAGGTAGTTACCGAAATTTCCAGATTCAACATCCTCCGAAAAATAAATATTTCATCCACTTATGCTTGCTCATTTTGTCCCAAATTTGAGTATGTTGTACTTCAAGAAGTTCTTAACAAATTTCATTTAGAAGTCAAAGCTAAAATCTAACTCAATCATCACATGCAAGACACTAAAACATTCAAGGTCGGACTGTTTTCTCAAGAACAGTTTACTAACCTAAACACCCCTTATAAAACTTCAACTTTTCACACCCTAAACATCCGAAATTTATCACCATTCAAGCACACATACTAGGCACAACATGCAAGAGCAGATCAAGGGTCCCACTTGCCTCTAAACCAAGAAAACAGTGAGGACACAGCGACTGGACACGGCGGCGACGGACGACGGACTATCGGCTTCCTTCTTCTTCCGCACGCCCACTCTCCCTTTCTCTCTTGATTTCTCTCTTTCTCTTGGTAACTCCCTCTCTCTCTCCCTTCTCGGTCGACAACGCTTCCCCCCCCCCCCCTCATCGTCCATCGTTTCTCTCAACTTTCCTCTCTTCAATGATGAATAATCATTGATTTTGCATGAAGGACACTTGGACTAAGGGGGAAACACTTGGCAAAATCTTCATGCAAAAAGAGTGGGCCTCTCATGGGCCGGTTCCTCCTTGGTCGACGGCCCAATGGGGCTCCATCCGACCGGGCTTGAGGCCAGCCATGGGCCGACGGCTGCTTCCTTTCCTTGGGCTTCGTGGGCCGGCCGAAGATGGGTTGAGGTAATGGGCTGGTTTGGGCCTTTAATTGTCCAGCCCATCCCCATCCTATTAATTCACCTAATCCTTAATTATATATATACACCTAATTCAGATTTATTTTCACCAAAACTTTGTGACCCAATTTAATAAATTCCAATCCGTAATCCCACATGGCCAAAAATAGACCTTTTCTATCAAATAATTACCCACTAAAAGCTTGGTCAAAGTTTTAATGCAAGACATGAATTAAAGCACCCCTTAGGATTGGCAAGGAATTCTAGGATGCCACAGATTGCGGGACATTTGACTACCAACGAATTCATTACAATTTGCTTGATTTCTATAGATTCTTGGTGTTCCTACGATTCTAACCTAAGTTCGCCTTAGATTTTTGTTATTTTTACCCTGATTTTTTGAAGAAGTCGTCGTCATGAAACTTGTCCTCATTATTTTGAGAATGTTTTGTATTTTTTTTTTGGGGAATTTTTGGATATGTTTTGCTAGGCAAAAACCTCTCTGATCTGTGTGTATGTATGCCTACCCTGTATTGATCCGAGGTAGATGTAAGCAAATTTGAGCATGAAATTGAGCTTATTTGACCTTAAGGCCTTCATGAAGAATAAAATACATGTCGTACTGCATCCTTTTGTGTACGATTTGTATGATTTTGTTATCATTCATTATGTCAATATCATGTATAAATGTACAAGGGTGTTGTTACAATAAGAAAGTTAACTGTAAGGACCCAGGTCTCCACTGTACACATATTATCCGCTTTGGACAGTAATTCCTCATGGTTTTGTTATTCTCTTGGCAGCCCATACTACCCAAAGAAAATGCGTATGCACAGTTAGAGACACCCAAGCCTTATAAGCTAACCTAAGACTCCCCCCCAAGCGATGTGGGATGGGAAACATGCCCTTCGCCTCGCCCCCGTATTGCCGAGGCAATCTTAGTCCATCCCTCCGTACTACCCTGGGTCTGAGTAGTCACATTCTCCCCCTCTTAAGGCACAACACCCTCACTATGGCCCCACACACTGTCGGAGTCAGCTCTGATACCATCTGTAAGGACCCGAGTCACCATTGTACACATATTGTTTGCATTGGACACTAAGGGCGCGCATAACAACCATTCTATTCCAGAAATAGATTTTTCTATTTCTATTTCTAGAAGAGTTTCTAAGCAAAAATAACCGTTTGATAACGACACAAAATTTCTACTCTAAAAATAGAAATTCGTTTGATAATGACACAAAATTTCTTCCATTTCGGGTTGTTGGTTGGCGGAGATCAGCGACCGGCGGCAGGCCGCGGTGGCGGTGACTGGCGACGGTAGCGGCAACCGGCAACCGACGACTGGCGGCGGCGATCGGCGACCGGTGAGGGCGGTGGCGGCGAATGGTGATTGGCGGCAACGACCGGCGGTGGCAGCGATCGGCGACTGGCGGCGGCGATTGGCAGTGGTGGCGACTGGCAACCGGTGGCAACCGGCAACCAACGGCGATCGGCGACCGGTGGCGGTGGCAACTAAAGATGGCGACCGGCGGCGGCGGTGGGTAGCGATCGTCCGTGGCTGGCTGGTGGTAGCGATCGACGGCGGCAGCGGGTGGTGAGCGGTGGCGGCGGCGACCGACGGCCGATGTCGGGTGGCGGTGGGCGATGACCGGAGGAGGAGAAGGAGGAGGCAAGACGTCGTAGAGGAGATGAGAGTTACTGAAATTAGGGTTTGTGGGAGAAATTACTTTTGATTTTTGTTTCAGAAATAGAGAAGTAGATTTTTTCTACTTTTGATTTCTCTTCCAACCAGAAATAGAAAAACGGAATAGGTTTATCAAATGGATTGCTCTTCCAGAAATTGGTCTAGAACAAAAAAACTATTTCTGGAACAGAAAATTGTGTTATCATGCACCCACTAAGTCTTCACAGTTTTGTTCTTGTTAAGGCAGCCCAAACTACCTCAAGAAAACGCGTATGTACAGTTAGAGACACCCAGGCCTTATAAGCTAGCCTAGGACTCCCCTCTAAGTGATGTAGGATTGGAGACATGTGTGGCATCCCAAAAATAACTCATGGCCATGTTTATAAGTAGGAGTCTATTGATTTATGATTTCAAGATTTATGGCCAAGTGAATAAGAATGATCTAGTATTTATATAAATGGATAATTATTTTTGTTATAAACGCGTCCTATGTCCATGTGAGACCAAGGATTTTATTTGATGAGGAAATTATATTTTTGGCCATGAATTTTATAAGTTGGATTTTATTAAACTATGTTACAAAGTATTATGGCTATTTAAATTTGCAATTTGGTACCTTGTATAAGTGGGATTAAGATGGATTACCAAAAATAAATATGGACCTTTTAAGTTTGGACCTTAAGCCAAGTGTGTTGGGCCTAAAGTGGGCCGAGAGGCCTAGCCCATGGAGCCCATGGGGGTAGCCAAGGTGAAGCATGGTGGACACTTGTCTTTGAATTGCCTCCACTTGTTCATTATTTAAAGCCACTTGTCCATGCATCTTCCACTTGTCCCTTACATGCAAAAATAGAGACTAATTGTTAATCAAAGAGCAAAAGGGAAGGGGGTGGTCGGTCTAGGTGCCGAGAGAGAGGAGAGAAAGAGAGAAAGAGAGGAAGAGAGGAAGAGAGAAAGGAAGGAGGAGGTTCGTTGCCGCCATGCCCCGCCGTCGAGCCCGCCTAGTTCTGCCGTCGTTCTTGCTGTGTTTTCTTTAGATTTGAGGCAAGTGAAGTCCTAAAACCTACTCTTTGCATTGCTGTGTGTATGTGTAGTAGATGATAAGTCCTGGTTGTGGTAGACGGGATGAGATTTTGGAGCTTCGAAGAGAGATTCGTTGGTCATGCATGCTGATTTCGGAAAGACCAGTCCGACCGTCCGCGAGTTTGTTCGTTGCACGTGACTTTTTAGTTGCAATATTATTTCGATCTCTTCATGAAAGTTGTAGAAAACATCTTGAAGTACAACGTACTAAAAGTTTAGACAAAATGGACAAGTATTGAGGGGTGAAACCCTTTTTCTACGAAAACATTAGATCTGGAAACTGTTTTGTTGACCTCTTGGTGATTTCGTGCATTGCATGTGACTTTTTAGTTGGAATTTCCCTTCAACCTCTGCATGAAAGTTGTAGAAAACATCTCGAAGAGTAATATAATGAAATTTGAGATAAAAATAACAAGTATTTCTTGGTGAAACGATTTTCGTTTGGAGAGACTACATCTGGAATTCGTCGTGATGACCTCCAGTGGTTTCGTGGTCTGTAAAGTAACTTTCTTGTTGAACTCTCACTTTGATCTCTTTACAAAAATTGTAGTGTACTTATTGAGTTAGAACATATAAAAAATTTAGAGGAAATGAATGAAAATAGGTTGGTGAATCCGTTGTCTTTTGAAGAAACTGGATCTGGGAAAAACGCTGCTTCTACCTAGTATAATTTCGGGATTTTTTATAAAATCATACAGTTAAAATTGGATCATGTGTCCTCAATGAACGTTGTAGGTAATATTCTGAGGAACAACATACTGAAATTTCAGAGTAAATAGACCAGCAATGACCAAGGAAACGATTTTACTTCAACACGGGTAGATCTGGAAAACGAGACCGAGAATTGGAAAAGTAAATCAATTTTATCTTCTAATCCAGAACGAATTGGACTACAATTTATTCATGAAAATTATACCTCTAGGTCTTAAATACAGCATGTCCAAATTTCAAAATTTTCTGAGTTTGTTTAGGGGTTCAATTGAAATTGTTTTCGAAACTGTGCATGGGTCATGTTAAAAACCCTTTTCAGTGATATATACGAATCTGTACGTATTCTGTGAAGCCTTTTTTGATATGGTGTCCTTCACGAAATATGTTTTCTTAGATCTTATCTACATTGTGGTAAATTTTCAGAATTTATTTCCATCGTTTGCTAATTTTCTAGAATTTTTCATGAATAGCACGCATTCTGTTTAAGTTGGAAATTGTTTTATTTACTGTTTATTGGATTTATTATGTAAATCATGATATCCTGGATTATTAGTCGTGCAATGACATAATGACATTCATACATTTCTTATGACATCAAAGGATTGATAGATTTTCATGAACTCAATGAAGTTTTCAAAACCATTGCATCAAATGATACTTTTCCCAAGGCATATTATATGATTTTTTTTTTAAAAAGGGCTGCTATCAAATCATTGGCATTGTTGCATCAAATGTGAAATTGAAAATGAGATGTATGGGAATATGCATTGTGGTGATGAGAAGGCCGTCAGAGGTGTGAGTCGACGATGCCCCAGGAGTGTTCGGATGCTTGGAATGTGGGGGTGCCGGATGCCCGGTGGCCTTAAATGGCTGAATGCCGAAGGTTATTCCTCGGGAGTTTCGAGATGCCCGGTGGTATACGGTACGTAATTCCAGAGGGGGGTAATCCTGGTGGTATGTCGCTACATAATTCTGGAAGCCCCGGAGGTTTATGCCAGGGGGGATGCCTCGTGATGCTAGTTGGGATGCGAGATGCCTGGAATGTGGGGGGTTGAATGCCCGGTTGTATTTTGAATACATGCCCGGAGGTTCCTCACGATGCCTGGTTGGATGTAAGTGATAAATTGTGGGATGCAAACATTGGTTCCCGGAAAGAAAAACTGATGAGATCCTTGTGAAAGATAAGAATTGAAAATGAATCATGTGCATGGGTGTGTGCATATGGCATCAAGCATGATCTGCTTATGAAAGTAAATTAATGCTATTTGATATTGAAAATGCGATCATGAAGGCATGAATGGATCTCATGGTGATGTATGCTTGATAGCATGGATGATATGAATCATGGTGGTATATACACGATAGCATGGTGAGATATCATGACTGCATGGTGGTATATGCACATATGGCATGGATATGCTTGAATGCTCAATGATGAGTGCATGGTGGTATATGCACATATGACATGGTGATATATGCATGAATAATCGATGATAAGTGCATGGTGGTATATGCACATATGGCATGGTGATATATGCATGAATGCTCGATGATGAGTGCATGATAGTATATGCACATATGGCATGATGACATATGTATGGCTGCAAGGTAAGTTATGCTTGAATGCATGAATGGTATGTGCTTTGTTATAATGCCTTGATTGTTCTGTTTGATGCAATGAGTAGTTTGGTGGATCTTTACTATTGAGTGGTTGTACTCACCCCTTTTTGGGGTTAACATTTCAGACTAGATAAGATTCCTCTGCTACCACTACCACCGGTAGATGGATCAAGTGGTTGGATATGACCGCAAGAAGGAGGATAGCAAAGGAATGAACTTTTGGACGCCGACATTGATCAATGGACGTTAAGTATACGACTGTTGGAGGAGATGTCGGTCATCTTTTGAAGAGATGTCTGTCATCTTTTGAAGTATAGCCGAGTATAGAAGACTACGGCATTTTGATGTACCGATGAATGATGTCTATATGGTTTAAGTAAATAAAAGTGTTTGGCTTTTACATATAAATGTTTAGTTGGTGTTCATCATTTTCTGAATATAAGGAAGGGAGTTGATGGATGTGCTTCCGCCATATGAACTACGCAAGGGACTGATAATAAAAAATGTAAACCCCCATGGTTGTATGGACCCGCTGCAATTGAAATGGTATCAGAGTGACATGTTATTAGGGAAAGTGAAAGGTAAGCGAACTGTGACGACCTTAATGGATCGGGGGCCGTCGAGGGGTGCCACAACATGCCCTTAGCCTCGCCCGCGTACTGCCGAGGCGATCTTAGTCCGTCCCTCCGTACTGCCCTGGGTCTGAGTCGTCACATTAACGATGTGCAAGTTTTGTCAATTTTGTCATAACTCATGTGATCACAATTTGGTTTCGAGACCTCAATGAAAAATGTTCATTGTCATTCATTCTATATGGCATCTTTTTAGTAGGATTTATGCACACCTTTAGGCGGTCAAAACTTGACATATTCTTAGCCCTTACTGTAAGATTAAAACCTTATCACACAAACACTTTTGCAAGATTGTTTGGGTATTTAGAGACCAAATTTCATGTGAATGCTATTTGCATGTCATTTTGCATTTGAAATTCATGTCATAAAAATGCTTGTTGCACTTAGAAATTTTCAAGCATGTCATTATGAATCTTGAATCATCTTGTATTGTCATTAAATTATATGACATCTTTGCATGCCAACTTACGGTTAGATAATTACCCAAATTGCTAGTTTCATCCGATTCTAAGTTGTATGTAAATTTTTCATACCATTTGTGTATTATATAAATGATTTTTGAGGTTTAATAATGCATGTCTATGTTCTTTTGTTTTAATTGTTGACACGCACACTTTTAGAATTGGAGAGCACTTCTAGAGCTTTCAAATGTCGTCGATTTCATGCAAATTGATCGTCAATATGTCAATTTTCCATTTTTCCTAAGCTAGACTAGGATTTAGACTTTGGGCCACATTCGAATCCCTGTTTTCACCCTAGTTTTGACAGACTTTTACCATTTTTTGTACCCTTTTTTTTTTTGCAACGATTCTTGACTTGGTCCCTTAATAAGATTTGGTTGTTGTCATGTTGGTTAGGTTGTGTGAAAATTTTGTGATTTTTAGAATTGGTTTAGCAGGTTAAATCTTAGTAGTAATAATTGAGTGTCCTATTGTTTTGACAATTTCCTAATGCATTGTTGCCTTTGAATTGATTTATACAAAATTATACTTAGCTCATTTAGGAAAGCTTTCTCTATGAAAGTTGTTTCATATCTTGTCATGCATGCTACGAAATTTTCCCATAGTTAGATCATCAATGGGTACCACTCAATTTTATTGATTTGCTATGATCAATCTGAAATTTCCTACTATGAATTTTAGTTGTGATTGCTTAGCTGGGCCTTTTAGATTAGTTTGTGTATGCATAAGGCGTACCATCTTCATGAAAATTGTTTCAAATCCTTTTGTCTTTGTCGTCGAATGACTTCTAATGAAAGGATTTTTCAAATTGCATTTTGAAACCGCTTTAGTACATGTGATGTCTCCAAAAGCAAACATTTTGAATTTTATTTTTCAATGCTTGATTTGACTTAGGAAGAATCATGGCTTGGACTGTATTTAAAATTCCTACAATGCTTGTAAGTGCATTTATGCGAGCCCCAATCTAGGCTTGGCACTTAAATGCATTCCATAACTAAGATGTCGCTTTGTCTCAAAAACCTCATTTTTCTATTATCGATATTTTCAAATTCATCTTTGAAACATCAGATGTACCGTTTTCATGCATATAATCACACCATTCATTAGAAACGCTTGTTTTTGCGATGGCGCATGCTTTATAATAAGTGACTCACTAATGGTTCACTCACTTGGTTGATTGTTTGGGAAACAAAGTCTCAAAGGCCTCCTTGTGTGTTTAATTCATGCTCGTGCATGCGATTATTAGATGTATGTTAGGTGCGATGTATGATACCGAGGGAAAACCATGGGGAATCGCCTAGAATATCTCTTTAGGGATTTACAAGCATAATTCACCATGTAAAAACACAAGAATAATGACTATAAGTCATCAAATGAATTGGGTAGGTGTCTAGAGGGACCCACACATGAATTCCAAAGGCCAACCCCAATGCCCAAATTTGGTTGATTTTGGATTTCATTTCAATTGATTGATCATTCTTGATTGCATGTTGTGCTTTTGATTGTTTTTTTTTTTTTTTGGTTAAAGGTAAGGTATATATATATAAACTTTAACCCACAAGGAACTATACAAAGAACAGGAGACTTGACACCAAGAAAAGAACCTTGCACGCATGGTGACATTCGAAAATGTCAATATGAGTGCAAGGGTGTCGTGGTAACGAAGACCAGTGAAACAAGAAATGAGGGAAACCCCTCGTCAAAAGAAGTAGAACCAAAACAAAGCACAGCTCAATCTACAAAGATAGACAGGCAAGGCATTGCTTTGTCGCAGTCTCCTATTAGTAGGAGTATCCATCACCTGGTGGAAAGTCATTGCTTTGTCCCTGACAGCCTTGTTGAGATGCTTCTTCATAGTTGACAAGGAGAGAGGCCGATTGCAGAAGGGGATGCTATTCATTTCCTTCCAAATAATATTGCAAATAGCTCCAAAAGCGAACTGAGACAGAGAGAAGTGAAAAGCATCATCAGCAAGAAAGTTAACAGCCCACTGTAAATTATCCTTCCAAGATCTGTTCCTTTAAGCAAAATTGCATTTAGTAGCCCGATATATAACGAGGGCCCCAATAACATGACACCTAAAGAAGAGGTGGTTTACAGAATTAGGACGGAAAGAATAAAAAGGACAATTGGCATCAGAGATTCTGCCATAGGCAAGGAGCAAAACCTATGTCAGTAGCCTATTCTCCATGATTAGCCAAAGAAGAAACTAGTAGTGGGGGTAAGAGAGTTGTTCCATATAAAGGGGGCCTAGAAAGTGCGACGGCCTCTTGGGCATAAGATACCCCAGGCAGAAGCAGTGTAGAAAACGCAAGACGAGTGGCCTAGCCACACAAACCGGTCTGAGGTAGTTGTGGGAGCCCGAGGTGTGTCTTCCCATGAAGAGATCTCGCCTAGAATTCCTGCCGATGTACGAGGGAAGGACCAAAAATCAGCAACCGTAGCTTGCCTTGGCAATCCAAAGCAATAGATATCTCGATCAAAAACGAGAAGGTTCAAGTGACCTCTTGAATGCCAATTATCAAACCAGAAGATGCTTTTGATTGTTTAGATGTGCATGATTGTCTCTTTTTTTTTTGTATGTACCTAGCTTAGATTTAGGTTAGAAATAGATTGGGTGATGGATTGTGAAGACTCGAAGATGGTGGAAGCTCGATGTTTGTTCCAACCATGCCTTGGTACCAATTTTCCTGACATATGTCTCAGGTTTGTCATTTGTATAAACATCCGACCAGTTGCTAGTTCTTTCCTTTTCCATTAAATTTTTTTCCTTTTACATCTTTTAAGTTTTAGGATTGCGTGATAAATTCACTACTTTTCTTGGTTGTTTACTTATCGTCGGGTACTTTCAATACAATTGAGTGTTTTCTTTTATCTTTCTTAGAAATAGAATAGCTCGAAAATGAACAACAATGCATGATCACATAGTTTAGGTTAAATGACCTCAAAAAAGTAGAAAAGACATGTATGGACACCTTAGATAAACACAACAAATTGTTAGGTATTGAAAGGTTGTTAATAGAAATATTAGTGTATCCCAAGTTCCCGAACCTAGATATTTGGTTGCGTAGAAATCGATGGAGAACTGCTGACCTTCGATTGGGTTTTCTAGTCAACCTCCAAAAATAAGGCTAGTGGCGACTCCCGTCTTATTTTTAGGTTGTTTGAAACAACTAGATCATATAAATGAACCTATCATGAGGGATATGGATCTTGATAAGACACACCATGATTTAGCATACTCGATGTGGCAATATCCTAAAGGATGAAGTAATGCCATTTTCATGGGTGAAGCGTACTATCAAGAGGGCTATTGCAATACCCTTAAATCTGAGATCCACACCCAACCTCCTTTCTCAAGGTGTGTCGCTCGTGTGGGTATGGATAGGGACACTCCTCTGTCACGTGGGGTATGAGTTTGGAAAAACTCACGACCATGTATGAGAGAACTCACAAGGGGTTCAATCCAAAAGACAAGATGATGATGTCTTTTAGAATGCAAACCATGAGAGAACTCTCATAGTCAAGTACCTCTAAACTCGACCTTCCCCAAGATCGGGTCGCGATAAAGTGCTAACTGATCTTATGGACTCATTCATATAGAAGGGACGATCAATGAATATTTCTTTGCTATTAAATAAATAATACCACTTAAATCCCTAATATGTAACTATTACATGATTGCTTTAGGGCATATGGCTAACGTGGGGCTGTTAAGTTATTGAGGTCCCATCTTTTTACTTCTATTACTTGGAATTCTCAAACTTCTCTAAGGAAAAAGACACGATTGGGGTTAATGGCCTTGTCTATGCAACTTTTCTGGCTAAGTAATCATGGTGCGAACGTGAATCCCGTGAGGCCAAGGATAACTGCGAAGTGTTTCAACTATTAGCCGGAGGAGAATTATGTAATTTTGAACACGCTTTCTCATTTGCTAACTGGACAAAAGAACAACCCGTGAAATTGAAGAGCAGGGACGACTCACCCGGCAAAATCTTGGCACTGTGCACTGCACTCGATGATGTTTAATATTTCGGGGCTTAGTCCTTGGGGTGAACAAAAAGCCCTACGATGACGATGGCCAATTTAAAAATCGGACATGTCTCGTGAAAAAATCAACATCACAATTCCCTCACCAGCTAATTTAATTTAACCACATTGAACAAGGAATTGTCTTCGCGCTGAGCCACGTGGGAGTACATAGCTGTCCATGTTCTCTGCAATTAACAGCATGAATCGTTTAATGTTTCGAGGCACCATTTGAAGTCTCTGTTCCCTCGTGGAGGACAAAAACTTCCTTCTCCACGTTCTACCCTCACCATCTTCTTTAATTTAACCACATCGAACAAGGCATTCTCCCCACGCTGACCCACGTGGGAAAACGTAGCTGGCCATGTTCTTTGCGATTTAGGCTGTTAATTAGTTAATTAGTGTTTTGAGGCACCATTTGAAATCTTACATGTCTCGCGGAGGACAAAAGGTTTCTTTCTCACGTTCTATGCTCACCATCTTCTTTACTTTAAGCACATTGAATGAATCATTCTCCTCATGCTGACCCATGTGGGAGTATGTAGCTGTCGATGTTCTCCACGATTCATGCTGTTAATTAATGTTTCAACGCACCGTTTGAAATCTTACATGTCTCGTGAAGCACAAAGGCCTTTTTTTCACACGTTCTACCCTCATCATCCTCCTTAATTTAACCACACCAAACAAGGGTTGTCCCGACGATGACCCATGTGTGAGTATCTAGTTGTCCTTTTTCTTCGCAATTTCCAATGTTAGTTATTGTTTTGAGGTGCCATTTGAAATCTTACATGTCTCGCGGAGGACAAAAGCTTTCTTCCTCACGTTCTACCTCATTGAAAAATACATTGTCGCCACGTTGACCCACATTGGAGTACGGAGTTGTCCATGTTCTCCACGTCATTTGGCTGTTAATTAATGTTTTGAGGCACCATTTGAAATCCGGCATGTCTCGTGGAGGACAAAAGGTATCTTCCCCATTTTGTACCCTCACCATCTTCTAATCACGTTTAACGAGGTATTGTGTCCATGCTTACCCACGTGGGAGTACGTAGCTATCGATATTCTCCACAATTCAGGTTGTTAATTAAGGGTTTGATGCACCATTAGAATTGATGCGTGTATCGTAAAGGACAAAATTTATCTTCCTCAGGTTCTACCCTTACCACATTCTTTAACTTAATCACATTGAGCAAGACATTGCCTCCATACTGACCCACGCGGGAGTATGTAGCCGTCCGTGATTAATGTTTCGAGGCTCCAATTTGTAATCTTTTGTTGTACTTTAGCTGGTACGTCCATGATGGGGTGCGATTGGAGTGCACCGTTTCGTCTTGATGCGTTACGATGGAAAGACACTAATGGAGGGGTACGAAGGGAGACATATAAAAGCCTCCCGAACACAACCGTTGGACTTGTTGGAAAACATACGCACCAAATTTTCTCTCCCTCTCCATCGAAGATTAAGGCAGCATTCCATTTCAGTTTTGCAAGAACAATCGGCATTTACGCCGTGGAAATCGGGTGCTTTCCTCGTGATTGCATCCAAACTAATGTGAGGAAGTGTTGTTCGTGATTTATTCGTAATTCAACGTTCGTTCCGAGGCTATTTGTTGTTTGCGCATCGGAATCAGGTAAGTCGTCTTCCGCCGACATGAATTCCAACATCTTCTATATAATCTCTGCAAGAGAGAAGACACACTTAGGACACATTGTTAAATGAATGCATATGATGCAATATATTTAAAGTTGCAGAGTTTGCTAAGTTAGTTGCTTAATGAGTGCATAACAAGGACACTTAGCAAACAAAATTCCCAAGTCAAAACACCCTTTTGTCTCGCTCTTCTGTAAGCACCGATATTGTCCTCGGCATTTCCTCACAGCAATGAAAAATTAGAGATGGCATTGTCATCTGATAAGTGTTTAGCCTCTATTTTATCATTTATTTACTTTTTTCCTAACCTCCTTTATCTACCTACATAAAATGGTTCTCATCTTATCTCAAGGATGGTAGTAATAAACACATTAGCAAATAAAACTAATGACATTGTCTCAAGAATTTGCATAGATTCTGTTCCGAAATGACCAGCGACATGAGCACATTATAAAGTGCTTTGGAAGGTATCATCCGGTGTGCAGACCGGAGCCCAATTCATGGATTTGTATGTATATATAGAATCTACTTATGAAATAGCAAAAATACACATTAGAAAGTGATTTTTTCATGTTAGCTTTTAGTCTATCTTAGTTTGCTTTAAGATTTAGATACGGGCTTGTGACTTCAAATGACTGAATAGAAATAGAACAAAACCAACTCAGCCTTCGCTTGACTTAAAATAGGCTGGGCCAGATTAATCTGAAAATGGGCTAAATTTTAGTCTCGTGAACCAGATTATTATTACGGGCGGCCTTGTTTATTATATCGCAACGGAAAACTTATCGTCCTTGTTTATTTCTTCTTTAGTCTTTCCTATTCTCTTTCAGTGGTCTTGCAGCCTCAAATTTGACAATGACAATGATGATTAGGATGATTAGGACAGACATAATATACAGAAAGGAATAAGCTGACCATAAGAAAGTCGTGTCTAATAATTTCTAATAGATGTCGAGCCAAATACTATTCATACTAAGATTGACCGACAAATTTGATACAATAAGTGATGTGATAGACTCTTATTGATATAAATATGTCCCATGTTTACATGGCCAACCATTTAGAAATCTACCACATCATTTAGTATACTGTCTTCATAAACCATTGCTAATAATCCTAGTATTGCTCTTGTTCTAATATGTCCATATGAGCCAAAGCCCTTAAAAAGGACTATGCTAAGTAACCACATAAGGTGGTGTGACATCCAGATTTTCGGACCGATCAATTTAGTAAGTTGAGTAATGATAATTGGGTTATCTTAATTGGCATTATTTCAGGGGTGTGTCAATTATAGGTTTTTGGAGCAACGGTACTTTTGGCCTGTACATTGGCCAAGAAATTTTTTAGTGCTAATCAGATGAAACCAAGACATAGTTCTCAATTCTTAGTGTTTAATATTTGTAAAATTAGGTGTTGGGAATAACGGATCCCCGAAAACCGGATTCGACACTAAATCGAACCCCTAAATCAATGCGGAAGACGAAGCCCAGGAAAAACACGCATCACCGATCGTAAAGCACACCACAGATTCAAGCGTACCTTGTTAGCCACAGATTAAGCACCGATGTTGATGAAGAGGAAGAAATTCTGATTCGATGATGTCAATTTGCCTTGAAAAGGGAAACGGCGTCACCTTGAGCGTTTGGAAGAAAAGAGAGCGTTTTTCTTTTCTTTTTCTTGGAGGGAGAGAGGGAGAGGAACGTACGTACGTTCTGATTTCCCAAGAGGTGTGTTCTCTCTCTCTCTTCTCCCTTTTATACCTTTCCCCATCCACGGGCCCTATTCCCGTGGGCCGGGCCTTTTGGGCCCAACTTGAGCGGATGGGCCTTAAGCCCACCTCATAAATCCATCATCTCCCACTCACACATGGTGGTCCAAAACCAACATGGGCGAACAGGCCCTACTCATCCCCATCAGAGAAAGATCCATCATAGACTCTCACTTAACATGGTGGGCCGAACAGAATCCTCTTTTCCTCTCTTCAACATTCATACCGGTGAATAATCCGTGCGACCAGCATACTTTGAGAGCTCGTTGCCATACATCTGTTAGGAATATATAGCAGCTCATAATGGGCATCACATCCTGAGTAGATTTAGTATGCAGTACCCTAGATCGATCGATCACATTTATATCTCTCTTGATCTCTTTTAAATAATGATATATATATATATATATATATATATATATATATATATATTGTATTCACAATTATGATTATCACAAAGATAGTCATAACTTGGTTAACCGGTGAATACAAAACTACAATGTGATTCTCCAAAATCGATCTTCCTCTTTCCTTCAAACTCTCAATTTCAGTCCAGCTTGCTTTTCTAGAAATGCCCCATTAGATCGAATCACTCATGACCATTGGTAACATCCTAAGATAGCAAACACTAAATAGAAATCTTAAGAATAAGTAAGAGTCATGAGGGGACTAAGAAATTGAGGAACTCTCTTCCTCAAGAGTCTCACACGACATAAAAGTTGAGATCAAACTTTTGCCGCTCTTATTGGTCGTTTCATGCATACGTAGTATGAAATACGTATTACGGTATTAACTCCTTTCCCATGGAGCGTATGTCTACACCTTTCAATACCGTACAGATGATAGTTCAGACATACCCAATGTCTAACTTGAGTTCACTTATCTACTCATTCACAAAATTCATCAGAACTCACATCTGGCATCTTAGACAGATAAAGTAAAACATGTTGGGTATTTTTACTTTCGGACATAGTAAGTTTTATATCCTCATCTTAACACTTAGTTAAGGCGACATACGTGTTTTAAGCTTGAGCTCTTGATTATCACCTAGATAATAAGCTTTAAAACAGTCTCATCTCTATTTATCACACAGTAAATAGAGGCGATTACCCGTGTGAGTGGGCTAATCTTATATCTGTCCGACATACTTCTCAACTTAAAGTAATGCACTAAGCATTAAGATGCATAAATATCAAACAAAAATTCATAGGCATTAATGATGAAAACACAAATTCATCAAATTGTGAACACTTAGGGAAAATACAATATTCAGTACATCAGTCTCTACGCAATCCTAGAGATTTCATATGGCCACAAAACACATCTCTAGGTATTGGCTTTGTCATAGGATCTGCTACAATTTCATGCGTAGTATGTACTCTAAGTTCACATCTTTTCGTGCAACCATATCCTTGACAAGATTATACTTGGTATCTATATGTTTGGTCTTGCCATGATATTTTGGATCTTTGGTATACGCTTTTTGCTGCTTGGCTACCACAGTTAACCAACAATGAATCTGCAGCACTTCCAATAACACCTAAATGATCCAAAAAATCTCTTAAGCCAAACATCTTCTTATACTACTGCTGATAATACCACGAACTCAACTTCTATCGTGGACAAGGCTATACACTTTTATTTCTTATTGCTCCAACATATGGTGCCATTATTCGGTAAAAAAACAAACCTAGAGGTAGATTTTCTTTCATCTAAATCTCCTCCCCAATCAGTATCACAATAGCCTTTGAGTTGCAGATCCTTTTCTTAATAACTCAGCGTATAATCAGCAGTTCCCTTCAGATACTTCAGTATTCTCTTAACGGCTTTCCAATGTGCTTGACCTGGATTGGATTGGTAACTACTCACCATTCCAATTGTAAAACATACGCCAGGTCTTGTACACATCATAGCGTACATCAAGCTCCCAACAGCACTAGCATAAGGAACATATTTCGTTTGTTCCTTCTCTTGTGGAGTCCTTGGACACAGACTATGGCTCAATCCTTCACCTTTTTGCAATAGGAGTGTCTATGGGTTTACAGTCTTGCATACGAAATCGTTCAAGAACCTTATTTATATAGGTTTCTTGCGAAAGAGACAACGATCTCTTCAAAAACGATCTCTTGAAGTCTTAACTCCAAGAATGTATGCAGCCTCACCCATATCCTTCATCTCAAAGTTAGAAGACAACTATCTCTTGACAAAGATTAACCAACTCCATATTGCTTCCGGCAATTAGTATATCATCAACATATAATGATATGATCACAAATTGATCATTGGATCTATTGATATATACACAATGATCCTCGTTAATCATTGTAAAATCATATGCCACTATGGCATTATGAAAATGTATATACCTTTGTCTCGATGACTGCTTAAGGCCATATATCGACCCCCAAAGTCGACATACATTTTCTTCTTGGCCTTTCATTATGAAACCAGTAGGTTGTTCCATATATGTTCCTTCCTCTAATTCTCCATTGAGGAAAGCAGTCTTTACATCCATTTGATGTAACTCAATATCCATACTAGTCACTATTGCTAGAATCATGCGAATCAAGGTAAATCTCACTATAGGAAAAAATGTATCTTTATAATCAATTCCTTCCTGTTGATTATACCCCTTCGCCACAAGGCGAGCCTTATGCCTTTCTATCGAGCCATCAGCCTTTCGCTTTATTATGAGAACCCACTTGTTCCCAATAGCTCTGCGTCCCTTTTGGAAGATCAACCATTTCCTAGACTTTGGTTTGATTTCATTGACTCCATTTCCTTTTTCATTGCATGAATCCATTTTTCCTTATTAGGGCAATTCAGAGCCTCATTAATATTTTTGGCTCATCCTTATCTTGTGGAGCAACCATAAAAGTTTCCCTTTCAATGTCAAAACATCGACGGGGAATACTTTGGTGACTTGTTCACCGTATGGGAGATTATACACTTAGCACATTATTCCCCATCATGCTCCCACTTGGATTAGGTAATGATGATGTCGTCACACCAGGTGGTTGCAATTGAGAATGAGTTGAATTCAATTCATTACATCTCATATTACTCCCACTTGGACGAACTCCACTGACATCATTATCTTGATCCAAGGTTTCAAATAGGGAGTTATTTTCCCTTATTTCGCTCCTCTTAGAAAATTCATCCACTAAGGATGTGACATCCCGTGATTCAAATTCAGTTATACTCCCACTTTCCTGCTCACCTATGAACACATACCCTTTTGAGTGTTTGCAGTATCTCATGAAAATACTTTTATTTTCTTTTGGGACCCAATTTCCCAAACTTGTGAGAGGACTCATGAGTATAGGCAGCACAACCCCATGGCTTAAGAAAACTTAAGTGCGGTTTTCTAACTGTCCATAACTCATATGAAGTGGAAATAACTAATTTGGAAGGCACCCGGTTAAGTATATAGGCAGCAGTTAACAACACATCACTCCAAAAAGTGATAGGTAAGTTAGCATGCGCCATCATGGACCTAACCATTCCAGTAGGGTTTTGTTTCTTCTCTCCGCAACACCATTTTGTTGAGGAGTATATGGAATAAACAACTATCTTTCTATTCCTTTTTCATCACATAATTTCTGAACTTATCAGATAAATATTCTCAACCTCGATCGGATCTAAATACTTTTATTTTCTTGTCTAATTGATTTTCTGCCAGGTTCATAAACCTTCTGTAACAACTTATGCTTCAGATTCATGAGAAATCAAATAGACATATCCGACTCGAGTATAATCATTTATAAAAAGTGATGAAATAAACAGCCCATTGCCTTCCTCTCACATTCTTTGAACCACAGACGCCCAAATGGATTAAATGCAGAGAAAATTCAGCTCTTTTAATTTTTTCAAATGGTTTCCTTGTCATTTTCCCTACTAGGCAATGCTCACTTATGGACAAATCGACTTTTTCAATATTGCCCAACAAGCCCTCTTTGGCTAGTCTATTCATATGTTGTTGGCCCATATGACCAAGTCTAGCATGCCACCATATTCACATCATTATCATATAAGGTAGAAGACGTGAAATAAGGGAATAATATATTGACATCATCACAGTCAACATTTAGTATAATAAAACCATTCAGTAAATGACCACAACCATAGTAGTTTGTATCTAAACACAAATCTACACCTTTATTATGGAAGTTCATATAAAAACCAAGTTTAACCAACACTAAGACAGACTCTAAATTTCGACGAATCTCCAGATCATATAGAACATCAAGATGCGTCCACCATGCATGTTCAATTGGCAGGTGCCAATCCCTTTAACTTCAGCTCTGGAGTTATTTCCAATATAGATCCACTTAGTTCCAATTGGTATCGTCGGAATTCCACAAAGGATCCTCTATCCTTTGCTACATGGTCTGTCGCTCCTGAATCTACATTCCACAAAGGATTGGATTCAGCCTATAATGCAGAATTGGACACATAAGCAAAGTTCTCAAATGTACAAGAGGTGTATAGCTTCTTTGGCTCACGACAGTCGCGAGCATAGTACCTCTCTTGTCACAATTGTAACATCACACCCTTGACATTTTCTTTACTTGAGGACGCTTTCCTCTCTCTTGTTGGTTAACTCTTGATTTCTTGTAATATGGACTTGATCATTCGCATTCCCACATATTGAACGAATCAATACGCTTGCGCTTAGAGCACAAAGCCCTTTCTGAGCTAGAACCAGCATAGCAAATGTCTATTTTCGGCTCACAAGCCGTCAAGCGGTCCTCTACCAGCTCAAGGTGGCGCACAGCATCCTCAAGATCTTCCATAACATGGTCAAGAGCTTCTAGTGCTTCTAGCTTTTCCAGCACATATTGAATCTTCATATTCAATATTTTACGATTGTTGCCGTTCATATCAGCAATTATATTCTTAGTTGCTGAACCATCGTTCTGAACAAATCAGACATATATGCACGAATAATTAATGCCTATCATTTATGCATCCCTATTTGCATAGATCCATTATATTAATGAATAATTTCAAGTAAGGTTTCAGAATCAAAATGTCACTATGTTTCCAATCATCCTCCAAAAATCCTAACTTAAAACTATCATTAATATGATTATCATATGCAAAATCAATTCTATGAAGTTACAAAAACTTCTATTACTACCCACAGCTAATTACCCACAAAGAACCAGCAATAACGAAAAGCAACAGATAATTGACATACAATTAAAAAACAAACAATAATGCTTTCAATTAACACAATTAGGTAGTATTCATTACATAATTAATCAAAGAAATAAATTGGGAATGTCCCTTCTAATCTATCAGCCATAATATCTGAGAAATTTGAAGGCACATTTGCCAACCATGGAAAAACTTTTGGAGAGCTTTCATGTCGCCTCCAAGGCGCATTCACTCGGCGCCATGTGGCACTCAATCTAAGGATTGAAGTTTTGGTCAACTCAATCCTATAGTGCTCTCTCACAAAAGCTTCCACCAGCCTCCTATAACCCGGGACCACGTTGACCTCCCATAGCCGATCCAACACTGCTTGCCATTCAGGTGGAAGAGTGTTCATCAAAGCCGGCACCTTCTGAAAATCCGGCATAAGATAACCGTTCCAGATGATTTCCTGTATCATCTGATTGACCTTGATCACATGTGATACTAAATCACCGTCATGCCACCGATAATCAGCTAACTCTGTCATCAGCCTCTTAAGTCTTGCATTTCCCTCGTCCGTTCTCGGGATTGCAGGTATCCTTGCATAACGCATCATAGTTCCCGCAACAAATGCAGAATTTAAAAAAAAAAATGGATCACTTATAATCCATAATTAATATAAGGAAAATACATAATTTTTCAAAATTCATGCAACAAATGCAGAATTAAAAATGGATTACTTATAATCCACATAGGCATGACTGAAAAAAGAAACAAATTCTTTTTTTTTTTGTCAACGGTCAACGGTCAAAGTCAACGGTCAACGGTCGTCGGTCAACGGTCAACTGGTCAACGGGTCGGGTCAACGGGCGTGCGAGTCGGACCGGTCGGACCGGACGGACCGGTCGGGCCGGTCGGACCGGCCGTGCAGGTCGGACGAACCGACCGCACGTGCCGCGCGCGTGCGATGGCTGACGTCACGCAGACATCAGCCGGCACGTGCCTCGCGCGTGCGAACGGTTACCGACCGTGGATGACGTCACGATGACGTCATCCTGTGACGTCAGCACGTGTCGGTCCGCGGACCGGCACGTGCTGGTTCGCCGGCCGCCGGCGCGCACGTGCCGGTTCGCAACCGGCGCGTGTGGCGCACGCGCTGGCGAAGCCAGCGCTTCCAAGCGCGTCGCGCCCACGCGCAGCGGCTTCTGGCCGTGCGTGTGGGCGCGTGCGGCGTCGTACGGCGGCGTGCGACATGTCGCCGGCCTCGTCTCGATGTCGCCTTTCACCCAGTGCCTTAAGAATTTGATTTCGACTTACGAAAACTCAGAAAAATGGCCGAACAACGCTCGGGTGTCGGGATTTTTGCCCGGTTCCGTACGGCCGAAGTGATTTCACGAAAAATCAATCAAAAACATCAGAATTGATCGGGAAAAACGTGAACTAGGGCTCTGATACCAATGTTGGGAATAACGGATCCCCGAAAACCGGATTCGACACTAAATCGAACCCCTAAATCAATGCAGAAGACGAAGCCCGGGAAAAACACGCATCACCGATCGTAAAGCACACCACAGATTCGAGCGTACCTTGTTAGCCACAGATTAAGCACCGACGTTGATGAAGAGGAAGAAATTCTAATTCGATGATGTCAATTTGCCTTGAAAAGGGAAACGGCGTCGCCTTGAGCGTTTGGAAGAAAAGAGAGCGTTTTTCTTTTCTTTTTCTTGGAGGGAGAGAGGGAGAGGAACGTATGTACGTTCTGATTTCCCAAGAGGTGTGTTCTCTCTCTCTCTCCTCCCTTTTATACCTTTCCCCATCCATGGGCCCTATTCCCGTGGGCCGGGCCTTTTGGGCCCAACTTGAGCGGATGGGCCTTAAGCCCACCTCATAAATCCATCATTAGGCATAACTAGTGTCGTTTTCCCCTAAATTAGCCGGTCCTCTTTCTTCTCTCTCGCTTCTCTCTTTCCTCTGCCATTTGGCGAAGTGGCCGTGCCACTTGTTCTCTCTCTTGTGCCACTTCGTGTTTTGCCCATGCGGCCAATCAAAATTCATGCAAGGGAAACCATTGACCATATAATGCTCATTTTCTCTCTCCTCTCATTTCTCTTTCTCTCTCTCACCTGATCACTCGCTCGCTCTCTATCACCAATCACCTGACCCCTCATCCCTCTCATTTTCTTAATTTTGTTCTAGAAATTCACAGGAATCAAGCTTGTGGGGTCGTATCTAACCAAAGCAAGGGATTAAAGCTCGTTTTTGCAGCAAAACCAGATTTAGATAACTTGTTGTGGCAAGTGAAAATTCCGACTTTCTATGCTATGTTGATTTGCTCGTTGCATGGATCTTGTCTTTGATGTGCTAGGTTGTTGTCATGTACTATTTTAGATTGATCAATGGTGGTCTGGGTTGGTTTGAGCTATATCCATGGGTTGATTGAAGTGTAGGTTGCATGCTATGCTCGTTTGATGTTGAGGGATTGTTAGAATTACAATTTGGTCGACTTGAACTCGGTTGTGGCTTTACATGTGGCCGTGGGTCACGGTGTATGGTTCGGTGACCGTGGATCCCAATGGGTAGTTTGGTAGCCGTGGGTCTTGATAGGAGGTTCGGTGATCAAGTGGGTCTCAGTGGGTTCGGTGGAGGCTTGAGGTCCCAAATTGTTGACAGCTCGATTCGCAAAGTTCAGTAATTGTGGGTTGTCGAAGGTTTAGGTATGTGGTTCAGGGGGTTGTGAGTTGAGCCACGAAGTTTGGTGTCGAAATTTTGTTGCTTGCTTAGTTCCGTTAGGCAATGTGGGATGTCGTTGGATTTTAGGCATACGATGGGTTCGGTTAGTGTTGATCGGGGTCAATTTCTCGGTGTGGGTTTGTCCAAGTTGACTCGATTTTGGCAGACAGGTCCTCAATGATGGTTCAGTTAGTGCTTGTGGAGTCGGTCGTTGATTTCATGAGTGGTTCGGTTAGTTAATGTTGAGCCTTTAACTGCATGATTGGTTCTACTAGTGTTAGTTAGTGTCAAGTCTTAGAGGCATGATGTTTCGGCTTGTGTTAATAGACGTCGAGTTCTTGGATGCATGGTGGGACAGGTACTTGCAAATGAGTGTCGTGTTTTGTTGTTTGCATGCTTAAGTCAAGATAATCGTGCCTAAATTGCATGCTTAAGATATCGTGTAATGAATATTGTCGGACAGCAAATTGCCTATACCCCATGGAGTTGGAGAGAAATTTGGGATTCTTAGAGACAGTGAACCAAGCCTAGGGACAACGAACCCTAAATGCCCCAAAGTAGGGATGTCATGGTTAGTGGACGATGAAGCCTACATCTGTCGGACAGTGAACTGGTGTACATTGCGATGGACCGAAGATTGGATTAGAATTCCGCTAAATGAGAGTATTCCTCCTTGCATGGGACCATGTGTCTGGGGGTGGAAACAAAACGTAAAAACTAAAATGCGTGATTGTGTGTGCATGCGTGACTACATTGTTCGTCAAGGTCAATAGGTCTTTATGTTGTGAGTCTAGATTATATTTTGAACCTGTCATTATAGTTCATTTGTCTTTAGCATAGTTTTGTATAGTCCTGTCTAAGTCATAAGGGGAATGGGTGAGTTGTGTATCTTAGGCAGATTTTTCATTTGTCTGAGGGTTGAATCATATGATATAGTGTTTTGGATATTTCATTAGCTGGGTATTAGCTCACCCCTGTTGTTATTCACATTTTTTTTTCAGATCCATAGACATGATTGCGATTCTTGCTATCCATGACGCGTGCTACAGCACCCCAGTAGATTTTGAGGGGTGGTTGTATGAGCTCACCATTCGATACTTTCCTCCTATGATTTTTATACATTGCACAGAGACACTCTTGGTAGATGTAGGTCCACGAACTGGCTATATTGCCTAACACTTTGTCGCACTCTGTGTCAAGGTCAACGGATATCTAAGTAGTCTTTTGCCATGCTCGGAGGATAGTAGCAGCAGCGATGACGAGGATAGCGCGGATGGGGAGCCGTAAGTGAGGGAGATGAGTGGTGGTAAGATCCATTTTGAGGCACGAATTTGGAAATTTTTTAGATCGAACTGTGTGGATGGGTGGCGGGTTGTGGATAATTTGAGGGTGTAAATGATGGCTGAATGGATAGCCTGTGGGAGTAGCAAATCTTTTTCACCTCCTAGTGCAACCCTCTTATCACTCATGTTTAAAAATTATATAAGAAATGAAAGCTGTTTTTTTTTTTTTTTTTCTCTCTTGTATTTGTCCATTATTGTTGAAGGTTTGGTTGATGTTTAATTTTGACTTCTACTTGTGCTAAAAAGTGAAAGATCAATATTTCATGTTAGTAAGGTAGTGGACCAGGATGCCACATCTTTCGGTATTAGAACCTAGGTTTACCTTTAGAGTGGTAAGCTGCACTAGTGGTGGAGGAGAATAAGACTGACGTACACGGTTTAAAATATTAAATGCATGTGTTTGCTTGTTTTGAGAAACAAGTAATGTATGTTATGTGATACTAGGGGAGAAGTACACTAGAAGTACCTTAACTTGTGTACAATGCTCACTTTAGTGCAACAACTTTTTACCTACTCACTTAAGTACTAAAATCGGAGAAAAACAATCATTTAAGTGCCTCCGGTGAAAAATTCTAGCTAAAGAAATTATGTGGCTTTTATAATTAAAATTTTTATCTGATGTGGCATTTTTGGCATTGAAGTGATAATTGTTGCCTTAAGATTGTCACGAAAGTGATCACTTTTTAACAATGATTGGCTTTGGAGTGTTAATTTTTTTACAATGACTAATGTTGACACCTAATTTTTAATTGACGCATTGAAAAAGGTAAAAAATTGAGATTTGGATTTTTGATTGTGAGAGAATCTATTTCTCGGCTGAAGAGTGTCGTTTTTAGTTTCTTTCTGTTGCATTGTCACTTTTAACCAATTCCATGGTCATTTTCAAGAAAAACTTGAAAGGTTAAACAGTTGACCTTCGAGCTGACTTTTTGATCAACCCTTTGACCAAAAGTCAATCTCACGTCAAAAATTTGCTTTTTACCGAAAAAGATTCCATTTACCTTTAATTTTACTTTTATCAAAACAGTTTTTAAAAAATTCAATATTTGATCAAAAAATTAAAAAATGCACAAATACATTTCTTTTAATGTCAATTTGACTTTTGTGTTCAAAATTTCATAAAATTCGATTAAGAATCTTGATTTTCCTAATTTTTTAGTTTTAGGTTCTAAATCAACAAAAAATAAAATTACTTTTATTTTAGTCATAATTAGATGTAGTTTCTTCGACATTTGGTTTGGGAACTATTTTAAATCCACTCGTACATTCAATTTGCGAATTACTGAGTCAAAGTGTGAATTGCCGTTTTGCGCCCTAATTAAGGGACTAAAATTGATTCTTCATGACTTGCGAACGGACGATTCTTCTTTACTCGTTTCCTTAAGATAAGTCCAAATCTGAAATCAATTTTGAGAAATTCACAACAGAACTTATCAATTTGAAGGATTTATCCTCCTAAGTGTAAGAAAATCAAGCAATTAAGCTTTAATCAACATAATTTGAATTAACCCATTCCTTGTTATGGTTTAGTTTCATAAATTTAGGTCCAATTTCAATATTAGATCTAGATTCATTTTTTGCATGAGCTTGAGTACTTCAATTCGAGGCCAATTCGTACACAATAAGTGATCTTACACATGTGTGGTTAATTAGATAAGACAATTGTGGCACTAATTGAACTTAATTTTAATCAATTTGCAATTTTGCCAATTGAATTACAAATTTGATCATTTTAGCCATTTAGGCTTAATTCAAAGCACCCATGGTTTTGACCCATTGTCTTTCATGATAATCGTTCAATTATGTCAATAAAAAACCCCCAAATCATATTCATAAGGTTTGATTAGCTTAATTGAATCTTAATAGGCCAATTTCTTCTTAAATAAGATAAGTTTCCTTTTCAATTTGGTATTTTAGGGACCAAATTACATTACTTTTAAATCCACAGGGGTTGCAAATGAGCAAAATGTCTAGAACCGGTAAAAAACCGGCCAAATTGGACAAAACTAGTTTGAACGACAGCAAACAGTGTTGGCCAGTTCGATCAATTACTGATTGGTTCTAGACCTCAAACCATCGGTTCCAAGATCCTCTTGATGTCAATTTCACTCTTGCATCTTGAATTTCTCGAAATTTTTTAGATAGGTCCTCAAATGTCATCGAATTGTAAATTAACACCTAATTGAACATTTTGAGGCAATTATCGATTTTGGCTTGAGTTGTCACAAATTAAACCCACTCGATTGATTTAACATGTCGAGATCATGATGCAACTTTCGAAATGAAATTTTAACCGTTGGATCGAAATTTCAACTGTTGGATCAACCAATGGACAAAATTGCATGGTTTGGGATAGTATAGAAGCCCATTTTCCCTCATTTTTTAGGAGGCCTCATTTGTACGAAATACTCTCTCTCTCTCTCTCTTCTCTTTGGTTTTTGGCACCATTTCTCCCTTTCTCTCTCTAGATCCGACTGATCCTCTTTTCGATGGGCCGATCATCGCCGATCCGGCCCCTTACTGGCGGTGTCTCACCAACCAAAAGCTCCCTCAGCTCCTCCCATTCTTGAAGGCAAGTTCAGGCTATCGGAAAATCTACCAAGAGGTCCCATCTAGCAGCTTAATGCTAGTGACTTGAAGAACTGACGATCGAGCTGGTTCTCTCTCCAAGAGGTGTGATCACTGGTCGTATGACCTAGATTGGTTGTCCCACTCCTACCAATCTCACCTTCAGAATATCCCTGGCCTAGCTGTGGTCGAGGACTGGCAAAACAACCACTAGAACACTTCTGATGGCCTAATCTATAGTTGGTGTTCAAAATCGATTCAATTCGAGCCGATCTTCATTGCTGCTCAAGCTGGAGCCATTCGATGTGTGACGTCCCACTAGCGTCACATACTAAGCACAAGCTGAAATTATATGGATTATCATCTTACAGTACTCATTGATTTCAATTGTCGGACATCAACGTCCACCTTTAAAGGTTAGCATGGATAATTTAAGGTTTAAATTCTATATAACAAGGTTATCCTGCAATAGTCTTCACAACTAACATTAGACAATCCATCTAGGATCATAGAGAAAGATGATGAGAAGCTTCATTACATACCTATTCAGAACATCCGGGCTTACAAAAATCAACCTGGATCACTTACAAGTTTTCCACCTATGTACATCATACTAACAAGTTCAAAAGCAAAGGTGTAAGTAAACAGCTAAGGAAAAGGGTGAGGGGGTTTCTAACTCCACTATCCCACACAAGCCCACGTCCATCAAAAAACAAAAGACATTCCTCCAGCTTCTACACGATCTGGATGCCTAAGTGTCATCTGTCCTAGCTCCAGCACCTCCAGCACCAAAAGGAAGGGGGCCATACATCTCCTCTTCGTGGTTTATGAACCACGCAACAAACCTCATCGGAATCATACTTCGAAAAGGTCATCCATCCACATCGTAGCTTCATACTTCGAAAAGGTCATCTCGACATCAAGATCATACACATCATGAAAAGTAACCTCAATACGCGTTATCACTCCATAACGAGCAATCGGTAGTACCTCCATACTAACAATCTGAAAAAATAAGGGATGAGCAATGCCCAGTAAAGAAATGATAAGACTAACCTAGACAATCCACAACTACCAAAGAAGACAAGAGAGACATAACCAAAAAGCTTAAGATACTAAGACAGGATTGTCACAAGTATGGTTAATTGAATGATGGGACATCAAATAAATGATCACACCATACTAAAATTGTGACATTATGAAATTCGACCCCGTTTCGATAAAGTAAAATGTGCATATCGTCAACACGCCTATGGTCCTTTTTCTCTAAGCTGATCACTCATGAGTTAACTAACCAATTGGGTGAAGCCATTAAGGGATATATCCGCGGTAAAATCCCTAAAAGCTACCTAATTGGTTGGATTGGACTAAAATCGCGTCAGGTCGATTTTAATCATGAAATTTAATTCGGTTTTGGGAATCGAATATTCGGGCGTGTCACAATTCATTTTTAGGACCTCGTCTCATCGTCTGTCAAATTATTGACGAGCCCGAAATTTCAAGAAAGAAATTATTGGAGGAAAAATCGAAGACCGGAAGAAAAAGAAAAGGAAAGGAAAGAGAAAAAGAAAAATAAGAATAATGTTATTATTTTAATTCTTTTTCTCTCTCCCTCTTCTCTCTCTTTTCTCTCTCCTCTCCCCTCCCCCTTCGTGCGCAGCCCCTCCCCACCGCCGAATGCCCCTTGCCAATTTTAAATTTGGCTCCTCTCTCTTTTGCTTTTTACTTTTTGACTAGTCAAAAGAAAATCCCTCTTCTTATCTCTTCTTCTCTCTCCTCTTTCTTCTCCCCCCAACCCCACGTGACCGACTTCTTTTCTTCTCCCCCTTTGTTCATGCGAACCAGAAGCCGAAGAAGACAGAAGCAGTGGCCACTGTTGTCTGAAGATCAAAGCAGCTCGCCGTCGCCGCCGTGCCCGAGCCGGAGCTTCGTTCGCGTGACGCCCGCGCGCGCACGCCGCGCGCTTTGCCCCGCGTATGTCGCTCGCGGCCGTCTCTTCCCCGCACGACCCAGCCCTGCTCCGCCTCTGCCCAGCTCGCCCAGCCACCTCCGGCTGCCGCCTAGCTCCGTCCGGTCACCGTTCGGACCCGCCGGAGCCCCTCTCACCCTCCGCCGACCTTGCTCTGCCATCTCAGCCACCGGAGCAGCCTCATTTGGCCATGAACAGCAGCTGGAAAATGGGTTTCCAGCAGCGGTTTTAGGCTCGTTGTGAGGTTTCCGGGCCCCGAACCCGAGACCCGCTTTGGAGTTTATCGTTCCTCGCGTCGTCCTCGTCGGATTGATCTGATTTGCGCGTGATTCCGCTGAGTAATCTCACTAATCCCGGATTAGTTGGCTAATTATGCTTAAGGTTGGTTTAGTTTTAATTAATTATGTTTATGTTGTTAGATTAGAATAAATTAGCAATTATTAGTCAATTGTGATGCGATTTAGAGAAATTGATTGCGCAATTAGCAAGTAGATGTGGTCTACTAATTATTGAAAGTGCCTCGGGATTTTTCCCTACCCTTAGTGGGCTCCAATTAGGCTTTTCGGGCCTAAGTAGAATTTTTAGTATTTAAATATTAATTTTCGGAATTAAATTAAATAATTATTTATTTTCCGAAAATTCAAGGGAGATGGTCCGGAACCGGAATATTATGCTGATGACTGTGGTGAAGTCCGTTTATTTAATCGGGCTTTATTTTTGAAATAAATTGAATTTTTAATATTAATTATTTAATTTTCGAAATTAATTAATTATTTATTTATTTTCCGAAAATTCAACTGGGATGGCCCGTGACCGGAAATTTATGCCGATGACCGTGGTGAAGTTCGTTTATTCAATTGGGCCTTATTTTGAGCTAAACGGAATTTTTAATATTAAATACTTAATTTTCGAAATTAATTAATTAATTAATTATTTTTCAGAAATTAAGATTGAGATGGCCGACGACCGAAATCTCGTGCTGATTGTCGTGGTGCAGTCCGTTTATTTATTTGAGCTTTGAATTGTGCCAAATTGATTTAATTGTGGATATTTAGGATATGTTCCTAAATTGATTATTTGGGTAAATTAAGTACGAACTAAGGTTGTTGATAATTACTTTAGAAATGTGATGAATCATCATGAAAGGCACGGGGCTTGATGATTAGATATGTCACCTCGGAGAATGCACATGGCTCGGTGACGAAGTATGTCGCCTCGGAGAATGCATGTGGCTCGGTGACTGAATGTATATATCACCTCGGAGAATGCACCTGGCTCGGTGACGAAGTATGTCGCCTTGGAGAATGCATGTGGCTCGGTGATTAAGTGTAGCATCTTGAAAGAGACACGTGGGCTCGGTAATTTGATGCATTACCTCGGAGAATGCACGTGGTCTCAATGAGTACATTTGGCATCTTGAAGAGACACGTGGGCTCGGTGACTTGATGCATCGCCTTGGAGAATGCACGTGGGCTCGCTGATTCAAAATGACATTTTAAAGAGCACGTGGCTCGATGATCGGTTCCATCACCTCGGAGAATGCACGTGGCTCGGTGATAAAGAATATCGCCTCGGAGAATGCACGTGGCTCGGTGATTGGTTTTATCAGTTGAGACTGAATAGCAATAGCTTGAATGACTGGGAATTGGTCAGGCTGGCATGTAATTGACAAGGTCGATCGATCATTGCCTTGAGTCTAATGTTGTAAGTTGATTGACTAAATGGAAATGACCGTGAGTGGTCTTATTGGCTTGTAATCGACTAGGTTGATTTGATTGATGCTTCGATCGGTGATATGATTGCTTGAGTGCCTATTGTGAATTGCACTGACTTGCAGGTGGGATCTGATGTGGCATCCCAGAAATTCAAGGCCGAGCCTTAAGGTGTGTTAAAAATCTTTGATTAGGTGATAGAATTTCTTTTGGCTTATGACTTAGCCAATTAGTCTTTTAATTTAATGAATTATGCTTGTGATTGTGGAAATTCAAATTTAATAGATTAATGCTTGGCCATGAGATTATAAATTTAAATCCCAATAATTAAAAATATCCCAAGACTTTGGCCAAGATAAAATTTGAATTTAGAAATATTTATAGAAAGGAATTCAAAAAAAAAAAAAAAAAAGGAAAAGAGGGTTATTTTCGAAATGGGCCTTGGATCCATTAGCCTAAGCCTAGTGGGCCGAATGGCCGGCCCAAATGGAAGCCAAGGGGAGGATTTCGACCAGCCCAAGGGAGTGGCCGGATGGGCCTAAGCCCAAGCCCATTCAAATTCAAAAATAAAAATGACATGTGGCACAAAGGAGAGCATGCATTGGTTGGACAATAGGTGAATCAATCATTACTAATCATGGGATTAAAGGGGGTATAAAAGGGGTTAGGAGAGAGAGTGGCCGGACTCCTTGCTGCATTTTCGTCCAAAGAGAGAGGTGTGCGAGAGAGAGAGTTTGAGAGAAAGGGAGAGGAGCCGAGAGGGAAGGAGGCGGAGCCGGAGGGGTGTGCCGTCCGTTCGCCGTCCGATCGTCGCCGTTCGTTGTTGCTTGTTCATCTTTAAGGCAAGTGGAGTCCATAACTTCCTTTGCATGTTTGTTGTGGTGTTTGCATGTTAGATTATAGGTGTGATTTGTGCGAAAAACCGAGGTAAGAGTTGATATTTTGCAAACCGTGTGACTGTTCTCGTTCGGTTTATTGGAGTCAGTAACTTGTTCGACTTTGCATGTGGGTTTGGAGTTCGATTTTGGCTTCGGTGTCTTCATGAAAGTTGAAGCTAACGTCTTATACTATGACATACTAAAAATTCGTAGAAAACTATGGGGATTTGGGGGGTCGAAAGTTCTATTATACGGAGACTTAGATCTACGAAATTTTCACTGACCTCTTGTCGATTTCTTGTTTGCATGTTGATTTCTGCTGGAGATCTCACTTTGCTGTCTTCTTGAAAGTTGTAGGAAACACCTTAAGATACAACATACTCGAATATTAGACAAAAATAACAAGTATAACTTGGTGAATCGGTTAGATCTTTGAAACGATGGTTCTGGCGAAATATACCGAGACACCCGAGACTTAACGGACTTAAATGGTGACCATAGCTTGGTCATTTGGCCTATATCTCTTCATGAAACTTTTAAAGGACACCTTGGTACATAACATACTCAAATTTCAGAAGAAACGAAAGAGAATTGATGGGTGAAAACTAAGAAATTCGGAGGAATGTGTTCTGGACGTCGCGGTCGTGATTCCAGAAGCTTCGTAGGGCTATAGAAATTAATCTAAAAAGAATTTGGCTTAAAGTTCTTCACACAAAATGCACGAAAATGCGTTGTTTATCACCCTGTAAAATTTCGTAATTTTTGAAGCCCATATGAGTATTTTAATCGGATTTATTTGGAAACTGTGCAAGACTGGCCATTACCCGAATATAAGGTGCTATTTCATGGAAATTGTGAAATTTATGAGAAATTCAATTTGGCCAAGAATTTTATATGAAATTGTAACACTATTAGTGATTGTTGAATATTATGATTTTGGGAAAATCATAGATATTAAATATTTATTTATGGAAAATAAAATAATAATAAAATAATAAAATATTAATAAAATAATAAAATAAAATAATAATGGATTATTTTATTGGCATAGAGTCCATTTAATAAATTCATGTTATTATGTGATGAAGTCTTGGTGTGTGTATGACATGGAATTGAAATGTATGTATGTATTCAATGTTGAGCATGATCTTGAATTGTCATCACATCATACGCCATGATAAATTGAATCATAATAATGTGAATTGAGAAGACCGTCGGAGGTGAGCCGACGATGCCCCGGGAGTATCGGGATGCCTGGCTAGAAGGGTACGGCCGGTTGCCCGGTGGTCATGAGTGGCCGAATGCCGGAGGGTCCTCGGGAGACCGAGTGGTGTCGGGATGCCCGGAGAGTGGGGGAGCCGGAAGCTCGGCATGGTAATTATGCCGAGGGATACCTCGCGACGCCGGATTGGGTGCGAGATGCCTGGCCTGAAGGGTGCGGCCGGTTGCCCGGTGGCCTTAAATGGCTGGATACCGGAGGGTCCTCGTGATGCCAGTTGGGGTACGAGATGCCCGGAGAGTGGGGGAGCCGGATGATCTGAAATTGTATCTTGATGCATGGGGGACGCAAACATTGGTCCTGGGAATGAGAAATATGATGGTCCAAGATGAAATTGAAATTAAATCATGCATGATAATACATGATGATGATATATGCATGATGATAATGACATATGCATGATGATGTGTATGATGAGGATGATATATGCATGATGATGCATGATGATGCATGATGATGATGATGATGTGATGTGACATGATATGATAGATGATATGCATGATGGTGATGATGATGATGATGATGATGATGATGATGATGATGATGATGTGACATGATGATCATCCATGGTATGATATGCATAATGAAATGCATGATGATGAAAATGATATATGATATACCATGACGATGATGATATATATGATGTGACGATGCATGATACGCATGATTATAGGGTAAGTGATGCTTGCAACGTGTGATGATATGCATGATGCATTGGGATGTTATTGGATTTCCCTATCTGTTGAGTGGTTGTACTCACCCCTTTTGGGGATAACATTTTAGATTAGAAAGATGCCGCTTCCTACCGTCACGCGAGGCACCTTCTATGGTATCCCGTCAGATGTAGAAGTAGAATGTACGAAGATCGACTGCGTCACTATCCCTGGACTGACATTTGTGCGAGTGCGTGTGTTGGTTATGTACGACGTGGGCCTGGCTGAGGGCCCAGTCATCCAGGAGTTTTTGTCTGTTCATGTCCGCCGAGACGGAGTATTTAGGGGAATGTTGCCACCACCACCACCCGATGCACCTGGATGGGTGTGATGGTTGCGTGAAGGGTAGAGAGCTGGTGTCATCTTTTTGGGGAGTAGCCGCCACTGTTGGATGGGGGATGTCATGTGATTTTCTTTAGGGGTCGTAGTATCTTTTTGGGATGAGGCCGAGTGTGGCTAAAAATCTTGGTCTCCTTTTGTTGTATCGACCCGTGAAAAACCCATCATGATAATATGTAAATAATAGTGGCATGGCTTATCTTTTAAATCCTAATGATTAGTGGTGTGTATTTGTATCATGGATTGGTAGGGGGATAGATGGTGATGTCTAATTTGCTTCCGCTATGAGTCGCATTGGGACCGATTCGTTTTAAAAAAAAAAAATGCCTATGATTAACGACGCTTGTTTTAAGTCAAAGAGAGAAAGAGGAAAGAAAGTGTAACATCGGCGCTGGTGACGACCTCAGAAGGGTTCGGGGTGTCACATCTGAGGCCAAGGTAAGTCCTCTGCCCTGTGCGTGTTTAGGCAGCCTATAGTATAATGGTTTACTAATTGGGCTTAGTGGGATAAAACTCGCTGAGACATAGTCTCATCCCAGTTTGGGGAAAACATTTCAGGTCCCCGATGAGGAGCTGATGAGGAGGAGTCTGAGAAGGAGAACACGGAGGTGAAACTTGAGGAGAAGGATTTTTGGAAGAAGAAGATAATCCCGAGAGGGGCCTTAAGTATGGCCTGGATGGACTGAGAGTCTATCTTCTTTTGAGAATTCCTTTTGAAGTGAATAGTTATGAATTGGTTTGTGTTTTGTATAAAATTTTGGTTATAAATTTCAATATGAAAAATATGGCCCCGCTTTTCTATCCCATCGTTTTATTATGCAGGGATTTTAACGCTTCCGCATGTGCTTAATAAATGAAAGGGTCGGCGATACTTTGTCCTGGGATATCGCATTATAAAATCGACCAAGTGAGAAGGATGTGTGCGTGCACGAGGCTCAGGGCGTGACAAAAATGCCAAATGCATATGTATACCTCATGCTTTAAATCCGTGCCAAGATGTAATGCAACAATAGCAGATGAACTCACACGCCAAGTGGAATTTATATTATAGTGTGAATATCAAGTCCACCCTTGATCAGTTTACCCACCGGAACACAGACGATTCGATCAAGTCACTTCTGGAATCCCACATCTGGACTTCCACAATATTTCTATCATGGGGTTCTCACTTCGAGGCATCCCAGTATCACACAATTGGGGCATCCCAAGATCACTCAGCATGGGGCATCTCACTCCGAGGCATGTATCCCACAACTGAGGCATCCTTGATCACCTACAAGGGCATCTCACTCTGAGGCATCTTGGCGTCATGTTCAACCAAGGCATCCAATAACACATAGCATGGGCATCCCACTCCCTGAGGAATCACCAGCATCTCAATACCGATGAAAATCTCTTACTCATCCAAGCGCACTTTTCACACATCACACCTTTGATTAATGTCATCACAGCATACACAAGACCTCAAGAGCACACATAATCAAATCACAATACTTAACTCTTGTGCACCAAACATCACACAAGTCCCGATTATAAAGTAAAACCGTTTTGGCATGTCCCATACCATGCCTAACAGTTTTGCCCCATAATCAAGCGCAACGCATCGCATTCATTGCATGTGCATGTCACTCTTGGTCACTATACAATGACTTCACTTCAAATGATGGAAGAGACATGCTCATGCTCAAGCTAATCACCTCATGAGATCATTAGACTCCATATATGTCATGAGAATCTAATACAAAAGACACAACAACTAATGCTCATTCTTGGATCAAGGCAATTTATGAGCTAATATGAGCTATTCCAAACATAGGCATAGAAAGTACATCTATTATTATCAGAATGTTACGAAATTTTAGTATGTTACAGAAGAGACATAGATTAACATTTTCCATGAAGAAAACTAAACTAAATATCTCAACGTATAAAGAGCAGTAATTTGTTGTCTTCTTTCTTAAAATTATGCAGTAACTTCCAGATTTAGTGCCTATAGAAGAAAAATCATTTCACCACCCGAACCTCGTCCATTGTTTCTCAAATTTTGATATGTTATTCCTAAATATGTGTCCTACAACTTTCATGAGGGTTTAAGGTCCAATTCTTTCTATAAAATGACAAAAAATTTGTAGAACTATCGAAGGTTTTTCTGTCTTCAGCAAAATAGCTAGTTATAGTTCTTAGACTAGGTTTAGATTAGGATCTTGAAGAGAAAGAGGACATGAAGACAGTGGAGGTCAATGCCCATTGCAACCATCATCTTGTACCATGCATCCTAACATATGTCTTGCGTTCTTATTGCCTGTATAGAAGCCCAACGAGTTGTGGGTTCTTTTCTTTCTTGTCATTTAGTTCCGTTTTTCTTTTTATCTTTCTTAGGATTGCATGATAGATTTATTGTTTTCCTTCATTGTTTACTCCTTCTCATAATTTCAATTTCATTGATTGCTTTGTTTTCTCATTTTCTAGAAATAGAATAGCATGTAAATGACCAACCATGCATAATCGCCTAGTTTAGAAAAAAAGATCCTGAAAAAGTAAAAAAGAAATACATGGATATGTTAGGTAAATGTAACATACTGTTTAAGTACTGAAAGGACGCTAATAGAAATATTGGTGTGACCCAAGTCCTCGGACCTAAATATCTAGTTGTGTAAGAATCGATGGAACACTTCCAACTCTCGATTGGATTTTCTAGCCACCCCCAAAAAACGAGGCTAGTGGTGAGTCCCATTTTATTTTTAGATTGTTTTAAACAACTAGACCGTATAAATAAATTCGTCACGAGGGGTATGGATCTTTAGAAAAGGTCCACAATTATGATTTAGCATACTCGAGATGGTGAAGCTGATAAAGATGAAGTGATGCCATCTTTGGGGGATGTAAATCTTGAGAGGGCTATCATGGTTGTAAAAGTACCCTTAAACTCACCTTTACGTTTGCATTCCTTTTCAACCTTCAAACTATTAATTGGGAAGTACTGTGGCATCGAGACAGGGTCACGACACTCTATGTCACGTCCTGATCCTTCGAGCCTGTGTCCATCCCTGCTAGGTCGATAAAATAGTGATGTCGCAGAATGCATCGCCGTCCCATTCATTTTAAATATGTATGCGGAAGCAGATATAAATCCCCTGACAATAAAACAATGGGATAGGAAAGCAAAGCCAACATTTTAAAACCAAACCAACACACTTGTATACATCACATCCATAATGTATATATTACATCATAGCTATCCAAGCCAAGTCCTACATTAGTCAATCAGAAAACAAAGTCTACAAACAAGGGTGGGGTTTTCTCAAACTATGGCTACTTGTCCTCCTCAAATTCCTCTTGCTCCACATCCTCATCCTCACTAGAGCCTTCTGCCGAGTACACTGGGGAATGCGGATCATCGAGCTTGGGATCCTTCGCATCCTCCACTGATCCACCCTTAGGGTCTACTGTACCCTTTAAAAAGCAACCTCTAAAATCTGCAGAGGTACCTCACATTCCAGTACAGGCCCACCCTTTGGCCATTATGATAATGGCGATACCATGAACAATATCGATGGGGCACCTTATGGGTAAGCCCGCATTGACCCAAACGATGGACTTCATGAGCAGATACTCAAAGGCCCTTAGGGTGTCCATGTATCGGAATGTGGTAACTCCTTTCGGTGAATTTCTTAGGTTGTCCAAAATGATCTAGCGGGATTGCCATCTACGGGCCTGAAATGTTATCTCACAACGGGATGAGACGACATCTCAGCGAATTCTACCCCCTAAGACCCGATTAGGAAGAAAATATGCCTTAAGGGCTGCCTAAGCACAAATAGGCGTCAGATGACTTACCTTGGCCTCAGTTCCTTCCCGCAAGTCAGTTCAAATAATAAATACTAACAATCATAACACCCGATCAAATCAATTCGAATCATTGATCAATCGACCTAGTCGATTACACGTCATCACCACCATCTCTTGGTTGGCCCAAATATTCAATCCCAGATCTTAATCACGAACTTTTGGCACAATCTATAATAGGTGGTAATCACGGCCCAATGGGCGTTACCTCTATTAGGTGGCAAATCACGGCCCGATTGGGCGCTACCTCTATTATGTGGCAAATCACGGCCTGATTGGGGACAATCGATTCCAAATTCGATGGTGAATCTTGGTCCAACTAGCACAACCATACTACAGCAGCTTTCTAGGTCCAACTCACAACCTCACACAGTTACTTTCCCATCAAATACCAACATTCTCCAATTTTGGGATATTTCCCAATAATCATCAATCACACTAAAATTTCTCAAACCGATACTCAATTTAATAAATAGAAAGCACGACCGCAATCGCATGAAATTCCGATCACCGCTATTCCAGTCTAATTTCCAAAAATAAATAAACACTTAAATAATTATGAAAATTAATTCATAAATACAATAAATACAATTTAGGCCTGATAAAGCCTAATTAGAAGCCAAGACGAGTTCGAAAATTTTTTGAACCACCCTAGTTAAATACTAGAGCTTGTCTAGGCTCTAATTGCACTAAACTATCCACTTAACATGCATTCACAATTAATTAAATTACCAATCTAGTATAATCTAACCACCTAATCCAAGGTTAGTCTAAACTAATCAACCCTTAAGCATAATTAACTTATTAAGCGAGGATTAGTGAGTTAAACTCACTTGTTTTGCGATTTGATCGGTTCAAATCAACGTGAACGCCACGGGGGACAAAAAACTCCAAAAGCACCACTGGAAACCCACACTTTCAGCTTTTGATCTTGGCCAAAACAGAGGGAAACAAGGCTGGTTAGGGCGAGGCAAGATCGACGGAGGTAGCTAGGGTGCTCGGCGGTCAACGACGAGGACTTACAGCGGCTGAACGGAGGTGGGATGGCTCTGGTTGAGCTCAACAAGTCTCGAAATAGTAGCTGGGACGTGGGACAAGGTTGCTGGGGCGTCGGGGTCACGTGGTGAAGGCAAAGCAGCGACGGGCTAGCGCGGGGGCAGTGAATGGCGACAATGGCGTGTAGCGTGCAGTCCGATGGCGAGGCTGGCTTCAGCTGGGCACTTTGCTTGCTACTGAGTTCGAAAATGGCAAGGAGGAGGGGAATGAGTGATGGCCGGCCAGTTGAGGAAAGAGGAAGAGATAATGGGACAAGGGGGCCACCAAAGCTTCAATCCTCATCTTCTTGTCCCCCAACTTGTCCACCAAGCTTGCCTATCTTCCATGTCCACAAATCAGCCACCAACACTCCATTTACAACATTTGAAATGGTCCAAAAGCCTTAGGTAAGGGGGAGGTACGAATTTCAAATGATTTTGCTCCAACTTGAACCTAATTGCTTCTTGAATCAACTCACTTTGGCCTCGATAAATTTAACCAACACCTCATTGATTCAATTGGTATTTTTCCTCACTAATTAATCCCACTCGCATCCCAATTTCGTGATCAGAACGGTCCCCGACTTTTCTAGACAAAAACGACACTATGATGACTTTTTCCCAAAAAGTCTCGATTTGCAAAAAAAATTTCGGAGGCTGAGTCGACATTCCTAAAATGACATTTGAATGATAGAATCTTTAATTTTTGAAATTGGATTCAAATTTGCGGTTAATTTCACTCCAAGATGATTTTAGGGTGACCTACGCTACCGAGTAGCTTTCAAGATTTTTTAGTGCAAATGACCTGTGGTCGATTTTCTTCGAGCCACAATGAACCCCTTCGACACATTGACGACTCTTGGTGGTCGGCAAAATCTCGAGATTTCAAATACGGACTCGGGGTATCAAAACGATAGAAAAATCAATCTAGTGCTGGTCGATGAGAATTTTGCAATTTAGTGGGATCACCCATGTTTAACTACGCACCTCATTCGAACTGACCTATCTCTTATCTCTGATCAATTTTTAACCATGCCGTAATGATCTCGGCAGATGAACACGGTCGAGCAGCCAAATCCTAATCGAATCCTCAAGTCTATTTGCCTTAAAATCTTTAATGGCTTCCATAGATAGTCTAGTTATCTCACAAGTGATTAGCTTTGAAAATAGCACTTTAATTGCATTAAGGAAGTGCCCAATTTATTCAATTGAAAGCAGAATGAAAAATCTAGGATGTCACAAATCTTCCCCCTTATAAAAATTTCATCCTCGAAATTTAAACCTGACAATACTTAAGCAAAAAGGTGGGGGTACAAACGCCTCATTGACTCTTCAGTCTCTCATGTTGCTCATTCAGTACTATGGTGTTGCCAGACCACTTTGACCATCGGGATAGTCTTTGTACATAGAACTTGCTCTTTTCTATCCACAATTTAAATCGAACTTTCAACGTATGACACTCGGTCATCTACTTCCAATTCCTCAAAATTTAGCACATGGGTCGGTTCAGGCTCATACTTCCTCAACATCGACACATGAAAGACGTCGTAAACTTATGCCAATCTCGACGGCAATGCAGGACGATACGCCAGAGTCCCAATTCTCTCAAGAATCTCAAACGGACCTATGTACCTCGGACTCAGTTTTCTTTTCTTGCCAAAGTACGAAGTTCCTCTCATTGGTGACACTTTCAGAAAAACGTGAGCACCAACTTAGAATTCCAAAAGCCTTTGACGCTTATTTGCGTAGCTTTTCTAACAACTCTGAGTGGTCTTTAATCTACCTTTGATCATTGCTACGGCATCCACTGATTGTTGAACCAACTCTGGGCCTGTAATATTTCTTTCCTCAACTTCATCCCAACACACGGGTGTTATGCACACTCGGCCACACAATGCTTCAAATGGAGCCATCTAGATGCTTTGCTACTAACTATTGTTGTGGAAAAATTCCACAAGATGAAGCTACTCTTCCCAACTTCCCTTAAAGTTTAGTACGCAAGCTTGTAGCATATCTTTAAGGGTATGAATTGTCCTCTCAAACTGACCATTTGTTTGAGGATGATAAGCCGTACTATACCGAAGTTTCGTACCTAAAGCACCCTGCAAGCTCTTCCAAAAAGTGGCGGTAAATCTCAGGTCTCGATCTGAGGTTATCGTAACCGGCACTCCATGCAGTCGAACTATCTAGCACATGTACAACTCAGTGTGCCTATCCAAGTCAAGATCTTTTCGCATTGCAATAAAGTGAGCTGACTTTGTCAGCCTGTCAACTATTACCCAAATTGAATCATTACCTCTTTAGCTTCTTGGTAATTCGATCACGAAGTCCATCATGATATGTTCCCATTTCCACTCTGAGATCTTGAGAGGTTGTAAGATTCCTCCTAGCTTGCAGTGCTGAGCTTTAACCTGTTGACACGTCAAACACTTGGCGACATGTCTGGCGATGTTTGCCTTCATACCAAACAACAAATAGTGTTGATGCAGATTCTGATACATCTTGGTACTTTTGGAATGAATGTTGTAACTACTACGATGAGCTTCTGATAAAATATCCTCTCTAAGCTTCACATCGTTAGGTATAACCAAACATCCTCGCAACTTTAATGTTCCATCATCGAAAACCTAAAAGTCAACTTTCCTCTCTTCGATATCCTCTTGCAAAATTTTCTGAACATTTGAGTCTGTCAGCTGAAGTAGCTTGATCCTTATCTGCACATTTGGCTCAATTTTGAGGGTGGCCATAAGATGAGAAAGGTGGCCTACTTCAAATTTGAACACCGAATCTTGAGCTTGTTCGATTAGATTCCACTCCTCAACCAACAAGTGTGCAATTGAAGACTTTCGGCTCAAAGCGTCGACAACCTTGTTCGCCCGACTTGGGTGATATAAAATGTCACAATCATAATTTTTAAGAAGTTCCATCAATTGGCATTGTCTCATATTCAACTCCTTTTGAGAGAATAGGTATTTGAGACTTTGATGGTCTGTGAAGATCTGAAATTTTTCACCACACAAGCAATGTCTCCAAATCTTCAACACGAATATGGTTGTTTCGAGTTCTAAGTCATGCCTTAGGTAGTTCAGTTCATGAGGTCTCAATTGGTGGGGGTTGTATGCAATAACCTTACCATGTTGCATCAGCAAGCAACTCAGTCCTCTGAACGATGCATCACTATAGATCTCGTATCCTCCAGGACCAGATGGAATCATTAGCACACGTGCGGTAGTTAGCTTTTGTTTTAGCTCTTGAAAAGTATATTCACACTTGTCTGACCATACAAACTTCTCATCTTTCTTCAGGAGTCTTGTCAAAGGCGACACCAAAGCTAAAATCCTTCAACAAACCGTCTGTAGTAGCCTGCCAAACCCAGAAAACTTCCAATCTCTATCATTGCAGTTAGTCTCAGCCAGTTGATCACGACTTCAATCTTACTCGGGTCCATGGAGATTCCTTCGCCTGAAATCACATTGTGGCATCCGAAAATTTCGACAACCCTTGGATGCGCGGTGGTTCGTGATTAAATGATGAAAGTATCATTAGATTATGCCATTGGTGCTATACACGATCATTAGCTCATATTATTGTTGGACCAATGCATTTCTTTTAGCGATGGTCTAATTGTCGAGTAAGCCATAGTCTCATCAAAAAAAAAAAAAAAAAAAAATTCCCTTAGGTAAGGCCACTTGCAAGACCAACCTCACCCACATTTGCACCTTGCTAAATGAGCCTTACAAGCCAGTTGTTTTTGACCTCTTTGTATATGGAAGTTGATAACAGATATCGTCGAGGACTCAACTATTTTCACGCCAATTCTTGGTCATGCCTGAGTTCCTAACATGTCGACCTGAATACGTTGGTGAAGGAGCACCAAAAAAATCGACCACCTCGAGCTGGCCGTTTTTTCTTACGCATGAAGACCATGCCAACCCAAATATCCCATGCACGTAGAAGACTTGCAGCCGCGCCTTTCTTTGTTGTCCAACCAGTCAACAAAATAAGATTGTTGACCCATGCAACAACATGAAGCTCACGTATATGGCCCATGTCACAGCCCATAATCACGTTGCAATGAAGGGCCCATAGCCCATGCCCATGTAGCCCATATGAACGTTGAGGAGTCAACCAAGGTGGGTGGTTGACTGAGGGGCACCCAACAGCAGCCACGTTGCTCTCTATTTCGGTGGCCAGCGAAGGAGGAGCTCAAAATAGCTGCTTCGTTCGTGTCTACAAGTGGCCAAAGAAAATTGCCACGTCTCCCCCACCTGTCCTCCATGCATGCATCCACCGAAACCCCTACATCCAAATATCATCATTAGTCTAATTAATTTTGAGGGAATTATTAGCTCGGTTTTGATGGTGAAGAAAGAGAGTGAACTAAATAGAATTTTGAGCACACAGAGAGATAGAGACCGAATGAGCAAGCGAGCAAGTGAGAGAGAGAGATGCGAGCAATGAGTGAGTGCACGGTGTGAGGAAGAAGAGACCGCCCGTGCCCATGCTCGAGCTATCGCTGTCATCACCGCCGGTCTTCATTGCCGTTGAGCCAAGCCCGAGCTTTCGGTTTTACTTGCTGTCAAGCTAAGGAATTAGAGGTAAGTAGAAGTTCATCAATCTATGTGATGTAGTGTTGTTGCTGTCTAGTGTAGTGCAATAGACTTGAGGAAGGGTTAAGTTGAAAACTGAATGCCAAACTGTGGAGGATTGAATGTGAAGTTGCTGTTTTATGTTGGATTGAGCTAGATAAGTTCTAGATTGAGGCTATAAGTCATTGCATGTTGCATTTGAGGCTTGCATGTCTCGAAATCTAATTGTGAGTGAGCTGTGATTGTTGAGTGAGGTGTAATGGTGTGTGCTTAGTGAAGAAAAGGTGATGCATGTTGAGTTACATGAGCTGAGATGTGAGTATGCGCTTTGTACCGAGTTGTGAAGGGTTCTAGGTGAGTGAAAATGTACTATGACTACTCGCAGATGCTGTGTAAGTGTGTTGAGATGCTACATGATGAATTTGTAGTAAAACAAATGGTTTGATTGAGCTGGAAATGAAGCGAAAACCATTAGATGTTTTCTGTCTTAGAGGAACATGGATAGAAAGTCGTTTATATTGTGTCGCTTTAATTTCTAGAGATGAAGATGATGAATAGAATCATTTTATTTAAGATAACATCCATTAGATTGAGTTTAACTCATAGTTATAGCTATATGAATACAAGAATGTGGCACCCCTGATTCGCTTGAGGTCGCCACAGGTGATCTCTCTTAATTACTCGATCTCATATAATTTCACAGACCGATACCCTTTGGCTAAGGATTTTTTTTTTTTTTGAAAGTGGTCCTAGCGCAGCTTATTAGCGGAAGCATAAACAAGTCTCACCATCTCTCCCTCCAATAACCATAATGCAATGCACACCAACTACGCACCATAAGAAAAGATAAAGCCGATTCACTATACTTGGCTACCACCCAAAAAGGACTCGACTCTACATCGAACGTGTACAACCCTCCATCAACAAGCATCGGCTATCTCCAAAAAGTGTCAGCTCCCAACAGCTATGCACGCCATCATACCCAATCCGGTGCATCGGGCAGCGGCGGCAGTAAAATCCCTAACATCACTCCATCATGTCGGACATAGACAGATAAAAACTCTTGGATAACCGGGCCATTAGCTCGACCCACATCGTACATCACCAGGACACGGACTCGAACAAAAACTAAACCAGGAGCACCGACACAAATGTGCTCCGTACACTCCACATCAACATCAGTAGGTATGCCATAGTAAGTACCGCGTGCAACTAGTTGCAAATGTATCTTTCTAATCTGAAATGTTAATCCCCAAAAGGGGTGAGTACAACCACTCAGCAGTAAAGATCCACCAAGCTACTCAATGCTTCAAACAAAACAATCAAGGTATCATGAACAAAGCACATATCATTTGTGCATTCAAGCATACCTTACCTTGCAGTCATGCATATATCACCATGCCATATGTGCATATAACACCATGCCATATGTGCATATAACACCATGCACTTATCATCAAGCATTCATGTATATCCATGCCATATGTGCATATACCACCATGCACTTATCATCAAGCATTCATGCATATCCATACGCAAGATACAGTCTCAACTTTTATCTTTCCAAAGACCAGTGTTTGCGTCCCACAATTTATCGCTCGCATCTAACTTGGCATCACGAGGAACCTCCGGCACACACCTCTGGGCATCTAGCACACACACTCCGGGCATCTTGTACCCCAACTAGCATCACGAGGTATCCCCCTAGCACACACCTCCGAGGCTTCCAGCACACACACTTCGGGCATCTTGAAATCCCGAGGACATCCGGCACACACACTCTAGGCATCCCAACACTCCCGGGGCATTGCCGGCTCACACCTTCGACAGTCTCGTCATTTTCTCATGTTATATTCACACATGTATCTTAATTTCAACATGGTATTTGATGCAATATTATCAAAGATCTCAACCAACTTTTCACGCCATATAACATGTCTTATGTCATCACATATGCAGCAAGATTAACCATTCAAAGTATTACATCACATGGATAAATTCATTTATTTTTCAAAACACATAAATGTTTCGAATAAATCAGAATGCATTCCTCTAATTAAAACTCCAGAAAAATTAGTAAATGGTATTAATAAATTCTGAAAACTTGACACATTATAGAATAAACCTAAAGAAATATATCTCATGAATAAATCCATACCAAAAGAACCTCACACAAAACAGCACGGTCCATGCATCACAGTTTTCAAAACTTCAATATTTCAGCTTGCACAGTTTTGGGAGTAATTTAAATTAAATACCCAAATGAACTCCAAAAATTCTGTGATTTTAATATGTTATAACTAAGACATAGAGGTAAAAGTCTCATGCAGAAATAAAAACCCAAATCGTTCTAGATTAATAGATATAGCGATTATTTCGCCCTCTTCTTGGTGTCATCTTTTCCCAGATTATCATCTTTCAAAAGAAACTCATTTCATGAACCTACATATGTTCGTTTCTTCTAAATTTTTAGTATTTTATTCCCCAAAATATTACCTAAAACTTTCATTAAGGACATATGATCAAATTTTAAATGTATGATTTTATAAAAATTACGAAATCATAGTAGGTCGAGGTAATGTTTTTCCCAGATCCAGTTTCTTCAAAAGACAACGATTTCACCGACCTATTTTTGTTCATTTCTTCTAAAATTTTGATATGTTATAACTGAAGAAGTACACTACAACTTTTATTTAGAGATCAAAGTGATATTTTCACAAGAAAGTTACTTTATAGACCACGAAATCTCTAAAGGTCAGCACAACGAATTCCAGATCTAATTTCTCCAAGGAAAAATCATTTCACTAACCAATACTTGTTCGTTTTACCTCAAATTTTAGTATGTTGTTCTTCAAGGTGTTCTCTACAACTTTCATGCAGAAATAAAAACAAGGTGTTCTCTACAACTTTCATGAAGAAACCAAAACAAGATTCCAACTAAAAAGTCGCATGCAGCACACAAACTCATGGATGGTTGGACTGGTCTTTCTAGAAACAGCATGCCAGACCAACGAATCTCTCTTCAAAGCTCCGAAATTTCATCCCATCTACCACAACCAAGATTTACCATCTACTACACACACAACACAGCAATGAAAGGGGTAGGTTTTAGGACTTCACTTGCCTTAAAGTTAAGCACAAACAGCAACAAGGATGGTGGTCAAAGCAGCGAATGGATGGCGGCGAGCTAGGCGGACGATCCTCCTCCTTCCTCTCGCACACCCACTTCCTCTCTTTCTCTCTTCCTCTCTCTCGGTTTCCCTTTCTCTCTTGGACGACACTCTCTCTCCCTCTTGGTCGATTCCCCCTCATCAATCCGCCTCCCTCTCTTTAATATTCTTCCCCTACAATCATTTGCAATCATTTGATTGCATGTAGCCGCCCAAAGAAGCCAATGGGGGCAGCCACACTTGGCTTCTCCTCCATGCCACTTGGCGATTCACATGCAAAGCTTAGGGGCTTCAAGGCTGGGCCGGCCTTGGGCCTTCATGGGCCGGTCGACCAAGGGGTGGCATGGGCTAGTTGTGTGGCACCCCTCGACGGCCCTCGATCGGATTGGGGTCGCCACAGTTCGCTTACCATTCACTTTCCTTAATAACATGACACTCTGATACCATTTCAATTGTAGCTGGTCCATACATCCCAGGGGTTTACATCTTTTATTATTGATCCCTTGCACAGTTTATATGGTGGAAGCACATCCATCAACTCCCTTCTCTATATTCAGAAAACGATGCACACCTACTAAACATTTATAGGTAAAAGCTGTACACTTTTATTTACTTAAACCATATGGACATCATTCATCGATACGTCAAAATGCCATAGCCTTCTATACTTCAAAAGATGACCGGCATCTCCTCCAACAGTCATATACTTAAAGTCCATTGATTAGTGTTGGCATCCAAAAGTTTCTTTCTTTGCTATCCTCCTCCTCGCGGTCATATCCAACCACTTGATCCATCTACTGTTGGTAGTGGCAGCAAATGAATCTTATCTAGTCTAAAATGTTATTCCCCAAAGGGGTGAGTACAACCACTTAGCAGTAAAGATCCACCAAACTACTCATTGCGTCAAACAGAACAATCAAGGCATCATAACAAAGCACATACCATTCATGCATTCAAGCATAACTTACCTTGCAGCCATACATATGTCATCATGCCATATGTACATATACCACCATGCACTCATCATCAAGCATTCATGCAGATATCACCATGCCATATGTGCATATACCACCATGTACTAATCATCAAGCATTCATGGATATCCATGCCATATGTGTATATATCACCATGCAATCATGCATATCTCACCATGTCATCATGCATATACCACCATGATTCATATCATCCATGCTATCAAGCATACATCACCATGAGATCTATTCATGCCTTCATAATCGCATTTTCAATATCAAATAGCATTAATTTACTTTCATAAGCAGATCATGCATGATGCCATATGCATACACCCATGCACATGATTCATTTTCAATTCTCATCTTTCACAAGGATCTCATTAGTTGTTTTCTTTTCAGGGACCAATGTTTGCATCCCACAATTTATCGCTCGCACCCAATCCTAGCATCGCGAGGAACCTCTGGCATTTAGCCATTTAAGGCCACCGAGCATCCGGCACACACCTCCGGGCATCTCGTATCCCAACTAACATCACGAGGCATCCCCCCGGGCACAAACCTCCGGGGCTTCAAGAATTACGTACCGACATACCACCAGGATCCTCCCCTCCTCTGGAATTACGTACCGTATACGACCGGGCATCTCGAAACTCCCAAGGACCCTCCGGAATTATGCCATTTAAGGCCACCGGGCATCCGGCATTTACACTCGCTAGCCAGGCATCTCGACACTGCCAGAGCATCGTCGGCTCACACCTCCGACGGTCTTCTCATTTATCATAGTTCACATTCACAATTATGGCTCAATTTCAACATGGCATATGATATGATGGCAAACAAGATCATTTTCAGCATTTGATTCTTATGTGTGGTTCCAATCATCATAATATATGCAGCAAGATCCAATCACTTATAACAACACAATCCATGGCGTCCATACAACTTAGAATAATCCATACATCATGTTTTTTTTATAAAAAATTTACCAAATTCCAGTTTGCACAACTTCGGAAAACACATAAATTAAATATCCATATGATCTTCAAAAATTATAAAATCAGAACATGTGATAGGCAAGACATGAAGGTAGCAACTCTATGAAGAACACATGCCCAAAAGAACTTCACACAAAAAGATATAGCTCACACATTACAGCTTGCAAAATTCGGATAAAATCAGGTTGCGCAGTTCTTGAAATATTTCGATTTAAATACCCGAATAGCCTCCAAAAATTATGAAATTTTACTAGGTGATAGTCAAGACCCTAAGGTAGACTTTTCATGCAGATATCCAGGCCAGATTCTTCTCAGATAATTAACTACGGTCGAAGCCCCTGTTCCTAGTACCGAACAGTCCAGGTTTAGCTGTCTTCGAAAAATCAAGGTTTCACCTACTTATCTTCCTTCATTTCCTCTGAATTTTTTATATGTCTTGTCTCAAGAAGTCCACTACAACTTTCATTAAGGGATCTAGGTGATATTCTCAAAGGATAGTCACCATATAGTCCACGAAGTCTCGGGAGTCCAGTACCATACTTCCAGATCTGCCATCTTCAAAAGAAAATCGTTTCACTAGGCTACACTTTCTCGTTTTACCTCAAATTAGAGTATGTTAATGATAAGGATGTTCTCTACAACTTTTGTGAAGAAGTCAAAGTGAAATTCTCAATAAAAGGTGACATGTAACACACAAAACCACCAAGAGGTCAACAAGACAGTTCCAGATCTAGCGTTTTCGTAGATGAAGGGTTTCACCCCTCAATACTCGTCCATTTTGTCTCAAATTTTAGTATATTATACTTCAAGATTTTCTATACAACTTTCATGAAGAGGTCGAAGTGAAATTCCAAATAAAAATTCGCATGCAACCCCCAAACTCGTGAACAGTCAAGCTGATTTTCCAGAAACAGCATGCAAGACCAACTAACCTCTCCCTAAAGCTCCGAAATCTCATCCCATTTACCACAACCAAGACTTACCATCTACTACACATACACACAGCAATGCAAAGAGTAGGTTTTAGGACTTCACTTGCCTCAAATCAAAGGGAAACACAGCAAGAACGACGGCGGGACTAGGCGGGCTCGACGGTGTCTCCTCTTCCTATCTTCCTCTCTTTCTCTGGTTTGATTTCCTCTCAAACTCTCTCTCGGTCTCTCCTGCCTTTGTATGAAACCCCCTCCCCCTTTTCTTTGTTTTTTGATTAATCAATAAGTTTAAAATGGGCAGATGGCAAAAGAGAAAGGACATGTGTTTGCTTTACATGCTCCTCATTTTGCATGGGGGACACTTGTCCCCAAGAAGGAGACAAGTGTCTCCCTTGTTGAAGACACTTGGAGGAGGCCATGCGGCTCCTCCTCCCCCCTCCATGCATCGACCACCTCATGGCTCTATGGGCCAGGCCTCTTGGCCCACTTTAGGCCCATCTCACTTGGGCCCAAAGTCCAAACTTAAATGGCCCAAGTTTATTTTTAATAATACATCTTAATCCTCATTTAAATAAATACTTAATTGCATAATAAAATGGCTAAAATACTTTGTGACATTAACCCATCAAATCAAATCCATAAGGTGCATAGTCAAGAACAAAGTCTTCTTTATCAAATTGTCCTATAGCACCAACCTTGATCGCCCATTAACATTTTCCACTTAAATAAATACCTAATTTGCAAAAATAATAAGGCGATAAAACTTGTAGTCACAAATCCATAAATTCCAATTTATAATACACATGACCAATGATAGAATTTTATTTCCTATCACATAATTATCCATTAAAAGCTTGGCCATAAATCTTATTGCAAATTATGGATTAAATGGCTATAAAATAACTTAATGGTACTTCCATCACCTATTCATAGACTTTAATATAACTAGAGGTCGTCATGAATTTTGGGATGCCACAGGTTGGACAGTCTTTGGGCCTAAAAATCAGCCCACCCTCTCCTATTTCTATTCCATTTAACCCTCATTTAAATTAACACATAATTTCAATAAAATTTGTAATTTAAATCAATAAAATTCTACTTATAAAGTGCACCACCAAGAATAAGATTTCTATATCAATTTGCACCTTAATAAAATTCTCGGGTCACTTGTAGACACATCTCCATCCAAACAATCATCCATTACAATGCAAAATCAAAATTCTCGGCCTTAAATTAATTGAAATTCATTAATTAAATGGCTAATACAAAATCCAATGGCACTTCCATTACGTAATCATGGTTCGTGGTACTCTAGAGGTTGTCACGAGATTTTAGGATGCCACAATTCTCCCCTCCTTAGAGAATTTCGTCCTCGAAATTAGACATGACCTATGTCTCCTCAAACAAGTGAGGGTATCTTTCCCTCATCTCATTTTCACTCTCCCATGTGGCTTCCTCCACATCATGATGTTGCCATAATATCTTAACCAAAGGAATCTTCTTAATCCTAAGAACTTGCTCCTTTCGATCCAATACTTGCACAGGTTCTTCGATGTACCTTACTTTCTCATCTACTTTGATGGCTTCATGATCGAATATGTGACCAGAATCCGGCTAGTACTTTCTCAGCATCGACACATGAAACACATCATGTAAATTTCCCAATTTAGGAGGCAACGCCAACCAATACGCTACATCTCCTATACTTTCAAGTATCTCAAAAGGTCCAACAAATCTAGGGCTTAATTTATCCTTCATAGCAAATCGAGATATTCCTTTCATTGCAGATACTTTAAGGAATACACGATCTCCCACATTAAACTCTAAAGGCCTGCTACACCTATCCACATAGTTTCTTTGTCAGTTTTGGGCTATCTTAAGTCTTTTCCTGATTATCTCGACCGCTTCTATAGTAACTTGTACTATCTCAGGTCCTGTCGGTTTTCTTTCACCTACTTCATTCCAATAGATAGGGGTCCTGCATCTTCTTCTATATAATGCCTCATACGAAGCCATGCCTATACTTTTCTGAAAACTATTATTATAGGTGAACTCTATAAGGTGTAAATTCTCATCCCAATTTCCTTTAAAGTCAATAACACATGCTCTCAGCATATCTTCTAGAGTTTGAATCACTCTTTCTGTTTGTCCATCTGCCTAAGGATGAAAAGCAGTACTAAATTGAAGCTTTGTCTCTAAGGCATCTTAAAGACTTCACCAAAAATGTGAAGTAAACCTAGAGTCTCGATCAGAGGTGATCGTTACAGGAATACCATGCAAGCGTATTACCTGGCTTACATACATCTCAGCAAGTTTACTCATCGAGTAGTCTACGCAGACAGTTAGGAAATGAGCAGACTTCGTCAAACGATGCACCATCACCCAAATAGAGTCGTGACCATTTGATGTCCTTGGCAGTCCTTGCACAAAGTCCATCGTTACATGCTCTCACTTCCACTTTGATATATCCAATGGTCTCAATAGTCCTACGGGTTTGCGATGTTCCGCCTTCACTTGCTGACACGTTAAACATTGAGAAACATGCTTAACTATATCCTTCTTCATGCCATTCCACCAAAATTACTGATATAAATTCTTGTACATCTTTGTACTTCCCAAATGAATACTATAGTTACTCCTATGTGCCTCCGACAAAATTTCCTTTTTCACTTCTTCATTGTCCGGAACACAAAGTCGTCATTGGCATCTTATCACACCATCTTCAAAGACTTGAAATTCTGGTCTTTTCCCTAAAGACACTGCATCTTTTACTTTCATAATCTTCGGGTCAGATTCTTTTAGGATCCTAACTTTCTGAATAATTTTGGGTTCAATCCTTAATCTAGTAAGCATACCAGTAAGGCAATCCATCTCCAATTTGAAGTCTAAATCCACAATAGACTTTAACAGATTCCACTATGTTATTCTCAGGCTAGCCATGTCCATAGCTGACTTTCGACTAAGGGCATTTGCCACCTTATTTGCCTTTCCTGGATGGTATTGAATTTCGCAGTCATAATCATTCGATAACTCCATCCACCTCCTTTGTTTCATGTTCAATTCCTCTTGTGAAAATAGATACTTTAGACTCTTATGATCTATATAGATTTCAAACTTTTCTCCATACAGATAGTGTCTCCATATCTTCAAAGCAAACACTATAGCTGCCAATTCTAAATCATGCGTTGGGTAATTCAACTCATGAGGTTTCAATTGCCTCGATGCATAGGCTATGGCCTTGCCATGTTGCATCAAAACACATCACAGTCCTTTGTGAGATGCATCACTATATACTGTAAAACCATCAAACCCAGACGGTATAGTTAGGATTGGAGCCGAAGTCAATTTTCTTTAAGTTCCTGAAAGCTTCTTTCACATTCCCCACTCCATTCAAATCTTACATTCTTTCGGGTCAATTTAGTTAAGGGGTCTGCTAGTCGTGAAAACCCTTCAATAAATCTCCTATAATAACCAGCCAACCCTAAGAAACTCCGTATCTCAGTGGTGTCGTCGGTCTCGGCCAATTTATTACCATCTCAACTTTCACCAGGTCCACTGAAATTCCTCCTCCTGACACCATGTGTCCCAAAAATATTATCCGGTCCAGCCAAAATTCACATTTGCTGAATTTGGCATACAACTTATGATCTCTTAAAGCTTACAAAACTATACTCAAGTGTTGCTCATGCTCTTCAGGTCCTCTAGAATATACCAAAATATCATCAATGAAAACAATCACAAACTGATCCAAATAAGGCTTAAATATCCTATTCATTAAATCCATGAATGCAGCTGGTGCATTTGTCAATCCAAAAGGCATAACTAAGAACTCATAATGTCCATAACGAGTCCTAACTGCAGTCTTAGGAATGTCTTCTTTCTTTATCCTTAACTGTTGGTATCCCGATCTCAAGTCAATCTTGGAAAAGACTGAAATTCCTTGCAATTGATCAAATAAATCATGAATTCTAGGCAAATGATACTTATTCTTTATAGTTACTTGATTCAGCTGTCTATAATCAATACACAAACGCATCGACCAATCCTTCTTTTTCACAAACAAGACTGGTGCACCCTAAGGTGAAGCACTTGGCCTAATGAATCCTTTATCAAGCAACTCTTGTAGTTGCACCTTCAATTCCTTCAACTCGACTAAGGCCATCCTATACGGGGCTTTCGATATCGGTCTTTGTGGCACCCCTCGACGGCCCCCGATCCGCTAGAGTCACCACAGTTCGCTTTTCCTTTTTCTTTCCCAAATAACAAGTCACTCTGATACCATTTTTAGTTGCAGCGGGTCCATACAACCATGGGGGTTTACATCTTTTATTAACGGTCCCTTGCGCAATTTACATAACGGAAGCATATCCAACAATTCCCTTCCCTACATTCAGAAATCAATGCACACCTACTAAACATCTTATATAAGTTAAAGCCGGACACGTTTATTTACATAAAGCATATGGACATCTTTAGTCAGTACATCGAAATGCCAATGTTTCTATACTTGGCTATACTTTAAAAGATGACCGACATCTCCTCCCACAATCGTATGCTTAAGGTCCATCAACTAGTGTCGGCGTCCAAAGGTTCCTTCCTTTGCTATCCTTCTCCCCGCGGTCATATCCAACCGCTCAAACCATCTACTAATATGAAATGTTGGTCCCCAAAAGGGGTGAGTACAACCACTCAGCAGGTAAAGGAATCCAATAACCACTCAATGCATCATACAAATCATACATGCATTGCAGACGTAACTTACCTTGCAGCCATGCGTAATACTATCATGCATCATCATGCCTTATCATCATGCATATCATATCATCATATGTCATCGTCATAATCATCATCATGGCATCATTATATCATACATGTCATCCTTATCATGACATCATCATGGCATCATTATATCATACATGTCATCCTTATCATGACATCATCACATCACATATCATCATCATCATCATGCATATCATCATGCATATCATACCATGGGTGATCATCATATCACATCACATCACATATCATCATCATCATCATGCATATCATCATACATATCATACCATGGGTAATCATCATATCACATCACATATCATCATCATCATCATGCATATCATCATGCATATCATACCATGGGTGATCATCATATCACATCACATATCATCACCATCATCATGCATATCATACCATATCATGCCATGAGTTAATTTTCATCTTTATCTTTAAATTTGATCACCACATCACCCTTCCTCGATTCATCAATTTTATCTCATATTTTACACTCGCATCCCATGCGAGAAAAACCTCCGGGCATGTATCCAAGATACAACCGGGCATCCGGCCCCCCACATTCCAGGCATCTCGCATCCCAACTAGCATCACGAGGAACCTCCGGGCATGTATCCAAGATACAACCGGACATCCGGCCTTTACCCTTCTAGCCGGGCATCTCGCACCCAAATCCTGGTATCGCGAGGCATTCCCTTCGGGCAAAGACCTCCGACAGGGCTTCCGGAATTATATACCGACATACCACCAGGCCTCCCCTGGAATTACGTACCGTATACCACCGGGCATCCCGACACTCCCGGGGAAATCCGGCAATGTATCTCTATACATTCCGGCCATCATCCTCCATCACAACCTCTTACATGGCATATGATTCACACATGCATCACAATTTATGATCATACATACACCAATGTCATATAACAATGCATAATAAATTCAATGGAATTCATGGCCAATAAAATAATCCCTTTTTTATTATTATTTTTTATTATATTATTATTATATTTATTTATTTTCATAAATAAATATTAAATTTAATATCTATGATTTTCCCAAAATCATAATATTCAAACAATCATTAAAAAAATCAATAGGATGACAATTTCATACAAAATTCATGGCCAAATTGAATTTCACATAATTTCACAATTTCCACAAAATAGCACATGATATTCGGATAATGACAAGAATTGCACAGCTTCCAAATAAATTCGATTAAAATACTCATATGGCCTCCAAAAATTACGAAATTTAACAGGGTGATAGCCAAGACATTTTCGTCAATTTTTCATGGAGAACTCTAAGCCAAATTATTTTTATATTAATTTATACAACCCCACGAAACTTCTGGAACCACTACCGCGTCGTCCAGAACACACATCTCCGAAATGTTTAGATTTCACCCATCTATTCTCTTTTGTTTCCTCTGAAATTTGAGTATGTTATGTACCAAGGTGTCCTTTACAAGTTTCATGAAGAGATCTAGGTCAAATAACCAAATTATGGTCACCATTTAAGTCCATGAAGTCTCGGGTGTCTCGGAATACTTCACCAGAACCATCGTTTCCAAGATCTAGCCGATTCACCAAGCTATACTTGTTATTTTTGCTTCAAATTTGAGTATGTTGTAGTTTAAAATGTTACCTACAACTGTAATGAAGACATCGAAGTCAAATATTCAACATAAATCAACATGCAAACAAGAATGCAACAAGAGGTCAGTGAAAACTTCACAGATCTGGGGTGTCCGTAGGATAGGACTTTAACCCCTCATACCTCCATCATTTTCCACGAAATTTCAGTATGTTGTAGTTCAAGATGTTAGCTACAACTCTCATGAGATATCACAGCCAAAATCGAACTCTAAACATGCATGAAATCTCTCACAACATTCTGACTCAAACAGTTCATACGAAAATATTCCAGATCTAACATCTCCGTAGGATGAGAGTTTGACCCCCAAAATCTCCATCATTTTCCATAAAATTTCAGTATGTTATAGTACAAGACGTTAGCTACAACTTCCATGAAGAAATCGAAGCCAAAATCGGACTCTAAACACACATGCAAGCTCAAACAAATTTCTGACTCCAAACAGTTCATGCGAAAACATTGGTGCAAGAGTAGAAAGTGGATTCCCAACTTGCCTCTAGACCTCACGAACAGCACGAGCGGACGGCACACGGCGGCGAACGGTCTCCTTTCTCTCCCTCTCGGCTTCCTCTCTCTCTCGCACGATTCTCTCTCTCTCTCCCTCACTTGGCCAAATGGCTAACCAGCCATTCTCTCTCCTCTTCTTCCCTTTTATACCCCCAAATCCTCATGATTACTTGCCTACAAACCAGCTAATGCATGGCCTTCTTCCCTAAGCCAATGCATGAAGACCTCTTGCCACTTGTCACAACACATGCAAGATGGGCTTGGGCCGGCCACTCCTCCCCCTTTCTTGGTCGACAGCAGCCCACTTGTGGGCTTCAATGGGCCGGCCAACTTGGCCCATTAAAATCCACCTTTTGGGCTTAAGGCCCAAACCTAATTTAAATCCTAATTTCACCTTTCAATTATTCATCTTTTAAGAATTTAATTACTAAATTCCACATGGCCAAAATCTTGAAATCATAATTCCATAAATCCCAATTTATAAAACACATGGCCAATGATAGGATTTTCTTTCCTATCACATAATTATCCCTTAAAAGCTTGGCCATAAATCTTATTACAAATTATGGATTAAATGGCCATAAAATAACTTGATGGTACTTCCATCACCTATTTATAGACTTTAATGTAACTAGAGGTCATTATGAATTTTGGGATGCCACAGTCTTGTTCCAGGCATTAGTTCAATTTCAAACTCAATTTCTCGCTTTGGTGGTAATCCAGGCAACTCCTCAGGAAACACATCCTAAAATTCCCTGACTACTTGAATCTCACCGATTTCAGCTTCTTTCTTAGTAAGGTTTCTTACCACTGCTAGGTATCCTTGACATCCTTCATCAAGTAGTTCACAAGCTTCTACCATCGAAATAATGGCTATAAAGGGGTTTATCTGACCTCCAAAAAAATTTGAAAATAGACTGATTAGGCAACATGAACTGGATCACTTTCCTATAGCAATCCACCTTAGCCCTATGCTTATGGAGCCAGTCCATTCATATGATAACATCGAAGTCATACATAGCCATTATGACTAAGTCTATTTCCATATCTCGCTCTTCTATAGTTATCTTACATTTTGCACACATCATCGTAGACAATACCATATTATTTAAAGGCATGGAAACAAAAGAGGCTTCTCATGAGGTGTAACTTCTATTTCACTCAATTGCCTATATCTTTTAGATATAAATGAATGCGTAGCACCCGTGTCAACCAATTCATATGCCGTCTTTCCATTTATGAAAATTGTACTTGATATAACATTTCTCGAAGCTTCCGCTTTCTCTTGGGTGACTGCATACACCCTTCCTTATGCTGGTGGCCTGTGAGGATTCCTTGGTAGGTTTAGTCTAACAGCACTCTGCTGTGCCTGTCACACCGAGCCAACACTCATTTGTGACCTTTCTTGTGGGCAATTTCTCTTAAGGTGACCCACTTGTCCACAACCATAACATCTCAGTCGTCCATTGCAAGGTCCTGGGCCATGCCGCCCATCACACCTTCGATAAACATCAGGCTAATAAGATGCTTTCCCTATATTCAGGCCATCCCTAGCTCTCCCAAAATTTCCAAAATTGCTTTTTTTCTTCGCATTCCAAGTCTGACCTTGACCAGGATAGAGTCTCTTACCCTTTCTCACATCACTAGAGTTCAGCTGTCTCTTAAACTCTGATCGCTCTCTCACCAGCTCTTGCTCCACTAACTGTGCCCTTTCATAAATCTCATGATAATCCCTTATACTCAAAGGCACCAGTTGTTTCCTAATATTAGTCCTCAATCCTTTCAGAAATCTCTTAGCTTTTTCCTCATGATCCTCAATCAATCTGGGAGCATAGTTGGACAATTCAGAGAAATGCTTCCTATTGAAAGCTCTCACAAACTCTTCCTAGTTCACATCAGTACCTGGTGGAAAGATTGTATCATTTGAAGCTCTCCACCAAAACTTTGCATTTCCCTCCAGCTGGTACTTTGCCAAAACTATTTTCTCAGCATCACTGCAGTCCAACAACCGGAAAATTCGCTCCATTCCATCAATCCAATGCTCCGCCTCCGCAGGACTTCCTATTCCACTAAACTTAAGTGGCTTCAACTTCAAAAATTGTTCCACCAGTCCTTGAGGGCAACGTTCCATTCCAGGTTGTTGCTACGCTTGCCTATCCATCAGATTTCTAATATTGGCCAATGCCTGCTTGATGTCTTCCATTCGGGGTTCAGCCCTTGCAGCAGAGGCTTCAGCCCTCGATGGATGAGCACTTCCAGCTCACACCATAATTTTCTTGCAATTTTCAAGCATTGCCTCAAGATAATCGGAGACTCACTGTTTCCATTTAAAGCAACTACTACTACATTACTACATAAGTAACATATATATGTTACTGGTACCTAAAGACAACTCATAATAACTACTATGGATTTAGGAGTGAATACCCATCACTCGTTATTCAAGGTTAACCCATTATTCCATTCAATACCCTATGGTGTGCATTGTCATCATGTTCCTTAATTTCCAAATAAGGCTCCTTATCACTTCAATCTATAACCATTGCTTTGATACCAAAACTGGACTGTGGCACCCCAATCCAATAGGGTTGCCGTAGGTGATCTCTCTTAATTACTCGATCTCATATAACTTCACAAACTGATACCCTTTGACTAGGGAATTTTTTTTTTTGAAAGCAATCCCAGCGTAGCTTATTAGGAAAAGCATAAACAAGTCTCACCATCTCTCCCTCTAATAACCATAATGCAATGCACACCAACTACGCACCATAAAAAAAGATAAAGCCGATTCACTCTTATTTATATTTTCATGATGGACATCAAGGTCGATACAACAAAAAGGCCAAGATTTTAACTATACTTGGCTACCACCCAAAAAGGACTCGACCTTACATCGAACATGTACCGCCTTCCATCAACAAGCGTTGGCTATCTCCAAAAAGTGTTAGCTCCCAATAGCTATACACGTCATCACACCCAATCCGGTGCATCGGGCAGCGGTGACGGTAACATCCCTAACATCACTCCATCATGTTGGACATGGACAGATAAAAACTCCTAGATAACCGGGCCATCAGCTCAACCCACATCGTACATCACCAGGACACGGACTCGAACAAAAACTAAACCAGGAGAACCGACACAGACATGCTCCGTACACTCCACATCAACATCAATAGGTATGCCATAGTAAGTACCACGTGCAACTGGTCGCAAAGGAATTTTTATAATCTGAAATGTTAATCCCCAAAATGGGTGAGTATAACCACTCAGCAGTAAAGATCCACCAAACTACTCAATGCATCAAACAGAAAAATCAAGAATAAAACACATATCATTCATGCATTCAATCATACCTTACCTTGCAGCCATGCATATATCACCATGTCATATGTGCATATACCACCATGCACTTATCATCAAGCATTCATGCATATCCATGAGCACGATACTGTCTCAATTTTTATCTTTCCAGGGACCAGTGTTTGCATCCCAACATTTATCGCTTGCATCCAACCTGGCATCACGACGAACTTCCGGCACACACCTCGGGGCATCCGGCACACACACTCCGGGCATCTCATACCCCAACTAGCATCACGAGGTATCCCCCCGTCACACACCTCCGAGGCTTCCAACACACACACTCCGGGCATCCCAACACTCCCAGGGCATTGTCGGCTCACACCTTTGACAGTCTCGTTATTTTCTCATGTTATATTCACACATGTATCTCAATTTCAACATGGTATTTGATGCAATAATATCAAAGATCTCAACCAACTTTTCATGCCATATAACATGCCATATGTCATCACATATGCAGGAAGATCAACCACTCAAAGTATTACATCACATGGATAAATTCATTTATTTTTTAAAACACATCAATGTTTCGGATAAATCAAAATGCATTCCTAAATGTGGATATCTCATGAATAACTCCATGCCAAAAGAATCTCATACAAGATAGTATGGTCTATGCATCACAGTTCTCAAAACTTCAATATTTCAACTTGCACAGTTTTGGAAGAAATTTAAATGAAATACCCAAATAAACTCCAAAAATTATGACATTTTGACATGTTATAGAAAAGTATTAAGGTAAATATCTCATGGAGAAATCGAAACCCAAATCGTTCTAGATTAATAGATATAGACGATTATTTTGCCCTGTTCTCGTTGTCATCTTTTCCCAGATTATCATCTTTCAAAAGAAACTTATTTCACCGACCTACATATGTTCATTTCTTCTAAATTTTTAGTAAGTTATCACTCAGAATATTACCTATAACTTTTATTAAGGACAGATGATCAAATTTTAACTGTATGATTTTATAAAAATCACGAAATCATACTGGGTCGAGGTAGCGTTTTTCCCAGATCTAGTTTCTTCAAAGAACAACGATTTCACCAACCTATTTTTGTTCATTTCCTCTAAATTTTTGATATGTTCTACCACAAGAAGTACACTAAAACTTTCATTAAGAGATCAAAGTGATATTTTCACAAGAAAGTTACTTTGCAGACCACGAAATCTCTAAAGGTCAGCACAACGAATTCCAGATCTAATTTCTCCGAAGAAAAATCGTTTCACTAACCAATACTTGTTCATTTTGCCTCAAATTTTAGTATATCGTTTCTCAAGGTGTTCTATACAACTTTCATGAAGAAATGGAAACAAGATTCCAACTAAAATGTTGCATGCAGCACACAATCTCATGGATAGTCGGGCTGGTCTTTCCAAAAACAGCATGCTAGGCCAACAAATCTCTCTCCAAAGCTCCGAAATTTCATCCCATCTACCACAACCAATATTTACCGTCTTCTACACACACAACACAGCAATGCAAAGGGTAGGTTTTAGGACTTTACTTTCCTTTGAAGGAAAACATAGAAAAAACGACGGGACTAGGCGACACAACGATGGTCTTCTTCTTCTTCTTCCTCTCGCACGCCCGCTTCCTCTCTTTCCCTCTTCCTCTCTCTCGGTTTCCCTTTCTCGCTCGGACGACACTCTCTCCCTCTCTTGGTTGATTCCCCTTGATCAATCCGCCTCCCTCTCTTTAATTTTCTTCCCCTACAATCATTTGCAATCATTTGATTGCATGTAGCCACCCAAGGAAGCCAATGGGGGCAGCCACACTTGGCTTGTCCTCCATGCCACTTGGCGATTCACATGCAAAGCTTAAGGGCTTCAAGGCTGGGCAGGCCTTGGGCCTTCATGGGCCGGTCGACCAGGGGGTGGTGTGGGCTGGTTGGATGGTCTTTGGGCCTAAAAATCAGCCCATCCTCTCCTATTCCTATTCCATTTAGTCTTCATTTAAGTAAACACCTAATTTCAACTTATAAACCCACAAAACTTTGTAATTTAAATCAATAAAATTCTACTTATAAAGTGCACCACCAAGAATAAGATTTCAATATCAATTTGCACCTTAATAAAATGCTTGGGTCACTTGTAGACACATCTCCATCCAAACAATCGTCCATTATAATGCTCAGCCTTAAATTAATTGAAATTCATTAATTCAATGGCTAATACAAAATCCAATGGCACTTCCATTACCTAATCATGGTTCATGGTACTCCAGAGGTTGTCACCAGATTTTAGGATGCCAGAGGAGGTGTGTGCCAGATGCCTAGAGGTGTGTGCCGCAGGACTTTGCGACGCCAGGATTGGGTGCGAATGCCCAGAAGGACGCAAACATTGGTCCTCTGGGGTGAAACCTTTTGAATGTTAAAACTAATGGTTCCACTAAGTGTACGTGTGGTCTGGTTATAGGACTGAATTGTATGGCATGGAATGGGATGTGTCATTACAATTTGCCCCTATGATCGGGACTTGTGTGACTGGACATGATGCATCTTATTGGTTGGAAATGCATTGGTCATTGCATTGAAGAGTTATATTGTTTGGATGCATTCTCATTCATTGATTGCCTATCTTCTCTATCTTGCAAGAATCTAGACATTAATGGTACTATGTGATATAGCTTAATGAATCGTTTACTATTGAGTGGTTGTACTCACCTATTTTGGGGACTAACATTTCAGACTAGATAAGATACCTATGCTATCACCGCCACTAGCAAATGGACCAAGTGGTCGGATATGACCGCGAGGAGGAGGAAAGTAAAGGAAGGAACTTTTGGATGCCAACACTGATCGATGGACTTTACGTATACGACTGTTGGAAAAGATGTCGGTCATCTTTTAAAGTATAGCTGAGTATAAAAGACTACGGTATTATGATGTACCTATGAATGATATCCATCTGATTTAAGTAAATAAAAGTGTTAGGCTTTCACCTATAAATGTTTAGTTGGTGTGTATTGTTTTTTGAATATAGGGAAGGGAGTTATTGGATACGCTTCCACCATATTTTTGCACAGGGACTGGTCTAAAAGATATAAACCCCTATCAGTTATGGGCCTATTATGATTCTATGGTATTAGAGTGATATATTGTCAGGATAAGAGAAAGGTAAGTGCACTGTGGCGACCCCAACAGATCGGGGGCCGTTCGAGAGGTGCCATAGCAGTTGGTATCAGTGCTATGGTTTATATGGAGTGATAAGGAGCCATTGATGGAAATGAGGATAGAATGATGCACAACATAAAATACTAACCAAGGGTGGTTGACTAACTTTGAACAACGGGTGATGGGTATTCACTCGTAGATCCCTGGTAACTAGCGTGATGTTGCCTTTGTGTGTCGGTAACATTTTTATGTTACTTATGTGACTTTAGTAATAACCTTAATTAATGATATGACTAGTGACACCGAGTTGCAAATTATTCCTAAGGCAAATGCTTGGTAAACTGCAGGAAAATCATGGTACGTACTGGGAGTTCTCATCCATCAAGGGCTGAAGCCTCTGCTTCAAGGGCTGAACCTCGAATGGAAGATATCCTCCAGGCATTGGCCAATATCAGAAATTTAATGAAAAGGCAAGCACAGCAACAACTTGGAACAGAACGTCACCCTCAAGGACTGGTAAAACAATTCCTGAAGTTGAAGCCACCTAAGTTTAGTGGAATGGGAAGTCCTGAGGAGGCAGAACAATGGATTGGTGGGATAGAACGGATCTTCTAGTTGTTGAACTGTAATGATATTGAAAAGATAACCTTGGCAGAGTACCAATTGGAAGGAAATGCGAAATTTTGGTGGAGGGCTTCTAAGGATACAATCTTTCCACCAGGTACTGACATAAACTGGGATGAGTTTGTTAGAGCTTTCAATAGAAAACATCTCTCTGATTGTGCTAGAGATAAGAAAATCACAAAATCTGTTCAGTTAGAACCAAAGGAGCTGATGGTAGACTAGTATGAAGCAAAATTTTCTGAATTGTCTAGGTATGCTCCTAGGTTGGTTGAGGATCGAGAAGAGAAGGCTAAGAGATTCCTGAAGGGGCTAAGGATTGACATGAGGAAACAACTAGTGCCTTTGAATAGAAGGGATTATAATGAAATTTATGAAAGGGCACAGTTGGTGGAAGAGGAATTAATGAGGGAACAATCGGAATCTGGAAAGCAGTTGTCCTTTAGTAATGTTAGACGAGGTGAGACACCCTATCCTGGTCAAAGACAGCCTTGGGAATCTAAGAAAAAGAGTAACTTTGGAAATTTTAGAAGAGCTTGGAGTGGCCCGATTTTTGGGAAAGCACCCTACCAGGGTAATTTTTGCCAAATGTGTGGTAGACAACATGGGCCAGGACCTTATAATAGCCAACTGAGATGTAATGGATGTGGGATAATAGCCAACTGAGATGTAATGGATGTGGGCAAATAGGACACTTTAAGAGAAATTGTCCACACGATGGGTCGCAGCCAAATGTCAACTTGGTGCGACAAGTGCAACAACATAACATACTGCTGGACCAAATCCACCAAGGAATCCACAGAGACCACCAGCACAAGGACGGATGTATGCGGTCACTCAAGAGGAAGCGGAAGCTTCCGAAAATGTTATCTCAGGTACGATTTCTAGAGATGGATGAGAAGGCATATGCGTTATTTGATATGAGTGACACACATTCATTTGTGTCTGAAAAATATAGATGATTGTGAGAAATAAGAACAAATCTTTAAATATGCCTCTTCGTATTTCTACATCATTGATGGACATGTTGTTATCTACGTTAGCATGTAAGATGTGTGAGATAACCCTAAGGGAATGAGATTTGGAAATTGACTTGGTAGTGATAGTTATGTATGACTTTGACATCATCGTAGGAATGAACTAACTCCGTAAGCAACGGACTAGGATAGATGATCTCCTGAGATAGTACTTACCCATGCGCTAAGAATAAAGCTGTGAGACTTAATATAGGATAGGCTTAGTGGACAATATCTCTATAAGTTAGTCCCTATTGAAACGAGACCCTCCAGTGGATGTGTAGTTCGGGTTTGAACTAGGCAAAAGCTGGTGTACCTGTAATGACCCGATCCAATGAGGGCGGGGAGTGGACGCCAAGGCCAGAGCACCTGAGCAAGGAGCAGCTCCTGGCAGGCTTCTAGGATGGCAAAAGGGGGCAGGAATGAACCGAACTATAACTGAACTGGGAAGGCAGTGTTTCTAGGATAATTCTATCAGAGTGGCGCAGCGGAAGCATGGTTAAGCTTGTAGAACTCTTGTTTATGAAAAAGAAGGATGGGTCGATGTGTTTGTGCATTAACTACAGGCAATTTAATTAGATGGCCTATTTGACCAACTGCAAGGAAGTTCGGTCTTTTCTAAAATTGAATTGAGATCAGGATATCAGTTAAGGATTAAGAAAGAAAACATCCCTAAGATTGTATTTAGGACTCGCTATGGACACTATGAGTTCCTAGTTATGCTATTTGGATTGATGAATGCCTTAGCAGCATTCATGGATTTAATGAATAGGATATTTAAGCCTTATTTGGATAAAATTGTGATTGTCTTCATTTGATGATATCTTGATATATTCTAAAGGACTCAAAGAACATCCGCAGCATCTAAGTGTAGTGCCACAAACAAAGCTTAAGAAGTGAATTATGGAGAGCGAGTTATGAATTTGAGGATTAAGTTATGATCATTTGAGCTAAGTAGTGACCTCCTATTAGAGGATCTCATTGGAAGTCTTGATGCATTACATGGAAGCATTCAGTATGTATAGATTGATCTTGGAAGTCATGAGTTTGAGTGGCCATATGAGACATGAAATTATTTGTGGTTTATACGTCGGAATAATAGGTTTAATTGATGTAGGTCAACCTTTAATTTTTGGTAATGATCTCAGTTTAAAAAGGTTCTATGGAATTAGTGGATATGATCAATTGTGGTTATAGTCTTTCCAAGGTAAAATGGTGAAAGTTCAAGTTGTGGATTTGATGAGTGATCAGTCCAAGTGATGATCCTTTAGGGTGAGACATGAGATATACTCGATGGAAACTAGACAAGTTCTTATCTTGGTGGACTATCGATATTTGGACTGAATGAATGGAGATGTAGTTGTGGCATCCCAAAATTCATGGCAACCTCCAAATACATTAAGACCTATGAAAATGTGATGGAAGTGTCATTGATTCATGTTGTGATCATTAGACCAAAGAATTGTAATAGATTAAGACTGAGTACTTTAATGGAAATGTATCTTGTGTTCATGGGTAAAATAATGTTGGTGCTATAGGACAATTTGATAAGGACGATTTTGGTTCTTGACCATGCATCTTATAGATTTGATTCTTATGGTTTAATGTTACAAGTTTTTGGCCATATTACTTTGTGATTAGGTATTTATCTAAGTAGGAAATTAAGGTGGGATTAATTGGAATAATGGTGGGATGGATAATTAAGAACCAAACCAACCCATACACCACCAATCGGCCATTTAGGCCTGGCCCGCGAAGCCCAAAGGAGGAGGAGGAGCTTCCGTCGACCAAGTTGGCCCAAGCCCAGCCGGATAAAGCCCATCTTGCATGGCAATTACCAAGTGTCACATGCATGCAAATAAATGATTACATGCTAATCACGAGGGGGAAGAAAATTAGAGAGGATGAGGGGGTGGATTAATTGAGGAAAGGGAGAGAAAGAGAGGGAGTTGCGCGAGAGAAAGAGAAAGAGAGAGAGAGTGGTCGTCCGAGAGAAAGAAAGGAAAAGAGAAAGAGAGCGAGCGAGCGCTCAAGAGAAGAAGAGGAAGAAGGAGGAGGTCCGTTCGCCGCCTTGCCCCTCCGTTCGTTGCTTGTTGTGTTCGCTTGAGCTAGAGGCAAGTAGAGTCCTAAAACCTATGCCTCGCTTGTTGTGACGTGAGTGTAGAAGATGATGAACTTCGGTTGTGGTGGAAGGGATGAAATTTCGAAACTTTGGGGAGAAATTTGTTGGCCTAGCATGTTGTTTTCTGGAAAAATCAGTTCGACCTTTCATGCGTTTGTGAGCTACATGTAACTTTTTAGTTGGAGTATCGCTTCGATCTCTTAATGAAAGTTCTAGAGAGCATCTTGAGAAGTAACATACTAAAATTTGAGATAAAATGGACAAGGATTTCCTGGTGAAACGATTTTCCTTTTGAGAAATTAGATCTGGAATGTGTTGTGCTAATCTTTAGTGATTTTGTGGACTATAAAGTAGCTTTCTTGCGAAAATCTCACTTTGATTTCTGAATGAAAGTTGTACATAATGTTCTGATGTATAACATACTGAAAATTTAGAAGAAACGGACATATGTAGGTCGGTGAAATGAGTTTCCTTTGAAAGAAGATAATCTAATAAAATGACACCGAGAACAGGGGGAATCAATCGTCTATATCTATTAATATAAAATGATTTGGGTTTTTATTTCTGCACGAGAGATTTATCTTTGGGATTTTTCTATAACATATCAAAATTTCAGAACTTTTGGAGTTCATTTGGATATTTAATTTAAATTACTTCTGAAACTGTGCAAGCTGAAGTGTTAAATATTTTGGAAACTGTGATGCATGAACCGTACTGTTTTGTGTGAGATTCTTTTGGTATGGTGTTTTTCATGAGATATCTGTCTTTAGGGCTCGTCTATAATGTGTGAAGTTTTCAGAATTTATTAAAACCATTTACTAATTTTTCTAGAGTTTTAACTAATGCAGTGCATTATGTTTTATCTGAAATTTGATGCGTTTTCAAACATAAATGAATTTTTCCATGTGATGTAATGCTTCTAGCGGTTGATTTTGCTGCATATGTGATGACATATGGCATGTTATATGGCATCAAAAGCTGGTTGAGACTCATGATATTGATGCATCAAATGCTATGTGGAAATTGAGATACATGTGTGAATATAAATTGAGATAATAACAAGACTGTCGGAGGTGTGAGCTGACGATACCTCGGGAGTTTCGAGATGCCCGGAGTGTGTGTGCCAAATGCCCGGAGTATGTGTGTCGGATGTCCTCGGGAGTTTCGAGATGCCCGAAGGTTGGAAGCCTTGGAGGTGTGTGCCGGGGGGATACCTCGTGATGCTAGTTGGGGTACGAGATGCCCGGAGTGTGTGTGCCGGAGGTTCCTTGTGATGCCAGTTTGTATGCGAGCAATAAATTGAGGGATGCGAACACTGGTCCCTGGAAAGATAAAAATTGAGACTGTATCATGCGCATGGATGTGTACATATGGCATCGGATGAACCTCATGGGAATGCAAGCATGAAGGGCATGGTGATATATGCACGTTGCATGGTGATATATGCATGACTGCTTGATGATATAGGTACAAATTGCATGATAATGTATGCATGACTGTAAGGTAAGGTATGCTTGATTGCATGAATGTTATATGTTTTGTTCATGATACCTTGATTGTTCTATTTGATGCATTGTGTAGTTTGACGGATCTTTACTGCTGAGTGGTTGTACTAATCCCTTTTGGGGATTAACATTTCAGATTAGAAAGATGCCTCTTTCACCAGTTGTGCGTGGTACCTTCTATGGCATACCTACTGACGTTGAGGTGGAGTGCACCGAGCATTCCTATATTAGTATACCTGGTCTGAAGTATGTCCGAGTTCGAGTATTGGTGATGTATGACGTGGGTTCAGCTGATGGCCCTATCATCCAAGAGTTTTTGTCCGTTCACGTGTGACGCAATGGGGTGATGCTAGGGATGTTACCGCCGCCGCCGCCCGATGCACCAGGTTGGGTGTGATGGCACGTATGACTGGTGGGAGCTGATGTTTTCATTTTGGGGATAGCCGACGCTTGTCGATGGAGGGATGTACATGTTCCATATAGGTCGAGTTCTCTTTTGGGTATAGTCAAGTATAGTTATAAATCTTCGCCTTTTTGTTATTGTATTGACCCGAAATGTCCATCGTGAATATAAATAAAAGTGAATTGGCTTTATCTTTTTCTTCTGGTGTGTAGTTGGTGTACATTGCATTATGGTTATTGAAGTGAGAAATGGTGAGATACGTTTATGCTTCCACTAATGAACTGCGCTGAGACCTTTACAAAAAAAAAATGGAAAAGTATTCTATTGATCAACCCCTATGAACTATGGTTTCACTTAAATTAAAAAGTTACCTTACTAGTATGTAGTAAGATGAGTGACAAGTACCTGTCATGACCCTAACAGATTGGGGGCCGTCAAGGGGTGCCACAACGATTGGTATCAGAGCAATGGTTATAGTTGGAGTGATAAGGAGCTTCATTTGGAAATTGAGGAATATGATGACAATGCACACCATAGGGTTTTAAATGGAAATAATTGGTTAACCTTGAATAACGGGTGATATGGGTATTCACTCATAGATTCTTAGTAGTTTATCATGAGTTGTCTCTAGGTACCAGTAACATGTTTATGTTACTTATATAGTAATAGTTGCTTTTGAATAGAGACAGTGAGTCTCAGATTATTCATGAGGCAAATGCTTGGAAATTGTAAGAAAGTCATGGTGCGAGCTGGAAGTGCTCATCCATCGAGGGCTGAAGCCTTTGCTGCAAGGGCTGAACTTCAAATAACATTGGAAATCTGATGGAGAGCTAAGTGCAACAACAACCAGAAGTGGAACGTCGCCCTCAAGGACTAGTGGAGTAATTTCTAAAGTTGAAGCCACCTAAGTTTAGTGGAATGGGAAGTCCTAAGGAGGTGGAACATTGGATTGATGCGATAGAACAGATTTTCCGGTTGTTGGACTACAGTGATGCTGAGAAGATAGTTTTGGCAGAGTACCAGTTGGAGGGAAATGCAAAGTTTTAGTGGAGAGCTTCGAGGGATACGATCTTTCCATCAGGTACCGATGTGAACTAGGATAAGTTTGTTAGAGCTTTTAATAGGAAGCATTTCTCTGACTATGCTAAGGATAGGAAGATCACTGAATTTGTTCAGTTGGAATAAAGGGAGTTGACAGTGGATCAGTATAAGGCAAAATTTTCTGAATTGTCTAGGTATGCTCCCAGCTTGATTGAGGATCATGAGAAAAAAACTAAGAGATTCCTGAAAGGGTGGAAGACTAATATTAGGAAACAACTGGTGCCTTTGAATATAAGGGATTATCATGAGATTTACGAAAGGGCACAATTAGTGGAGCAAGAGTTGGTGACAGAGTGATAAGAGTTTAAGAGACAACTAAACTTTAGTGATGTGAGAAGGGGTAAGAGACCCTATCCTGGTCAAGGTTAGACTTGGGAGGCGAAGAAAAAGAACAATTTTGGAAATTTTGGAAGAGTTAGGGATGGCCTGAATATAGGGAAAGCACCCTATTAGCCTGATGTTTGTCGAAGGTGTGATGGGCGGCATGGCCCAAGACCTTGCAATGGACAGCTGAGATGTTATGATTGTGGACGAGTAGGTCACCTTAAGAGAGACTGCCCGCAAGAGAGGTCGCAAATGAGTGTTGGCTCAGGGCGACAAGCACAATAGAGTGCTATAGACCAAACCTACCAAACCTCAGAGGCCACTAACACAAGGAAGGGTGTATGTGGTTACCCGAGAGGAAGCAGAAGCTTCCATAAATGTTATATCAGGTACGATTTTCATAAATGGCAAGAAGGCATATGCATTGTTTTGACACGGGTGCTACGCATTCATTTATATCTGAAAGATATAGGCAATTGAGTGAAATAGAAGCTACGCCTCTTGAGACGCCTCTTTGTGTTTTTACACCTTTAAAGAATATGGTATTATCTACGATGATGTGTGCAAAATGGAAGATAACAATAGAAGGAAGGGATATGAAAATAGACCTAGTCGTAATGGCCATGTATGATTTTGATATTATCATAGGAATGGATTCGCTTCGTGAGTATCGGGCCAAAATGGATTGTTATAGGAAAGTGATCCAATTTGTTTTACCGGACCAATCTAGTTGTGAATCTTTCGGAGGTCATACCAATCTATCTATAGCATTTATTTCAACAATAGAGGCTCATGCATTACTTGACAAAGGATGTCAAGGGTACCTGGCAGTGGCTAAGGATTTTGCTAGGGAAGAACCTAAGCTTGATGAAATTCGAGTAGTCAATGAATTTCTAGATGTATTTCCTGAGGAGTCACCTGGTTTACCACTAGAGCGAGAAATTGAGTTTGAAATAGAACTAATGCCTGGAATAGGACCAATATCGAAAGCCCCGTATAGGATGGCCTTAGTGGAACTGAAGGAATTGAAGGTGCAACTACAAGAGTTGCTTGATAAAGGATTCATTAGGCCAAGTGCTTCACCTTGGGGTGCACCAGTTCTATTCGTGAAAAAGAAAGACGGGTTGATGCATCTATGTATTGATTACAGACAGCTGAATCAAGTGACCATTAAGATTAAATATCCTCTACCTAGAATTGATGATCTATTTGACCAACTACAAGGAAGTTCGGGGTCTTCTAAGATTGACTTGAGATCGGGATACCATCAGTTAAGGATAAAGAAGGAGGACATTCATAAGACTGCATTTAGAACTCGATATGGACATTATGAGTTCTTAGTTATGCCTTTTGGATTGACGAATGCACCAGCGGAATTCATGGATTTAATGAATAGGTTATTTAAGCCTTATTTGGATCAGTTTATGATTGTTTTCATTAATGATATCCTGGTATATTCTAGAGGACCTGAAGAGCATGAGCAACACTTGAGCATAGTTTTGCAAACTCTGAGAGATCATAAGTTGTATGCCAAATTCAACAAGTGTGAATTTTGGCAGGACATGATAATATTTTTGGGACACGTGGTGTCAGGAGGAGGAATTGCAGTGAACCTGGCGAAAGTTGAGATGGTAATAAATTGGCCGAGATCGACAACACCCATTGAAATACGGAGTTTCTTAGGACTGGCTGGTTATTATAGAAGATTTATTGAAGGATTTTCACGATTAGCAAGCCCCTTAACGAAATTAACACGGAAGAATGTAAAGTTTGAATGGAGTGGAGAATGTGAAAGGAGCTTTCGAGAACTTAAAAGAAAATTGACTACGGCTACAATCTTGACTATACCATCTAGGTCTGATGGTTTTACAGTATATAGTGATGCATCTCATAAAGGACTGGGATGTGTTTTGATGCAACATGGCGAGGTCATAACCTATGCAACAAGGCAGTTGGAGCCCCATGAACTGAATTACCCAACGCATGATTTGGAATTGGTAGCTATAGTGTTTGCTTTGAAAATATTGAGACACTATTTGTATGGAGAGAAGTTTGAAATCTATACATATCATAAGAGCTTGAAGTATTTGTTTTCGCAAAAAGAGTTGAACATGAGAAAGAGAAGGTGGATGGAGTTATTGAAAGATTATGACTGTGAGATATGATACCATCCAGGAAATGCGAATAAAGTGGCAGATGCCCTTAGTCGAAAGTCGGCTATGGACATGGCTAGTCTAAGAATAACATAGTGGAATCTGTTAAAGTCTATTGTGGATTCAGACTTCAAGTTAGAAATGGACCACCTTATTGGTATGCTTACTACATTAGGGATTGAGCCTAAAATCATTCAGAGAGTTAAGATTTTACAAAAATCTGACTAAAAAATTTTGAAGATACGAGACGCTGTGTCTTTAGGAAAAAGACTAGAATTTCAAGTTTCTGAAGATGGAGTGGTAAGATGCCTATGACGACTTTGTGTTCCCGACAATGAAGAAGTGAAAAAGAAAATTCTGTCGGAGGCACATAGGAGTAATTATAGTATTCATCCGAGTAGTACAATGATGTACAGGAATTTGTGTCAGCAATTTTGGTGGAATGGCATGAAAGTAGATATGGCTAAACACATTTCTCAATGTTTAATATGTCAACAAGTGAAGGCAGAACATCGCAAACCTGTAGGACTATTGAGACTATTAGACATACCAGAGTGGAAATGGGAACATGTAATGATGGACTTTGTGCAAGGACTGCCAAGGACATCAAATGGTCACGATTCGATTTGAGTGATAGTGGATCGTTTGACTTAGTCTGCTCATTTCCTAGCTGTCCGCATGAACTATTCAATGAATAAACTTGCTGAGATGTATGTAAGCCAAGTAATACGCTTACATGGTATTCCTGTAACGATCACCTCTGATCGAGACTCTAGGTTTACTTCAAATTTTTGGTGAAGTCTCCAAAATGCCTTAGGGACAAAGCTTCAATTTAGTACTGCTTTTCATCCTCAAAGAGATGGACAAACATAAAGAGTGATCCATACTCTAGAAGATATGTTGAGAGCCTGTGTTATTGACTTTAGAGGAAGTTGGAATGAAAATTTGCACCTGACAGAGTTCACCTATAACAATAGTTTTCAGAAAAGTATAGGCATGGCTCCATATGAAGAATTATATGGAAGAAGGTTTAGGACTCCTGTTTGTTGAGATGAAGTAGGTGAAGGAAAACTGATAGGACCCGAACTAGTGCAAGTTACTACATTCATGGTCGAGATAATCAGAAAAAGACTTAAGACAGCCTAGAATAGATAGAGAGACTATGTTGATAGGCGTAGAAGGCCTTTGGAGTTTAGCGTGGGAGATCATGTATTCCATAAAGTATCCCTTATGAAAGGAATATCTCGATTTGGAATGAAGGATAAGTTAAGCCCTAGATTTGTTGAACCTTTTGAGATACTTGAAAGAATAGGAGATGTAGCTTATTGTTTGGCACTACCTCCAAAATTGGGAAATTTACATGATGCGTTTCATGTGTCGATGCTGAGAAAGTACTAGCCAGATCCTGGTCACATACTCAATCATGAAGCCATCAAAGTGGATGAGAAAGTGAGATACATCGAAGAGCCTGTGCAAGTACTGGATCGAAAGGAGCAAATTCTTAGGAGCAAGAAAATCTCATTGGTAAAGATTATATGGCAACATCATGGTGTGGAGGAAGCCACTTGGGAGAGTGAGGAATCAATGAGGGAAAGGTACCCTCACCTGTTTCGAGGACGAAATTCTCTAAAAAGGGGAGAATTGTGGCATCCCAAAACTCATGGCAACCTCCAGATACATTAAGACCTATGGAAATGTGATGGAAGTGTCATTGATTCATGTTGTGATGATTAGACCAAAGAATTGTAATAGATTAAGACTGAGTACTTTAATGGAAATGTATCTTGTGTTCATGGGTAAAATAAGGTTGGTGCTATAGGACAATTTGATAAGGAGGATTTTGGTTCTTGACCATGCACCTTATAGATTTGATTCTTATGGTTTAATGTTGCAAGTTTTTGGCCATATTACTTTATGATTAGGTATTTATCTAAGTAGGAAATTAAGGTGGGATTAATTGGACTAATGGTGGGCTGGATAATTAACAACCAAACCAACCCATAGCCTCACCAATCGGCCATTTAGGCCTGGCCCGTGAAGCCCAAAGGAGGAGGAGGAGGAGCTACCGTCAACCAAGTTGGCCCAAGCCCAGCCGGATAAAGCCCATCTTGCATGGCAATTACCAAATGTCACCTGCATGCAAAGAAATGATTACAAGCTAATCATGAGGGGGAAGAAAATTAGAGAGGATGAGGGGGGCAGATTAAGTGAGGCAAGGGAGAGAAAGAGAGGGAGTTGCGCGAGAGAAAGAGAAAGAGAGAGAGAGAGTGGTCTTCCGAGAGAAAGAAAGGAAGAGAGAAAGAGAGTGAGCGCTCAAGAGAAGAAGAGGAAGAAGGAGGAGGTCCGTTCGCCGCCATTCGTTTGTTGCCTTCCCCCTCCGTTGGTTGCTTGCTGTGTTCGCTTGAGCTAGAGGCAAGTAGAGTCCTAAAACCTACGCTTTGCTTGCTATGATGTGTGTGTATAAGATGGTGAACTTCGGTTGTGGTGGAAGGGATGAAATTTCGAAGCTTTGGGGAGAAATTTGTTGGCCTAGCATGCTGTTTTCTGGAAAAATCAGTTCGACCCTTCATGAGTTTGTGAGCTGCATACAAATTTTTAGTTGGAGTATCGCTTCAATCTCTTAATGAAAGTTGTAGAGAGCATCTTTAGAAGTAACATACTAAAATATGAGATAAAACGGAAAAGGATTTCCTGGTGAAACGATTTTCCTTTCGAGAAATTAGATCTAGAATGTGTTGTGCTGATCTTTAGTGATTTCGTGGACTATAAAGTAGCTTTCTTGCAAAAATCTCACTTTGATTTCTTAATGAAAGTTGTAGGTAATATTCTGCAGTATATAATACTTAAAATTTAGAAGAAACGGACGTATGTAAGTCGGTGAAACGAGTTTCATTTGAAAGAAGATAATCTGGAAAAACAACACTGAGAACATGGGAAATTAATCGTCTATCTCTATTAATATTGAACGATTTGGGTTTTGATTTATCATGAGATATTTACCTTTAGGAATTTTCTATAACATATCAAAATTTCAGAATTTTTGGAGTTAATTTGGATATTTAATTCAAATTACTTCCGAAATTGTGCAAGCTGAAGTGTTAAAAATTTTGGAAACTGTGATGCATGGACCGTACTGTTTTGTGTGAGATTCTTTTGATATGGTGTTTTTCATGAGATATCTGCCTTTAGATCTCGTCTATAATGTGTGAAGTTTTCAGAATTTATTAATACCATTTACTAATTTTTCTAGAGTTTTAACTAAAGGAGTGCATTCTGTTTTATCCGAAAATTGATGCGTTTTCAAAAATAAATGAATTTTTCCATGTGATGTAATGCTTTGAGCAGTTGATTTTTCTGCATATGTGATGACATATGACATGTTATATGGCATCAAAAGCTGGTTGAGACTCTTGATATTGATGCATCAAATGCAATGTGGAAATTGAGATACATGTATAAATATAAATTGAGATAATAACAAGACCGTTGAAGGTGTGAGCCGACGATGCCTCGGGAGTTTCGAGATGCCCGGAGTGTGTGTGTCAGAAGCCTTGGAGGTGTGTACCGAGGGGATACCTTGTGATGCTAGTTGGGGTACGAGATGCCCGGAGTGTGTGTGTCGGATGCCCGAAGGTGTGTACCGGAGGTTCCTTGTGATGCCAGGTTGGATGCGAGCGATAAATTGAGTGATGCAAACACTGGTCCCCGGAAAGATAAAAATTGAGACTGTATCATGCGCATGGATGTGTACATATGACATGGGATGAACCTCATGGGAATGCAAGCATGAAGTGCATTGTGATATATGTACGTTGCATGGTGATATATGCATGACTGCTTGATGCTATAAGTACAAGTTGCATGATAATATATACATGGCTGCAAGGTATGGTATGCTTGAATGGATGAATGATATGTGTTTTATTCATGATACCTTGATTGTGTTATTTGATGCACTATGTAGTTTGGCGAATCTTTACTGCTGAGTGATTATACTTATCCCTTTTGGGGATTAACATTTTAGATTAGAAAGATGCCTCTTTCACCAATTGTGCGTGGTACCTTCTATGGCATACCTATTGACGTTGAGGTGGAGTGCACCGAGCATTCTTGTATTAGTATACCTGGTCTGGAGTATGTCCGAGTTAAAGTATTGGTGATGTACGACGTGGGTTCAGCTGATGACCCTATCATCCAAGAGTTTTTGTCCGTTCACGTTCGACGCAATGGGGTGATGCTAGGGATTTTACCACTGCCGCCGCTCAATGCACCGGGTTGGGTGTGATGGCACGTATGACTTGTGGGAGCTGACGTTTTCTTTTTGGGGATAGCCTGCTTGTCGATGGAGGGATGTACATGTTTCATATAGGGTCGAGTTCTCTTTTGGGTATGGCCAAGTATAGTTAAAAATCTTGGCCTTTTTTGTTGTTGTATCGACCAGAAATGTCCATCATGAAAATATAAATAAAAGTGAATCGGCTTTATCTTTTTCTTCTGGTGCATAGTTGGTGTGCATTGCATTATGGTTATTGAAGTGAGAAATGGTGAGATACATTTATGCTTCCACTAGTGAACTGCGCTGGGACTTTTACAAAAAAAAAAAAAATGGAAAAGTATTATATTGATCAACCCCTATGAACTATGGTTTTACTTAAATTAAAAAGTTACCTTACTGGTATGTAGTAGGATGAGTGACAAGTACCTGTGGTGACCCTAACAGATCGGGGGCCGTCAAGGGGTGCCACAGTATTTTAGGCTTGAATCCATGTTGTAGTGAAGGCGTAGTGAATGTCTTTGTTGGACTATACTGGATGAGTTATTGGTGGTGTCGATTTTGATGATTCTAGGCTTGAATTGATGATGACAAAGTTATAGGAATAATTTGGCTAAATGGTGTGTTCGATTGAGATCGTTAGATATACTAGAATGAAAATGGGACCATGTGATGATGGATTTCATGGAAGGATTACCAAGGACATCAAGTGGTCACGACTCTATCTGGGTGATCAAGTGGTCACGACTCTATCTGGGTGATAGTAGATCGCCTGACTAAGTCTGCCCATTTCCTAGCAGTCTGCATAGATTATCCGATGGATAGATTTGCTAAAATATATATGTAAGCTAAGTAGTACGCTTACATGGTGTTGCTGTAACAATTACGTCTGATCGAGACACGAAATTTACTTCAAAACCTTTGGCAAAGTCTTCAAACCGCCTTAGGGACTAACATCTAATTTAGTATCGCTTTTCATCCGTAGACGGATGTAGAGACAAAAAGAGTGATTCAGATATTAGAGGACATGTTAATAGTACCGAGTACGACATGCTGACTTCAGGATGTCTTCTTTCCTGATCCTTAGCTAATAATATCATGTCCTCAAGTCGATTTTCGAAAATATCGACGCTCCTTGTAACTGATCAAACAAGTCATCAATCCTCGGCAATGGATACTTGTTCTTGATCGTTACTTGATTAAGTTGGCGATAGTTGATGCACAAACGCAACGAACTATCTTTCTTCTTGACAAACATAACTGATGCTCCCCAAGGTGATGCACTGGGATGTATGAATCCCTTATCCAATAGTTCTTGCATTTGCACCTTCAGTTCCTTCAATTCCAATAAAGCCATACGGTAAAGAGCCTCAGAGATTGGCTCTGTCCCGGGTGCTAACCCAATCATGAACTTAATCTCTCTCTCTGGCAGTAATCCTAGCAATTCCTTCGGGAATACATCTGTAAATTCTTGCACAATCGAAATATCTTCAATCTTCAGCTCTTCAACTGTTGTATCCGTGATAGTCGCTAGGTAACCTTGACAACCCCCATCTAACAAATGGATTGCCTCTTGCGATGAGATTAGGGAAATCGAGGGTCCTCCTAGATTCCCTACAAATTCGAAGCTCTCACCCTTTAATGGGTAAAACTGAATTGACTTGCGATAGTAGTCCATTTTAGCTCATTGCTTGGTGAGCTAATTCATGCTAATTATCAAATCAAAGTCATACATGGCTAGGACTAACAAATCTATTTTCCCTCTTGCTCGCCAATTGCTAACTTGCAACCAGAACAATCCAAAGCAGCTAACACCTTATCCTTCAATGGTGTAGATATGCTAATAATAGATTCCAATAATTTAGGATTTATTCCTATCAACTTCACATACTGCTCGACAATTAAGGAATGTGTTTCTCCTGGATTGAATAAAGCATAAGCAAGATGGTTGTTCAGCAAAACCATATTTGTGATCATATTAGGTGCAGCCTCTACCTGACCTTGAGTGATGGCATACACTTTGAATTGGGGGTCTCAGCTGTCCTCCATGTGGTGCATTATGCTGTACATTCCCTTTAATATGACCCAATGGTGGCAGCAATCTGTTGAGGTATCCCCTGTCACCGGGGATAGTTCCTGGTTATATGACCTAGCTGGCCACACTCAAAACAAGTACCCAACCTAGAGTGGCATGGGGCTAATCCATGTCGCCTCCCACATGAGTGACATACGCCATTCTGGCTAGGCCCAGACTTTCCAACTCTGCCCTTCCTAATGGATGAGATCTGGAATCTTCCTCCAACCATGGGCCTCTTCTCATGTCGGATGGCATCCCTGTTAGAGTTAAACCTCGATCCAGATGAGGCAGCTCTTTCATTCTGATCTCTCTTGATCATTTGGACCCTTTCGTACAGGTTGTTGTAATTTCTCAGATTGAGCATTATCATCGAACTCCTCAACACTGGCTTGAGTCCATCCTTGAATCTTCTCATTCGATTTGCTGGGTTCTTAATTAGCGTAGGAGCATATTGCAATAGTTTAGCGAACTTTGCCTCATACTGATTTACAGTCATCGAGCCTTGGCGAAGGTGCTGAAACTCTGCCATCTTCATCTCTCTAGCAGTCTCAAAAAAGTATTTATTGTTGAAGGCTTCAATAAAGGCGTTCCACTCCTGAACGACACCTTCAGGAAACACCGCTCCTTGGGTGGTTCTCCACCAAGTGTTTGCAAGTCTCTCCAGTTAGCAAGTTGCAAGCACAACTTTCTCAGTCTCACTACACATCAAGAGTGCAAAGGTTTTTTCCGATCCTTGAACCCACAGAGCAGCAGCTTTGGGGTCTCCTGCCCTAGTAAATTTTGGTGGATTCAACTTCAAGAACTGTTCCACTAGTTTATGTATTGGTCTTCCAATGACCACGTTCCCCGGTGGAACCTTAATAGGAGCGACGACAAGTAGGGCGACAGGTGCGACAGTGGCTATGGCCTAAGCAGTAATGGCAACTGTAGTAGTAGCAGCGGCTTGAGCGATGGTTGCAATAGCGGTGATAAAGGTGGCAGCTTGATCCCGGGCCTACTGCCCCATCAATTCCCTCATCGCGTCTAGTGCCTGGGCAATCCCTATAATTCCCTAATCACCAGGGGCTGCCACCTTAGTACCAATGGGAGGTGGTGCTACTCCACTCGCGCTAACCTGTTCTAGCGCGCTACCACTCGGGTACTGACCCTCGTCGGTGTCCTACCCTGCGCTGGAGGCCTAATGGTACTCTTTATAGGAGTCCTCTGCTCCTGATTGCTCATGGCTCAGTTCTACTAAACCTAGCTTCCAAATCCAAACTGGATTAGAAGAGTTTGGATTTGGAAGCTGAGAGATCTGCACAAATAAACAATTCTGCCAATCAACTAACACCGACATGCACCAGTCATGAATTTAAAGGCCAATTCTGCTTACTATCTCATATCCATCACACCTTATCACTCCAATCTCTGACAACCACGCTCTGATACCACTAAACTGGGATGTAACATCCCAATCCTTTAAGCCAGTGCTCATCCTTGCTAGGTCGATAAAATAGCGATATCCCATGACGCATCGCCGACCCATTTATTTTAAATACGCATTTAGTAGTAGCTATAAATCCCCAGACAATAAAACAATGTGATAGGAAAGCAGGGCCAACATTTTTAAACCAAACCAACACACTTATATACATCACATCCATAATGTATATATTACATCATAGCTATCCAAGCTAGGTCTTGCACCAGTTAGTCATAAAAAAAAGTCTGCAAACAGGGGTGGGGTTTTCTCAAACTACAGCTACTCATCCTCCTCAAATTCCTCTTGCTCCACATCATCATCCTCACTAGAGCCTTCTGCTGAGTACACCGAGGAATTTAGATCATCGAGCTCGGGATCCTTCGCATCCTCCATTGATCCATCCTTAGGGTTTGCTATACCCTTTCCAAAAGTAACCTCCAAAATCCGTAGAGGTACCTCACATTCCCATACAAGGTCCACAATTTGGCAATTATGATAATGGCAATACCATGATCGGTATCGATGGGGCACCTTATGGGGTAAGCCCACATTGACTCAGACAACGGACTTCACCAGTACATACCAAAGGCCCTCAGGGTGTTCATGTATCGGAATGTGGTAACTCGTTTCGGTGAATTTCTTAGGTTGTCCAAAATGATCCGGTGGGGCTACCATCTACGGGCTTGAAAGGTTATCCCACAATAAGGTGAAATGACATCTTAGTGAGTCTACCCTCTAAGACTCGATTAGGAAGAAAATACGCCCTAAGGGCTGCCTAAGTGCAAAGAGGCGTCAAAAGACTTACATTGGCCTCAGTTCATTCCTGCAAGTCAGTTCAAATAATAAATACTAATAATCATAACAACCAATCAAATCAAATCGAATCGAATCATCCATCAATCGACCTTGGTCAGCCCAATTATTCAATCCCACATCTTAATCATGGCCTTATGGCTCAATCTATAATAGGTGGTAATCACGGCCCGATGGGTGCTACCTCTATCAGGTGGCAAATCACGACCTGATTGGACACAACCAATTCCAAATTCAATGGCGAATCTGAGCCCAACTGGCATAGCCATACTTCGGCGGCTTTCTAGTCCAACTCATAACCTCACACAGTTACTTTCCCATCAAATACCAACATTCTCCAATTTTGGGATATTTCCCCATAATCATCAATCACACTAAAATTTCTCAAGCCGCTACTCAATTTAATAAACATAAAGCACTACTCCAATCAGCACGAAATTCCGATCATCAACTATTCCGGTCTAATTTTCGAAAGATAAATAAATAAATAAATAAATAAATATGAAAATTAATTCATAAATACAATAAATACAACTTAGGCCCAGTAAAGCCTAATTGGAAGCCGAGACGAGCCTGAAAAATTTTCAAACCACTTTAGTTAATTACTAGAGCTTGTCTAGGCACTAATTGCACTAAACTATCCACCTAACATGCATTCACAATTAATTAAATTACTAATCTAGTCTAATCTAATCACCTAATCCAAGCTTAGTCTAAAATAATCAACCCCTAAGCATAATTAACTTACTAAGCGAGGATTAGTGAGTTAAACTCACTTGTTTTACGATGTGATCGGTTCAAATTGACGAGAACGCCGCGGGGGACGGAAAACTCCAAAGCAGGCCTAGCTTTTGGAGTCGAGAAGCGGGCCAAAACGAGCCTAAAGCACCATTGGAAACCTAAACTGTGGCACCCCTCGACGGCCCCCGATCCGCTAGAGTCACCATAGTTCGCTTTTCCTTTTTCTTTCCCAAATAACAAGTCACTCTGATACCATTTTTAGTTGCAGCGGGTCCATACAACCATGGGGGTTTACATCTTTTATTAACGGTCCCTTGAGCAATTTACATAACGGAAGCATATCCAACAATTCCCTTCCCTACATTCAGAAATCAATGCACACCTACTAAACATCTTATATAAGTTAAAGCCGGACACGTTTATTTACATAAAGCATATGGACATCTTTAGTCAGTACATCGAAATGCCAATGTTTCTATACTTGGCTATACTTTAAAAGATGACCGACATCTCCTCCCACAATCGTATGCTTAAGGTTCATCAACTAGTGTCGTCGTCCAAAGGTTCCTTCCTTTGCTATCCTTCTCCCCGCGATCATATCCAACCGCTCAAACCATCTACTAATCTGAAATGTTGGTCCCCAAAAGGGGTGAGTACAACCACTCAGCAGGTAAAGGAATCCAATAACCACTCAATGCATCATACAAATCATACATGCATTGCAGACGTAACTTACCTTGCAGCCATGCGTAATACTATCATGCATCATCATGCCTTATCATCATGCATATCATATCATCATATGTCATCATCATAATCATCATCATGGCATCATTATATCATACATGTCATCCTTATCATGACATTATCACATCACATATCATCATCATCATCATGCATATCATCATGCATATCATACCATGGGTGATCATCATATCGCATCACATATCATCATCATCATCATGCATATCATCATACATATCATACCATGGGTGATCATCATATCACATCACATATCATCATCATCATCCTGCATATCATCATGCATATCATACCATGGGTGATCATCATATCACATCACATATCATCACCATCATCATGCATATCATCATGCATATCATACCATATCATGCCATGAGTTAATTTTCATCTTTATCTTTAAATTTGATCACCACATCACCCTTCCTCGATTCATCAATTTTATCTCATATTTTACACTTGCATCCCATGCGAGAAAAACCTCCGGGCATGTATCCAAGATACAACCGGGCATCCGGCCCCCCACATTCCGGGCATCTCGCATCCCAACTAGCATCACGAGGAACCTCCGGGCATGTATCCAAGATACAACCGGACATCCGGCCTTTACCCTTCTAGCCGGGCATCTCGCACCCAAATCCTAGCATCGCGATGCATTCCCTTCGGGCAAAGACCTCCGACAGGGCTTCCAGAATTACGTACCGTATACCACCGGGCATCCCGACACTCCCGGGGAAATCCAGCAATGTATCTCTATACATTCCGGCCATCATCCTCCATCACAACCTCTTACTCACATATCATTTTTCACATTCACCATCCTTTTAATCTCATTATTACATGGCATATGATTCACACATGCATCACAATTTATGATCATACATACACCAATGTCATATAACAATGCAAAATAAATTCAATGGAATTCATGGCCAATAAAATAATCCCTTTCTTTATATTATTATATTATTATATTATATTATATTTATTTATTTTCATAAATAAATATTAAATTTAATATCTATGATTTTCCCAAAATCATAATATTCAAACAATCATTAAACAAATCAATAGGATGACAATTTCATACAAAATTCATGGCCAAATTGAATTTCACATAATTTCACAATTTCCACAAAATAGTACATGATATTCGGATAATGACCAGAATTGCACAGCTTCCAAATAAATTCGATTAAAATACTCATATGGCCTCCACAAATTACGAAATTTTACAGGGTGATAGCCAAGACATTTTCGTACATTTTTCATGCAGAACTCTAAGCCAAATTAGTTTTATATTAATTTATACAACCCCACGAAACTTCTGGAACCACTACCGCGTCGTCCAGAACACACATCTCCGAAATTTTTAGATTTCACCCATCTATTCTCTTTCGTTTCCTCTGAAATTTGAGTATGTTATGTACCAAGGTGTCCTTTACAAGTTTCATGCAGAGATCTAGGTCAAATAACCAACTTATGGTCACCATTTAAGTCCATGAAGTCTCGGGTGTCTCGGAATACTTCACCAGAACCATCGTTTCCAAGATCTAGCCGATTCACCAAGCTATACTTGTTTTTTTTGCTTCACATTTGAGTATGTTGTAGTTTAAAGTGTTACCTACAACTGTCATGAAGACATCGAAGTCAAATATTCAACAGAAATCAACATGCAAACAAGAATGCAACAAGAGGTCAGTGAAAACTTCACAGATCTGGGTCTCCGTAGGATAGTACTTTAACCCCTCATACCTCCATTATTTTCCACGAAATTTCAGTATGTTGTAGTTCAAGATGTTAGCTAAAACTCTCATGAATATATCACAGCCAAAATCGAACTCTAAACATGCATGCAAGCTCTCACAACATTCTGACTCAAACAGTTCATACGAAAATATTCCAGATCTAACATCTCCGTAGGATGAAAGTTTGACCCCCAAAATCTCCATAATTTTCCACGAAATTTCAGTATGTTATAGTAAAAGATGTTAGCTACAACTTCCATGAAGAAATCGAAGCCAAAATCGGACTCTAAACACACATGCAAGCTCAAACAAGTTTCTGACTCCAAACAGTTCATGCGAAAACATTGGTGCAAGAGTAGAAAGTGGATTCCCAACTTGCCTCTAGACCTCACGAACAGCACGAGCGGACGGCGGCGAACGGGCTCCTTTCTCTCCCTCTCGGCTTCCTCTCTCTCTCGCACGATTCTCTCTCTCTCTCTCCCTCACTTGGCCGAATGGCTAACCAGCCATTCTCTCTCCTCTTCTTCCCTTTTATACCCCCAAATCCTCATGATTACTTGCCTACAAACCAGCCAATGCATGGCCTTCTTCCCTAAGCCAATGGATGAAGACCTCTTGCCACTTGTCACAACACATGCAAGATGGGCTTGGGCTTTTGGGCTTGGGCTTGGGCTGGCCACCCCTCCCCCTTTCTTGGTCGACGGCAGCCCACTTGTGGGCTTCAATGGGCCGGCCAACTTGGCCCATTAAAATCCACCTTTTGGGCTTAAGGCCCAAACCTAATTTAATCCTAATTTCACCTTTCAATTATTCATCTTTAATTCTTTCTTTTAAGAATTTAATTACTAAATTCCACATGGCCAAAATCTTGAAATCATAATTCCATAAATCCCAATTTATAAAACACATGGCCAATGATAGGATTTTCTTTCCTATCACATAATTATCCCTTAAAAGCTTGGCCATAAATCTTATTACAAATTATGGATTAAATGGACATAAAATAACTTGATGGTACTTCCATCACCTATTTATAGACTTTAATGTAACTAGAGGTCATTATGAATTTTGGGATGCCACACACACTTTCAGCTTCTGATCTTGGCTGAAACAAAAGGAAACAAGGCTGGTTAGGGTGAGGCAAGACCGACGAAGGTAGCTAAGGTGCTCGACGGCCAACGACGAGGACTCACGGTGGCTGAACGGAGGCAAGATGGCTCCGGATTAGCTCAACAAGTCCCGAAACAGTAGTTGGGACGTGGGACAAGGCTGCTGGGGCGTTAGGTTTGCGCGGTGAAGGCAAAGCAGCGACGGGCTAGCGCGGGGGCGACGAACGGCGACGGCGGCGTGCGGCATGCGGTCCGACGGCGAGGCTGGCTTCGGCTAGTCTCTTGTCTTGCTACTGAGTTCAAAAATGGCAAGGAGGAGGGGAATGAGTGATGACCGGCCAGCTGAGGAAGAAGGAGGAAGAGATAAAGGGACAAGGGAGCCACCAAAGCTTTTATCCTCATTTTGTTGTCCCCCTACTTGTCCACCAAGCTTGGCTGTCTTCCATGGCCACAAATTAGCCACCAAGGATCCATTTACAACCTTTGAAATGGCCCAAAAGCTCTAGGCATGGGGGAGCTACGAATTTCAAATGATTTTGCCC